>CM034312.1:22171690-22606769 GCA_019925795.1 Dendrobium chrysotoxum | reverse complement strand
TTTGGCATATTCATTTTTTCCTAAAATTTGCCTAGATTCTATTCTAGAAACATTAATATATATATATAAATTTATTTATATTTGTGTAATATTAAAATTATTAATTTAGCTCTTGCTTGTTTTTTAAAATTATCCTCACAAAAGAACAAAATTAGGTCAAGCACTCATTAAAAATGATTAGAAGTATGACGCCATAACTAATTATAAATAATAAAATTATTGATTTATTTGAACGGTTTGCAATATTTTTATAAAAAGTGGCTGTGAATTTATTGTGGGAAAAATAATTTTTTTGAAAGTTACTTATAAATATGTTGTTTTAAAAAAATTTTGAAAGGATTTTCTAAAGCTATAACATATTAGCAACTATGATTATAAAAAATTACTTTATAATAGAGAAAATTTTTAGAAAGTACTGAGAAAGAAATAAGAAATTAGTATCCAAATAAAATAGTGATAGCGGGTTTGAAAAGTAAAGCATTGAGAAAACTATGCCACACAGATCTTAAAGTATGTTTGGGACTGCCACAGCTTTTTTGTAAAGGTGATTGTCAAATTGTTGTAGGAAATTTTTTTTTCTAAAGCTTGTTTGGGATGGCTTTCTTAATGCTTCTTAAAGCGGCTTTTTAGTACAAAAATTTTAATTTTATACAAAAAAGCTGCTTTAAGAAGCAGTAAAAAAGCCGTCCCAAACGAAGCCTAAGTTTTGTAAAAAGTAGCTTTTTGACAAAGAAATTTCTTAAAAGCAAAGAAAGCAGTATCCAAAATAAAACTATCAACACAATAAAAAAGCTGTCCCAAATAGAAATCTACCTTAAACAAATTAGAAAATAACTAGTAGATAATGGTTTATTTAAAAAATAATTTAAATGTTATGATAAACCCTTTTATATGTCTGTTGGCCCGTCCACTGTCTTTAATTAGAGGATTAACATGTATGTGCATAATTTAAGCTGGACCCTCAAGTTCGAAAAAAGATGTTTTTTTAATGCTTAACGTAACCGTCTAACAAAAAATCGTCTTTTTAACGCAGGTTCGGCATCGCGTCACCTTCCTCCCCCGGCCACAAGATCTTAATGGAATCCTCGTCGGTGCCGCCCACCAACCCCGCGAAGTCCCGTCAGCCTCCAACCCGCCGCCCACCACCTACGTTCAACCGACGCCAACACCTTCAAGGAACTCGTTCAGCGCCTCACCGGACCCCACGAAGACCCCCCAACTACTTCCACTCCCATCCCAAAGCTCGCCGCGTCCGCCGCCCCGCCTTTCAAACTCCATGAACGGCGGCAAGCCTCCCGGTCCAAGCTTGCAGTCCTGAAGCCCCTCGTCAGCCCCCGGCCTCCTGCAGCCGAGTTTTTGTTCTCCTCGCCCAGCCGCCTCAGCCCCCTCGTCTCCCCGTCCACACAATTGTCGGTGCTTTCCATCTCTGAGGGTTGCAAGTCACCACCGCCTCCGCCACCTCCGCCAGCAGCCGCGGTCCCGGAACTGAACGAGGAGGAAGAGGAGAAGGCGATTAGGGAGAGGAGTTCTATTTACATCCGTCGCCCCGGTCTCGAATGAAAATCGCTGAACCGGAGCTGCTGACGCTGTTCCCACTAACATCGCCGAGTGCCAAGTGAGGAAGGTGATGATTTGCCGATGCTTTAACCATCCAAAAATCAATAACATCATTAACATATAAGATAAAATATTACCTTTGTGTTTTTCTCTTTGCAATTTTTTTCTATGAAATATGTTGAATTTACGTGTCAACGTATTTTGGGTGATTAAAGTAATATTAATATTGTTTTTGCGATCGGATGATAGATATGTAATTAAGTTGTTGGTGTTGTATGTAATTATTTGATTTGCATTGTTATTTTACTATGGTAGGGGTGTGTTTTAATGCAAAAGGAAAAAATAAAATTGTATGATTGAATTTAGATGTCAGAGTATATATATGCAAATATTTTTTTATGTATTAAAATGTAAGTTTGATTTGTTTCATAATTAAATTGTTAGAAATAAAGAAATTTTCATCTTAATTCAAGTAGTAATTTAGATTTATGAAAACTTGTTCTCCAGAGGAGACTTAATCATTTATATGTCTTTTGAGATGTACTTAAAATATTTAGATCTTCTAAAAAATCTAAATGTGCCATAGTTAAATCTTGGGTTAGAAAAATGTATTGCCACTTAGTTTTGAATAGAGTGACCTCAATTTCTTAATTGATAAAACCTTCTAAGATTTATGACTTTTAATATTTTTTTAGATAAATAGAAATCTTGCATCTTTATAGCTTATGCCTTTTGAGATTTTTGAATAAGTAAATAAAATTGCAATAATAATCTATATATATTCTTGATACATCATCAAAAAATTTTCATGATCAGGCACGAATCTCGACGCAAAATTAAGTTGGAAACTTCCGAAATTAAAATTGGGACTATTGAACTCTGATTTCAGCAAACCTACAGTCGAACTGAACGTCTCAAAAATACAAACTCAACGATACCAAATTCGACTCAATTTGAGCCCAAATAGGTCCAAATCAAGGGCTCGAAGCACTGTTAGAAGGTTCGAACCACAAATTTGGTTTACCAAACAGTTCTAAATGTGACATGCTTATAGTCGAATTGAGCGGCTCGACGAGACGAATCCAACGAGCTCAAGATCACTGAATTTTGATATTATTAAGACACTCAAATGCCCAATAAACATTCCATGATCAAGAGATTCAATATCGATCGTCCATCCAAACTACTCCCCATTTACCCTAGATCTTCCTCATATTTACGGGTCATGCCACTCTACGAAATCTATAAATAGACTCCCTCCTTTCTCATGAAAAGGGACCCCAAGCCCAAGGAAATAAGAGAGAGATCGGAGATCGCTCTTGCCCCTTTCTCCTCTCGACCACCACTTAGAGTTTCGCCGGACCACCACCTGACCCCCGAAAGTTCAACGGGACCTCCGCATGACGCCCAGAGTTCCGCCGGACCTCTACTTAACACCGAACTTTAGCCGGGCCTCCACCTGACGCCAGAGTTCCGCCGGACTAACAGTGACGCCAGGGTTCGCTAGAGCACCAACGGACGCACAGGGTTCCCCGGACCACCACCTGACGTCAGAGTTCCTCCAGATCACTAACTGATATCGGGACTTCCACCGGACCACCACTGACGCCCAAACTTCCAAGTGACGCCGGACTTTCATCCATGTTGGGCACTAGACTACAACCATACGAGTGACATTTGTAAATCCGATCGCCCTCAAGGACGAGTCAACCTGCTGCACTCAACTCAAATTCTAGTGAAATCATTTTCAACTGGGCTATGCCCATGGTTTTTTCTCTTTACCAAGATTTTCACGTAAAAAATCTTATATTCTTGGTGTATGAACTAGATATCCATGCAACTCTAAGACATAGAAATATAACTCTATCACTGTGTATATTCTAGTCCGTAATAATTTAGCATCGTATGCGGGAAACTTCAATCCCACTATCCTAAGCATCACTTCGATGGCTAATAGGTATAGCCATCGCATCTTGGGAGCCTCCCGCTCTAACTCATATCAATCCAAGAATCATTCCATGAACCAGGGACGCTAGACATCTACCTCTTTTCACCCCGATGGGTGAACCCTACCGTAGAAGGGACATCAGGACCATCCTTGGAAGATCGTATCCAAAAAATGGAGAATCTCAGAATGAGATCCTTCCAACTCCTGTGAGAGACTCGACAACCAGTGCTAGCACCCCAGGAGGAGATTCTTCTCCCTTGGGATCCACCAGGTCAAAAATGTTCAACCAGAACATCTTCATGTCAAGATTTCTCTTTCACTGCCAAGGATGCATCCTTCGACATGTCAAGATAATAAACTTACTGACACAATAAGCTTTACCAATTATTCACGTGTAGGTCGCAACCTCGTATTCCTCCAGATGTCCCCTAAGGACTTAGCCTAACCACACATTACTAAACTCCCTCATAACGCTCTATGACATGAACTGCAAATATTGGTCTGAGAAGAGTTTCCCGTGGGAGGTGTAAGATAATTAGTTTGTCAGTGAGAATTATAGGAGTCATCACCCCTGTCTGAAGTCATCCTTCAACACCTTATTCCAGCAGGATTCAAACTATCAAGCATTGATTCCTATGATGGAACATCCGATCCGTACAAGCATATCGATTACTATAGAACCATTATGCATATCCAGCGAGCCTCAAGCGCGCTCATCTGTCAGATTTTTCCTGCCACCCTCAAAGGGCAAGCTCGAACATGATTTTTATTCGCTCCTAACTGGAACCATTCTACCATTCGTCAAACTGGCCAAAATTTTGTTAAATAATTTATTATCAATCAAAGAATGGTCAAAGATTCTTCCTACCTTTCAGGAATTTGTCAGAATGAAAGTGAGTCCCTCAAAGAGTACTTTCAAATATTTTCTATTAAGGCTCGATAAATTCCAGGGGTGGATCTCAAATTACTGAGAGGAGTTTTTTTTCAGAGGGCTTCATCCTAGCCCCTTTTACTTAGCACTCATGCGAGATAAGGTCTATTCATATACTGATTTGATCCATTGAGTGGAGACATAAATCTCCATCGATGAAGCTATTAATGCTCATAGAAAGTATTTTGAGCGAATAACTGGGAAGCATAAAAGTATATCAGGGACAGAAAATCCATCTTCACAGTGAAAGAAGGAAACTACAATTTGTCCCCTCTGTCCTCACAGCCGCGAAGAGAGCCTCACCAAGAAAAGGAGTATACGTCACTTAACATATCTCGGACAAATGTATTAATGGCCATCCGAGATCAGGAGAATGTGAAGTGGCCAAATTCTTTGAAGCCTAATGTGAAAAATCAAGAGTAATACGACTACTTCCACCGTAACCATGGACACACTACTAAAGCATATAGGCAACTCAAGGAAAAAATTGAGAGACTAATCCGACAAGGATATCTCCGATAATTTATTCAAAATTCCCCTGCTCGAGATGAAGCTGGTTCCATTGGGGGGTAGAACCAACAATAAAGTAATTATTAAATAATCGTCAAATAGTTGGTAAAATTGAAATCATTGCCTAGTCAGGTCTTGATTGCAGCCAAAAAGGAGCCAACACCAAAGAAGTCTCGCACCAATCACTCCATTGCTTTCATGATTCTAACTTAGAAGGAATAAAGACCCCTCTTCAAGACCCACTCGTAGTTAGTGCAGGGTTTTATGATCCATATTACAATATTAAGAGGATCTTGATCGATAACCGGAGCTCTGTATACATCCTATTCTACTCCACTTTTCTCAATATGGGCCTCCCCAGAGAGAAACTACAGCCCGCTGTAGTCCATTATACGAATTTGATAATCGACCTGTACAAGTGGAAGAAACGACTAGTCTCCCAGTTATACTTGGAGAGTTCCCCCGATAGCTGACATACTCCATCCAGTTTATTGTAGTGAAATCAGAGTTAACCTATAATGCTATCTTTGGAAGGCCGCTCCAATTGATCTTTGGGATTGTTGCTTCAATCCATCACCTTAAGTTAAAATTTTACATCCTAGTAGGAATCAATATAGTACGAGAAGATCAACAAGTAGCACAATCCTGCTACCTTAGGCAGGCTCAACCACGCCCATCAACTTTCTAAGTATCAAAGATTTTGATCTCTCGAATGAGGACATTTCTCAAAAGGCCTCCTCATTGAGGATCTTGTTTACTCTCTCTATCAGATGAGCATCCTTCAAGAATATTACAGATCGAATTGTTACTCTTAGAGGAAGAAAAGATAAAGCACGTAGAGTTTCTATGAAGAAATCAAGATGTCTTTACTTGGAGTCTAACCGACATGCCTAGGATCAGCCCTAAAGCAATAGTGCACTCCCTCAAAGTAAACCTGATATATAAGCCAATTATCTAGAAGAAATACAATTTTGAGCCAGAACTACATTAAGAGATCGAAAAGGAAATTGATAAACTCCTTGAAGCTGGATTCATACGGAAGTGCACTATCCCACCTGGCTAGTGAATGTTGTTATGGTCAAGAAAGCTAACGGAGCTTGGATGATATGTGTAGACTATACGGACCTCAATAAAGCTTATCTAAATAATAATTTTTTGCTCCCTCGTATTGATAATTTAGTTGATGCCACATATAGGCACCAAATACAGAGCTTTATGAATGCCTGCTCAAGCTATAATCAAATAAAATGAATCCCCACATATAGGAGGCAATAGCTTTTTAAACTGATAAAAGACTATATTGCTATCAGGTTATGCCATTAAGACTCAAGAATGCTGGAGCCACGTAGCAACGCCTTGTGAATAAGGTATTTAAAGACTAAAGATACTAATAGGATACCATAATAAGTTGTATATGGATGATATGCTGGTGAAAAGCCTAAAAAATCCTGACATATCTTTGACATAGAACAATGCTTCTACCTCATTCGATCTTATAACATGCACCTCAACCCCTCCAAATATGCATTCAGAGTTGTTTCAGTAAAATTTCTTGGATTCATGTTTACCCATCGTGAGATCAAGGTGAATATTGAGAAGATTAGAGCACTAAGAGATATAGTGCCCGGCCCTAAGGAGTATCAGATAAGTCCAACATCTAAACAGAAGAATTACAACCCTTTCCTACTTCTTGCTTCGCTCTGATGACAAATACATGCCTTTCTTCAAGATATTAAGAGGAGCTTATTGCTTGGGGTTCTAGTGGATAGATAATTCCAAGAGAATTTCAAGAAGCTCCAAATTTATCTAGCCTCACCTCCACTACTTTCAAAGCCAATTCTAGGAGAAATGTTATACACGTATATAACCATCTCCTCCCATGCTATAAGCTGGTCTTGGTCCAAGTAGACAATGTTGTTCAACACCCTGTCTATTATATTAGCAAGGTCCTTTCTGAGATAGAAGCACACTACCCATTAACATATAAGATAGCTTTGGCATTAGTCTTCTCGACCAGGAAGTTATGTCTTATTTTCAAGCACATACGATCGGGGTCTATACAAACCTACCATTGAGAAATATTCTCCAAAAGTTTGAGGCATCTGGAAGATTAATCAAGTGGTCAGTGGAGCTTGGAGAGTTTGACATTCATTTCCTGCCTAGTCCCAATATGAAGTCATAAGTGCTTGCAGACTTTATGGTCGAATATACAACCCCGCTTCTAATGAACCAGTAGATACATCTCATTGTTCCTTCTGTTGGACCCTGTATGTTGATGGATCTTTTAGGAGTTCTAGCGCCAGTGCTAGAATCTTATTATTTTCCCCATAATAAACTACACTCGAATATGAACTTCGATTAAAGTTCCCCGTAATAAATAATGTTGCCGAATATGAGGCCCTTATTACTGGATTGAGGCTGGCAATCAATTGTGAAGTGCAAGACTTGGTGGTTCACACTGATTCTCAGTTAGTCGCCTCTTAGGTGGAGGGAGAATTTGATACCCACAATCCACTGCTAGCCTAGTACTGCAAAATAGCAAAATCACTTTTAGCCCACATAGCAAAGCATCAAATCATCCATATCCTTCGGGAGTAGAACGCACGAGCAGACGCTCTCTCCAAACTAACTTCTTTTACAACCAGTGATGTTTTCAAAAGGAAGTGTATCGAGGAGATCTATTTTCTAAGTTTTCAAGGCCCATGGATTATACAATCAATTGATGAGATAAGAGAAGCTTCTGGATCGATCCCAATTTATCCTTCTTATAAGATAGTGTTCTTCCCGAAGATCCGATGGCAATAATGCGACTTTGTAGGCAGGCATCAAACTTCATTATTATTAGTGAGAGTTATACAAATAAGCCTTCACAGACCATACCTGAAGTGCCTCCCTCCTTTAGAAGCAAATTATGCACTTTGAAAAGTACATTCAGGCATTTGCGAAGAGCATTTTAGTGGAAGGGCATTAGCCAATAAGATCATGAGATTGGAGTTTTACTGGCCAACGATAAAACATGATGCACTAGAGTTTATACAAAAGTGCAACAATTACAATTACATGCCAACCTCACCCATTTACCTACCATAGAGATCTCAGCATTATCGAGTCCATGGTCTTTTACCCAATGGGGGATTGACATAATGAGACCCTTCCCTATAGCCACTGGACAATGAAAGTTCATCATCATAGATGTGGACTTTTTCACCAAGTAGGTGGAGGCAGAGCCTCTGGCAAAGATACTGAAGCTAATGCCAAATATTTATTATGGAAGAATATAATATATCATTTTAACATTCCAGTAAAAATTATCACTGATAATGGAACTCAATTCATTGAAAAGAGCTTTACAGTATTTTGTAAAGATAACTATATTCAACTGGTACATACGGCCGTGGCCCATTCTCAGATAAACAGGCAAATAGAGGTCACAAATTAAACTATACTGAAAGGGTTGAAGATACGACTGGACAAGGCTGGGGGCAATGGGCTGATGAACTCCCAAATATCCTCTGGGCTTATCGTATCACTGCTAGAACTCTAATTGGAGAAATCTCTTATAATCTTTGCTTTGGTACGAAGCTATTATTCCTGTTGCCATTGGAGTCTTAATTCACAGAGTTTAAAATTTTGACTTCAATAATAATAAGGAGAAGCTCAGCTATAATTTAGATCTCCTTTCAAAAGCAAAGGATGCGGCAATGTTCAAAATTGCTATATATCACCAAAGAATTTCCTATCACTATAATGAAGGATGAAATCTCGATGTATTTTGATTGGAGATTTAGTTTTGCGTAGAGTCGAGGCAGCAGGGAAAGGCCCTCAACGTAATAAATCTTGAGGGTCCTTACTTAGTGGCAACAATGGTGAAACCCGAAACTTTTAAGTTAAAGAATGCTGAGGGAAAGATGCTCCCTTGAACCTGGAATATAGAGATTCTCCGCAAGTACTATCGTAGAGGATAATAGTACTATTTTTTTAAGTATTGTATTTCTTCAGTATTGAACATTATTTATCAAGTATCGCCTATATCATTTGTAACTCATTTATCCCTAAACTATATCAGGCAAGTATGGTATTGTTTAGTGCAGTAAAACTTTGTTCTCTCGTTTATCTACATTATTATCTCCTTTAAGAAAGAATACAATAACTATTTCATATATGCTGTGAACTTTAACATCAAAATCTTTGATTCAAGAAATATATAATTTTTATTGCATCTCAATAACTAGAAAATCAGTTATAGGGGGATTCGATCCGACCTCTTCCATACAGGTTAAAAAGCATCAAATGATACTTTGATTAATAACCTCGGATAGGTCAAATAGCCTAGGTAGGTGTCACTTAATTCTTCAAATCCTTGACTTAAGAAATACACAATCTTTATTGTGTCTCAATCACTGGATGATCAATCCCAGGGGGATCCAATCCGACCTCTTCCACACATGTTAAAAAGTATCGAGTAATACTTTGATTAACAACCTCGATAGGTCAAGTGCCTTAGATGGACATCAATCAAACTCACTTAAGTAGAAGAAGATCACTAAAACATCTTTCACTATTCAACTTAAAATAAAAGCATCAACAACTCTATATCAAATCATAGAATATTTAACAAATAACAATCACTAAGAAAGATAAGGTGATATACTAGTAAAAAATAACACCACTACTCAATCTCTACAATCTTATCATCCTCTCAAGTGCAAAGACCTTTTATAGCTCACTCTCTATTTCATCGCCATCAGAATCTGTAGGAAAAATCAATAGAAGCCTGACTGGGTGTTAAGCCTTCAACTTCCACTTTGATCTTTCATTGTACTAGGTGAACTCCCTTCAAAAAGCCTCGAATGAAGCCCTCACTAATACATTGCTACTCTAAAGACTTCACTTCTACATCATATAGGTGATCATGAGTCTCCAGAACATGATCTTGGATAATGATCTTGAAAGTTATAAACTTCTTAAAATCTTCGATGACTCTTGAATTCTAAGCCGATAAAGCGGCCTCCTTCTCGGCTATAAGAGTTTGGAATCTCTTATTCTCACTTCAAGTGCTGTTATCTTCTCTACAGAGGACTTTTGATCCTTTAGTAGCTCGGTGGTCATTGTTTGTGCCTCCACCAGTTCAATTTGGAGTCGATCTATCTACTGATTTTGAAGCAAAATAGAGTGAACTATATTGCCAGCTCAATCCTACACTCGGTCAACTCCTCCTCCACCACCTTCACCTCTTTGACCTTATGGTCATACTTTTGCTTGTACTCTCCTTAGAGATATTTGACCTGCATAAATTTGTTATTCCATTCATTCAAAACCTCATCGAGCTCGACTTCTAACTCCATGCATCATGATAATTAAAATAAGGAAGGAAGATATGTAAGAGGTCATCCTAAAAAAATGAGAAGTATTAAAAATATTACCCACCAAGTCATCAATTTTGCAACATTCGATACACTGATGGTTCAACACATCCTCATGAATGTGCAACTTGACAGGGGAGGAGTTGGGTGGAGCCCTGTTTGTACTAGTTTGTAACCCCCTCCAATTTCATCTTCTTCAGCAAAGTATGGGGATTGTCACCTCTCACTGTCGCTTAGGAGTGACCTTTGAAGCTGGGGTACGTGGCTCAAAACTTTGGAGAACTTCTTCAACAACCTTGCATTGGACCTCCCAGCTTGAAAAGATAGTCCAACTTTGAGCATAAATTCTTCTTCTATAAATTTATTTAAATAGAGAACCTCATACAGAAGATGCTCGATGCCCAGAACATTGAGAATCTTCAGAATGCCTTCCTCTCCAATATGTAAAGGTTTAGGCAGATCCTTCATAGTCCCCTATTTCTCTATAAGGCCCCAATCATTCTTCACAAAGAAAATACACTGGCCCAGCCTCTTCGATGGATCTCGGTATGACATCCAACTATTTAGACCTGAATGTTATACACCCCTGCGCTTCACTAGTAAATCGACCCATCCTTGAAAGACATTCGGCGTCAGAATAGCTCCTCAATCTCTGAAGAGGGAAATCAGCCCCACCGTCACGGACATGGCCCTGTAAGAAAATTGGGCTAGGCTTACCCCACACCTTGTTGAAATATATATCAACTTCAAAGGAGGAGGGAACCACAACCCCACTTATAGACTAGTCTCGCAGATGGCCAGGTACCCTGGGAGGAAGGCATGCCCGATCAGATCTTTTAGGGATGGTCACCACGAGATCATTGGTAAAGTGGAACTTCTTGCAAAGAACTATCAAGGAATCAATCATAATGGTAGACACAACATCATCTACCCTGACTCCCTTATTTGGCCTTCGCTCACCATCATTCTAGGCAGCTGATCTCCCCTGACCGCAAGATCTCTCGAAGAAGGGTTCTCACCCATCATGACCTCTGTATAGGGAGGGGCCCTGCAGTGGAATAAGGGATACCACTTATCCAAAGTAGGGGAAGGCCACCCGTATAGGGAGCAGATTGAAAGGAGAGAAGAAGAAGCAGGAGGAAACTCCTATTTAGTGAGGGGCCTAGATCCAAAGAGGGGTACCGCCTAAACAGGACTAGGGGAATGCCTATGCCTAAGGAAAAAAGAAAAGGGGGGGGGGGGGGGGGTTTAGCTTGGCTTCGAGCCGACTAATCCTCTCACATGAAGCCCACTTGGCTTGGCTAAGAGCTGGATAAAGGCTCTATTTTAGCCTTCTACTACCCAGCAGGTCGTGGGCTATATCAGCCACGATTCTGCATGTCGTGGCCACATCAGCCATGACCCAGAAGGTCATGGGTGCCATGTCAGTCATGATCCTACATGTCATGGCCACATCAGCCTCTAACCAATGTCTTGACCGCCGCATCAGCCATGATCCTACATGTCGTGGACACGTCAGCCACGAACTAACAGTCGTGGCCACTTTAGCCATGACCCAATGGTCGTGGGACACATTATCCATGACCTGGCCCGCCAGTGCCACATCAGCTAGAGCAGCCACCAACTGAGCTGGAAGCAGCCGGTCGAGTCGGGCAAGGCTTGGCTAAGCCGGGCAGCCCGCCCGGCTCAATACGGCTAGGCAACGATCAAGCAACCGAACAGCACTAGCAGCTTGCCAGTGCACGTGAAGGCGGTGCCAGCAGCGCATCAGTTATCCATCCCAACCTATTATTCGGGTCCCTTGGACCATTTTTTGACATTCTGGACTCAATTTTGATACATTTAGAGCAATTCAGGACTTCTACGCCTAAGTTTGGATTATTTCAAATTTAAAATTATATTAAAATTTTCCCAGGAGCTATAATACATATTTTTGAACTTTTGAAGCCTCGACATCCAAAAAGAGAGGGTAACTGATACATCATCAAAAAATTTTATGATTGGGCAAGAATCTCGAGGCAAAATCAAGTTGGAAACTTTAGAAAATAAAATTAAGACCATTTGAACTCCGATTTAAGCAAACTTCAAGTCAAACTGAACTTCTCAAAATATGAACCCAACGACACTAAATTCGGCTCAATCCGAGCCCATATGGGTCTAAATAAAGGGCCTGAAGCTCTGTTGGAAGGTTCGAACCACAATTTGATTTACCAAATGGTTTCCAAACTTAACATGCTTATAGTCAAATCGAGCGGATCGATGAGACAAATCCAACGAGCCTAAGATCATTAAATTGTGGTATCATTAAGGTGCTCAAATGCCCAATAAATGGTCCACAATTAAGGGATTCAACATTGGTCGTCCATTCAAACCACTCCCCATTTACCCTTGATCTTCCCCTATTTATGTGTCATGCCACTCTAGAAAATCTATAAGTAGACCCTCCCAAGCCTATGAAAATAAGAGAGAGATTTGAGATCACTCTTTCTACCTTGCTCCTCCTCGACTACCGCCTGATACCCGAAGTTCCGCCGGACCACCGTCTAACGCCTGAAGTTTTGCCAAACCTCCACCTGATGCTGAAGTTCCATCGAACCTCCACCTGATATCGAAGTTCCACCAGACCTCCACCTGACGCCAAAGTTCCACTGGACCACCACCTGACGCCAGGGTTTCGCCAGACCACTAACTGACGCCCGAACTTCCAAGTGACGATGGACTTTTATCCCCGTTAGGCACTAGACTACAACTATATGGGTGAAATTTGTAATCTAATCACCTTCAAGGATAAGTCATCCACTATACTCAACTCAAATTATAGTGGAATCATTTTCAACTGGGTTAGGCCCCTTGATTTTTCCCCTTTCCAGGGGTTTTCATGTAAAAAATCTTGTGTTCTCTATATGTGAGCTAGATATCCATACAATGCTAAGATGTAGAATTATAACTCTATTGCCACGTGTATTCTAGCCCGCAACAATTCTTGATATGAATATATACCATGTACTTTTTGGTGCTTATGTCTTTTAAGGATTTTGGAGGATTTGAAAAACATTTTGAGATTTTTGGAGAATCGAAGAAATTGTGTCTTTTGATATTTTTAAGAAGCTAAAAATTTATATCTTTTGAGGCTTTAGTCTTTTGAGATTTTTGAAAAGTTAGACAAATCTATTTTAAGGCTTTTAGCCTTATAAGGTTTTGGAGAATCACATAAATGTATACCTTCTAATGTTTTAGCATTTTGAGATTTTTGGTAGATTGGAGAAACTTGTACCTTATGTGGCTTTTAGTTCTAATATGGGGCTTTAGCATTCTGAGATTTTTGGCAAACTAGAGAAACTTTTACATTTTGAGGCTTTAAGTCTTTTGTGATTTTTAGACAATTGGAGAAACTTAAACTTTCTGAGGTTTTTAGTCTTTCATGAAATTTTAAAAAAATCAGATCATTTTATACCTTTTGAGACTTTTATTCTTCTAAGACTTTAAAAAAATATAAGAAACATATACTTTTTGAGGCTTTTGATATTTTTGGATGAGTGGAGATTATATCAACCACTTGTTCTCGTAGAGTTTTTCTATTGATAATCCTATCCACCATTAGCTTCCATTATGGTTGTCTTCTGGGTATGCCATCTAAAAGTTACGAGTAGAGAGCATATCTGACACTTACCCCTTTTGAGTTTTCTTTTTAGTGAGGATTATATCCACTCTTCTCATCGTGGTTACCTCATAGGCTTGCCTTCTAGGAGTTTTTATTAAATGCAATATTATTTATAAAAAGAATATTATATTACTAGTTTAAAGTAAAAACTTACTTGAACATATATCTTTAATTCCACTAGTAATCATGATATAATTTCTTTAGAAATTCTAATGAAATGAGAAACTCAACCTTTTTATTTTGCCTTGGTGATGGAATTTTCACATGAATGAGGGAAAATTGATGCAAGAGATAACTCATGCACATGTTGAATTACTTAATAACTAACTTTGCTCATGATAATATTAGAGAGATAAGGGGTAGAACTTATATCCAGGGGAGACACAAGAGGCGTGTTGAATTATAATTGTTATTGAGGAGAAGAATTAGGGTAACATAAATATTTCAACAAAATGAAGAAAAGTGATGAAAACTCAATAAATTATAAGAGACATTTAAAGTTGCATGTACATGTAACTTTTAGTATTTCAGCCCCTTGATAGATTAGCAACAGTGTCTCATTGCTTGGGCATCACCACCCTTCCTCCTAGAGTTTGATTGAATCATTACAGTATGGGGAAAAAATTATTCAAACTTGTTCAAGCCTGTATCTCACTTAAAAAAATAAGAAAATTTTTATATCTAGAAGCATGCCTTATTTGGATGATGGCAAAATAATAGATAGGGTGCCATGGACAAGAAAAATATGAGCACATCCTAATAGGATTACAATTTTTTATTAAGATGCATTCCAATCTAGCTTGATATGTGAACAAGCTTGAGATTTATAGAGTTTTCTCTTATCTGTTCAACAAGTTTAAGATCACCTAAAATAGAATATCAGGCTAAATGATATGGCCTAAATATTAAAGATATGCAAATGAGATTATATTTTGAAAACCACTAAATCAAGACTCGAGAAGACTGAAGAGCTACTAATAAAATTATGATGATGAAATATAATAAATATCACCTAGAAGTAGAGTAAGATAAAGTGTTATTCAAGTCAAGTAGAAATTGATGGAGCATGACTACAAGTATGATTATGGATACTCTGAAGAAAATGTTTGACTTTGAAGATGTTCACACTAACTTCCTGATGTGAGAAGAGCTTAGCTTTGAGGAGAGTATATGTTGGAGCCAACATAATATTCCTCAAGCAATCCTGAATAGGTTGGGATATGAGCTTCATCTTTATAATCATAACATTCTTTTCCTCACTTAGATTTTACTTAAAAAATTTTATTTATACTAGATTTCCATTCTAATTGGACTTTAGGATCTAAACTTCCATCAAAAGTTGGGGTTTCAAAAATTTTCTCACTATGAATCTTATTAGCATCATCTATAAGATTAGATTCATGAGGTAGCCAATGAGGTTGTGGGTGCTTTCTTTTCCATGGTGGATTTTCTATTTTCTTCTTTGGGGCATTATAATCAATGTGGATTACTTCTTATGCATTAGTCAATATATGTTATATAGCTTTTAACCTAGTTAAGATAACCTCTAGAATTTGATGGAATTGATCCATATTGGCTGTTGGTATAGCATGTGTCACAACTTGACCTGACATGACCCAATATCACACAAGTCATACCATGTCCAATTGTGGCAAGGTTGACCCTAAGATCTAGTTGGAGAACTACTAAAATAAAACTTCCAAAGTATGCATTGCACAGAGCCACTACTGAATATAATATAAAGTAAAAAATTATTGAATCTCAAAATAATATTCTATATATCATCCAAAAATATGTACAATCAGAGGTCTATCTACAATAACGCTTAGCAATAACCAACAAAATAACTAAAAGCCAAGCTTGCAAAAATAAAATTGATTAAAAGGATATGCCTACAGCATAGATTGGAGCTTGCTATTCAAACTACTCAGCTCACTCTTCTTCCTTTTGTTGTAATTTTGTTTTCATAGCTATATTCTCTTATTATGTGTGTTTTTAATGATTCCAAAATATTATTATATTGACTATTGTTTCTCCTAATATGTATTGGATATATTTCTTTTGTTGTTTATGTGTACTAACATTTCAGAGAAATCACACTTCAGATAGTTGAAGACTTCAAGTTAGACTGGATCAGAGTTTATTATTTTTGGAGTATGTACTTTTTGTACTTTTCTTGAGTCCTAGAGAGTGTAATTATAATTTAGGTAACCATGCACACACACACTAGGGGTGCAAAAGGAAAAAATAATATTTAGCTCTAATCGTACTGTACGATTTGAAATCATGTTGGATAATTAGGATAAATATCCCTTCAAAATGGAGTTGTTTGGAACATGACATGAAAAGTTTTCTAAGTATATTTTATACTGTACGAAATGATTTCATCCCGGATGCTAATCAGAGTATGAAATCAAGTTCATCCCGTACGAATGCATAAAAATTTTGAACTAATCATATTGTACGATGTGGGTTCATATAGACGCCGATCAGAGTACGAAATAGGGTTCGTACGCGATCGTACAGATGAAATGGTTCATTTTTGAATAGATTGTACTATATAATATGGGTTCATACAAATGACGATCAGAGAATGAAATAGGGTTTGTACGCGATCGCACATACGAAATGATTCATTTTTTAACTGATTGTATTGTACGATGTTGGTTCGTACAGATGCCGATCAGAGCACGAAATAAGATTCATACATGATCGTTCAACATTTTTTGAACTGTTCGTATATATGAATATTAATCATATAGTATAATACTATTCTGTCAAACTTGAAATTTTTAATTTTTGGATGATTTTTCTTGTCCTATGCATAAAAGGGTCCTAAAAATGGACAACCATTATCATTTGCTTCAAAAATTCTTTTGAGTGTGCCTTAGGAGTGTGTTTGGGAGAGATTGTGAGAGTGGAGTGTGAGAGATCTAGTGAGGGAAATTTGTGAGTGAATTCACAAAGGTGCCTGATAGTAAGGATCTCTTATTTGTTTTTCGTTGTTCTTTCATACTTCCGTGAAGGCCATTGAGAGAAGATTTTTAGAAAGAGATCCGATACTCTGCTGACACCTAGAGGGTGTGAAAGAATGATTGGTACTCTGCCAACACCTAGAGGGTGTGAAAGGATGCTAGATTCTCTGCCTTCACCAGGAGGATGAAAAAGGACGTCGGTTCTCTGCTGCACCGAGTTGGTGGAAGAGAGGTTGTTGTAAGGGCTTCTCCACCTTACTGTGGGGGATAAAGGAGAGATACTTGTGTTTAGTGCAATACCTGCACTACAGGAAAATCGCCCATTACCGGCGGAATTTCTGGTGAATTTCCGGTGGAGGAGTTTCCGGCGGATTTCTTTAAAGTATTTCCGACAATTTTTTTAGTAGACTTTCTGGCGGATTTATTTCCGGCTTCTTTTTCAACGAAATTTAATAATTTTTGAAAATATTATTTATTCAAAATTTAATTAATTAGTAATTATATAGTTTATTTTAAGTAATTATTAATTTTATAATTCATTTTAATTAATTATTAATTTAATAATAAAGTTTAATTAATTATTACATTAATAACTTTGATTATTAATTAAAAAAAATTAATTAATTAGTATTAATTGTAATATTATGTCAGTTATTAGATAAATAAAAAAAATCATCAAACAAATTGATTTAGGCGGGACGTTGAGATGGCAAGTCGCGTGCAGTGGGGTCACGAGAGGTGCTGGGTTCGAACCCCACCCTACGCAGTGGGGTCACGGACAGGTCAGGCAACGGGGTGGGCGGGCAGCGCGGTCTCCAGCCCGGGCAGGGGGCGGGGTAGCGGGCATGGAGGGGGCAGCCGCCAAGTCACGATTTTTTTTTATTTTTACTTTTTGATGGCCATTTTTTCAGGCGAGAAAATTCCACCGGAAAAATTTTTCGGCGGACAAAATCTGTCGGAAATATTTCCTGATGGAATTTTTTCGCCAGAAAAATTTTTTGACGCTCGTTTTACCCATAAAAAAAATTCCCCAGAAATCTGCCAGAAAACATTCAAATTCGCCAGAAAATGAAGAATTTTCTACTGAAAATTCTGCCATTAATACGTGATTTTCCTGTAGTGCTGGAGCAGGAGTCACCAGGGAATGGACGTAGGTCTTGTTGGACTGAACCACTATAAAATTTGGTGTTCTTTGTTCTTTTCTTTTTACTGTATTTTTTTTTTCGCATTGCTATTTATTTTTCTGTGGTTAAAAAATAAAATTTTTTAGAAAATTTGTATATGTGCTCAAATTATTTAAATCAGTTTTCAAAATAACCAATAAATTTTAAAATAACTAATTCAAACCCCCCTCTTAGTTAGCATTGGGACAAGTGCCTTAGGTCTAACAACCTAATCAGACTTTATAAGTGGTAACAGAGCCATTGTTCAAAAATTAAGGTTTAGATAACTTTTTGAAAATGTTCATGGCTATATTTAGAAACCGTGACACACCAGAAGGGTATTCGATCACTAGACCCCAATTGTTTGATAACATCCCTTTCGATTTTTGGAAAACATGAATGTCTACTTTTCTTCAATCGCTAGACTATCGCATGTGGATATTAGTTCAAGAAGATTATAATGCTCCCACTAGACTAGTTGAAGGTATAAGAGTTGAAACTCCTTTTAATAAATGGACAGTAGAAGAAAAAAGAACTAGCTCAATTGAACGCTAAATGTTTAAATAATTTTTTTTGTGCATTAAAATCATAGGATTATATGTGAGTTTCAACTTGTAAGTCAAAAAAAAAAATATGGGATAGACTTTGCAGTATATATGAAGGAACAAATGAAGTGAAATAATCTATGTTGAATATACTGTTACACGATTATAAACTTTCATATGAAACCTAATGAGTCAATCAGTGATATGTATACTCGTTTTACTCAAATAGTCACTTCATTACATACTTTAGGTAGGGAACTAATGAATGCAAAAAAAGTAAATAAAATTCTTTATTGTTTACCTATTACATATGATACAAAGATCACTACTATAATCGAGTCAAAGGACCTAAATGTTTATTCTATTGACAATCTTCTTGGATCACTAATTACTTACGAGTAATCGATGACTCAAAGACAGATTGATGTAGGTGATAAGCAAAAGGAGAAAAATATTACTTTGAAGGTTGATGACTCTGAGAGTGATCAGTCTCAGCTTGAGGATGAAGAGGACATTGCCTTAATGACAAGTCAATTTAGAAGTTTCCTAAGGAGAAAGCACAGAAGACATCAACAATGGAATAAGGATAAGTTCCATAAAAATGCTAAGGCTTCTAATGAAGTAATTTGCTATGAATATAGGAAGTCTGGACATATCAAGTCTGATTGCCCAAATCTCAAAGCTAATCCTAGCAAAGAGAAGGTTGAGGAGAAAACCAATGTGAAGAAGGGCAAGAAGAGATTTTAGAAAGTATTTTGGGTGGATTCAGCTTCGGACACCTCAGAAATAGAAGCAAAGGAGGAGGTTACAAAATTGTGCTTAATGGCAGATAATCTTGATCACTCGGATCAAGAAGAGGTATGTGATCTAACCTATGATGAGTTATTTGAAATTTCTAAGAAAATTTATACTACATATAGGAAACTCAAAAAATTGCATGCTAGATTGAACATAGAATTTTTAGAATTATGAAAAGAGCATGAAATCCTTAGGAAAGATCACACATTAATTGATAGCAACCACATGACTTTATTGGATGAGTATGATGATTTGAACAAACATCATGATCTATTGAAATCATCTCTTATGAAACTTGAAAATGATTATAAAGATTTTTTGGAAGAAGCAGAACATAAAGAAATTGATTTGAGAATAAATATTTCTATATTGAAGAATAGAAATTCATACCTTGAATTAGAATTGAAGACTATTAAGGAAAATAGACCGACACCCACACTTGAATAATTCTATAGGTCTAAGCAAAAGAATATGAGTTTAACACCTAGGAAAAGATATTATAATTCATATAGATTATGAAATTCTTTTCCTGATGTGAGATATTTTAAATGTGAAAAGTTAAGACACATCTCCCACACTTGCAATATTCATAGTAGAACATATCTAGTGTGGAGACCTAAGATGCATAAAACATATCATATCACACATATATCTAGTTTATTTTTGCCAAAAGGAGAATCCAAATTTGTTTGGGTTCTCAAGTCTAATGTTTGGTGATTTTATAGGTATGCTCTCATACAAGACCTCGTGAGAGTATTTGGTACTTGGATAGCAGATGTTCGAAGCACATGACTAGAGATTTAAATTAATTTATAACACTGGAAGCTAGAAATGGAGGCAAGATAACACTGGGAGATAATACCACTAAGAGAGTGGTAGGAACAGGTATGATCAAAAACTTGAACAATTTTTTTATTGAAAATATCTTATTGGTAGATGGCTTAAAGCATAATCTGTTGAGCATTAGTCAGCTGTGTGATAAAGGTTATAGTGTAAAAATTTTTTGCACTAACTGCATAATAAGCCAAAATGGAGTTGATATTTTGTATGGAATTAGGATAAATAATGTGTACATGCTTGATTGGAATTGTATTAAATCTTCTAATACTTTTTTATTTAAAAATAATTTCTGATGAATCATGGTTATGGCATAGGAGACTCTATCACGCTAGCATGAAAAATCTTAGGAAAATTACCCAAAAGGAACTTATTAGAGGAATACCAAAATCAGACTTTACTAAGGATCACCTATGTGATGCATGTCAACTAGCAAAATAGGTGAAGCCTTCCTTTCATTCCATTAATGATCTCAGAACTAGTAAACCATTGAAAATTATTCATATGGACCTTTTTGGACCAAGTAGCACTGTAAGTCTAAAAGGTAAAAGTGTTTGGATTTGCGATTGTTAATGATTTTTCTAGATTCACTTGAGTTAAATTTTTTTTTTATAAGAGTAAATCTTTTGATGAATTCAGAGATTTTCCTACTTAGATTCAAAGAAAATTAAGGTGTGAAATCTTAGCAATTCAAAGTGATCATGGAGGAGAATTTAAAATGAGAAATTTAAAGAGTTTTGTAAAGAACATGGAGTTGATTATAATTTTTCAGCCCCTAGAACCCCTCAGTAGAGTGGGGTTATTGAACAAAAGAACAGAACATTAATAGAAGCCGCTGGAGCTATATTGGCATAATACTCACTTCTAAAATATTTTTGGGCTGAAGCGGTTAGTACAACGTGTTATGTTCTGAATAGGGTGAACATCATATCCAAATTGAATAAAACATCTTATAAACTTCTTAAGGGAAGAACACCTAATCTCTCACATTTACATATTTTTGAATGCAAGGTGTTCGTTCAAAATAATAGAAAAACTCCTTTAGGAAAATTTAACCCAAAATCTGATGAAGGAATTTTTCATAGATATTTTAATGTTGGAAAATCATATAGAGTTTTTAATAAGAGAATTTTGGTAGTTGAGAAGACCACACATTATTTTTGATGAATCTGACATTTTGGAAGAGCCAAGATTGGAAGAAGAACATATTGAAAATGTCTCTCATGAAATTGAAATGAAAAAAATTGGAGGAAAATAAAGAAAAAGAAAACCTTTTGCCTAGATATTAGAAATTTTCTAAGAATCACCCTAAGGAGTTAATTTTAGGTGAACCTAGTGAGAGTGTTAGGACTAGGCATGGACTTAGCAAAGAGGTGAACCATTCTGCCTTTATATCTATGATTGAACCCACAAATATAAATCAAGCACTTTCGGATGAATTTTTGATTTTGGCCATGCAAGAAGAGTTGAATCAATTTGTGAGAAATAATATTTGGGAATTGATTGAAATGCCAAAAGATCAAAGTGTTGTTGGAACTAAGTGGGTATTTAAAAATAAAATGAATGATTCAGGAGTTGTGATCAGAAATAAGCTAAGGGGTATAATTAAATAGAAGGGATTGATTTTAAAGAGACTTGTGCCCATGTAGCAAGACTTGAAGCAATTAGAGTTTTGTTAGCTTTTGCCTGTTTTAAAGGATTTAAATTATATCAAATGGATGTCAAAAGTATCTTTTTGAATGGGATAATACAAGAGGATGTTTGTGTTGAGCAACCTCCAGGTTTTGAAAATTCTAAATTCCCTAATCTTGTGCTTAAATTGAAAAAGATATTTTATGGACTGAAATAGGCACCTAGGGCTTGATATGAGAGGTTAAGCACTTTCCTATTAGAGAAATCTTTTATAAAAGGAAGTGTAGACACCACTCTCTTTTTGAAGAAAATAGGAGATGACATTCCAATTTATCAAATATATATTGATGATATCATATTTGGATCTACAAATAAAGATTTTTGTGATGATTTTTTAAAAATAATGAGTAGTAAATTTGAGATGAGTCTAATGGAAGATTTAAGTTATTTTTTTAGTTTTAGCATAAAGCAAAATGAGGAAGGAACTTTTCTTAGTCAGCCAAAGTACATTAAGGACATCCTCAAGAAATATGAAATGAATAATGCTAAACCAGTTAGTACACCAATGAGTTCTTCTGTACAGTTAGATAAGGATCAAAATGGGAAATCTGTTGATCAGAAGAAATTTGGAGGAAAAATTGGATCATTGCTTTACTTGACAGCTAGTAGACCAGATATTATGTTTAATATTTATTTATGTGCTAGATTTTAAGCTGATTCAAAAGAATCACATCTGACTGCTATTAAAAGAATTTTGAGATATCTTTTGGAAACTCAAAACTTAAGAATTTGGTATCCTAAGCATCGCTCTTCATTTGAAATCATTAGATATTCTGATTCAGACTTTACAGGATAAAGGATAGATCAGAAAAGTACATCTGGAACTTATCAATTCATTGGAAATTCTCTAGTATCTTGGTCCAACAGAAAATAAAATTTAGTAGCTCTATCTACTACTGAAGTAGAATACATTACCTTAGGTAGTTGTGTGGCACAAGTTCTTTGGTTGAAACAACAGTTGATTGATTTAGGATTTTCAATTTGCATAATTCTAATTTTCTGTGATAATACTAGTGCCATTTATATTTCAAAGAATCATGTTCAATATTCTAGAACTAAGCATATAGATATAAGGCATCACTTCATTAGAGATCATGTAGCCAAAGAAAAAAATTGAATTGTATCATATTACAACTAAAAATTAACTTGCAGATATTTTTATAAAACCACTAGCCTTTGACACTTTTAGCATCTTAAGAACCAGGTTAGGTGTGATTGATCTTAATGCTTAAATTAAAAATTTTGTAAACTTGATGTGTTGTATATATATATATATATATATATATATATATATATATATATATATATATATATATCTGTTTAATTTATTTTTGTGTGTTTGTTATGGTTGTTCTAATTATTTTTCTGTGATTAGTTGTGTATTTTTATTTTTATTTTTATTTTTATTGTGAAGCATGTCACTTGTTAAAAAATATTTGGTTTTGAGAGGTTTTTTTCATTATCATGCTTTATTTTTTAAGTGTTACGATCATACTGTATGAAATTTTTTTTCCTGTACGAATTCTGTAGCTTGTGCATGACCTTTTCTGAGTTGAGGAGATGAAATAGTGATTTTATAGTAATTCATACTGTATGATGATGTCATCATACAGGATGATCGGTGCAGTTTCTCCTGCACGCATAGGGACTGATTTATAATTTTTTGTCAGTTATTATTACTAATTATACGTACGAACGTGTTATTCGGCTGTACGATCCTTGTTGTCAATTTTGACTAAGGGCAAAGCCAACCGTCAGCGAAATAATCTTTAATTTTTTGATTGTCCCGGACGAACACCTGTTCATCTGTACGATTGTCTGGTTAAAAGTATGTACAAAAGGACGTCTTGGGAAGGGTAGTTTATAAAAAGCTGTTTCATTTTTGGCCGTTTCTATTCGTCTATATAAAATAAAAATCGTCCCGTATACTTTCAGGATCGTACGTACGATTTATTTTTCGTACCATATAATAGGTCATTTTTCTTTAAATAGAAGGGTCTTTGGAGAAGTTATTCATCGCTTTCTCATCCATTTCTAAATCCTCTTGAGATCTAGATCGAGTTATGGCCAGTAGTAGCAAGTGACACTGTTCCAAGGCATCTTCCTCTAGGATAACTAGGGATGAAAACTTTTTATCAACCGAGAATGAGGATGCATTTTATAGGTTCATGGCTGCCAAGATCACACCCTCTCGTCTACTAATGCAAGATGACATTCACTTTGCCATCATGCCCTTACTGACCTCTACCCAATTCTCTTTCATCCTCACTCTCATCTACGCCTATAATAAAGAAACCTTTCACTTTTTCTTAGCCAACATGAAATTCAATCAGGATCACTCTAAGATCACATCATATATTTTCAAGCAAAGAGTTGAGATCACCAAGGAAGACTTAGGTACCTTCCTTCACTTAAGAACCCAAAGAACTAGAGCCCATACATTGTCTTCTAGGGCGGACTTTGACTGGTCTGAAGTCAATAAGGTTTTTAGAGGAGTAGCTCAGGTGACTCATTTGCCTCATGTTTATACACTGAACCAAAATGCCTGAATCATCCAACATGTTTTACGAACTTTGATTATCTCAAAAGTTGGTGACCGTATCAATATGACTCCTCTTCTATCTGTAGCCACTTATCTCATCATGACAAACCAACCTATAGATGAAGCTCAAATGATCATGGATTACCTATATAATCTTTCTGACATTGGACACCTAAATAACAAAAGAAAGAAAAATATTACTTTAAGACATCTAGTGGCTTATATTCTTGAAAAGAAATATAGTCTTGTACATCCTGATGGTCCCACTGAACTCCCTATCTTCACTAATGCCTCCTTCCGAGCACTTTTTGGGAGGGAGAGTTCTGAGAAGGATGACTCTGGGAAAGAAGGAGCCCCTGCTGTAGGACCTACACCTGGACCCGACCAAAATTTCTATCAAGATATGGTCCGACGTTTTGATCAACTTGATCAAAGGTTTGATAATGTTGAAGCTCACTTAAAACAGCAGTATGACAGGTATAATGAAGATAGAGGGTGGATCGGAGATCAATTTGAATAAGTGAACACTAATATTGCTACAATTAATAGCTATTTTGCTATGTTCGCTGCTCCACCACCTCTTCCAGATGAGGGTCCTTCAGATTTCTAGTTATAGTTCTGTCTTTTTACTGTTGTTCTTGATGGTTGTTAGTGTTTGTTGTTGTTGTGATTTATGTTGTTGTAGTATTTTGACTTGTAATATTTATGAAATTATGTTGAGGTATGTCAAATGTTATTCGTATATCTGATATGGTATGAAGTTATGAAATGAAATGCTTGATATTTTTGTTAGCATGTGTTGGATTTTATTACTTGAACTGATGATTTTTCTTTAGAAAAATCAATTGTAGTTGATCTATGAATAGGAAATTTTAAATTCTTATGTTCTACAAATTAATTTTCTCACAAAATTTAATCTGTCAAAATTCTTTTAAATCACATTATGGCTTGATATAGATTAGGAAATCAATTTCAATACTCTTATAAACAAATATTACTTAGAAAATGTTGCAAAATGGATGTCTTATCCTTATAATTATTTTCTTTTTCAAATATGATATTCTTGTAAATTAATGAAAATTATGTTAAGATTTTTTGATTTTGGAAAGATTGAAAAATTTATGCACAAAGAGTGTCAAATGTGAAATAATGCACAAAATATGCCAAAAAGATGTGCAGTGTTCACCAAAGTAAAAAGAGGCACAAAATTAGCCAAATTAAAAATATGCACAAAGTGTGCCACAAATCAAACTAAAAGATGAGCAATATTGCCAATTGATTCAGTCCTTTTCTTTATCATTTTATCTCTCTCACAAATTCCTATAATCAACAATAATTTTCACTATTGAATAAAAAAATATGTAATCAGCATTTCATCATTTATGCAATAATTATCTTTGGTTGATATGTCTAGAATGAACATTGAATCTGATTACCTTTTCGTATCTTAAGTGTTATATGATTTAAAAAATTTGAGTTTTTCTATTTTGCATTAGGAAGTTAATAGTGTATTTGCAATTTATTTAAAATTTTCTTTTTCATCAACTACTCTGTTTTCTCTCTAGAAATTTTTTCATTTCAAGATGATCATCCCTTTTTATTGTTGTTAAAAGGGGGAGTCATAATATATTATTTGATGTATATACTAATTGTGTATGTGTGTATGTGTAGTGAATTGTGTGAATTTGTTGTAATAATTCCTTGTATTTTTATTCGGATTCATGTTTTGTTGTTGTTCGTCGGGTTCATGCTTTATTTCCTCTTAAGAATCCCTTGTTTTGATTGGTTATTCATTTAGGGGGTGCTTAAAAAAAAAAAATTTTCCCATTTAGGGGGAGCTTAGGAGAATAAATGATTTAAGTGTTAGCTCAAACAATAAGTGTTTTGCCATCATCAAAAAGGGGGAGATTGTTGTAACTTTATTTTCATAGATATATTCTCTTATTATATGTGTTTTTGATGATTCCAAAATATTATTATATTGACTACTATTTCTCGTAACATATATTGGATATATTACTTTTGTTGTTTGTGTGTACTAACATTTCAGGGAAATCACTCTCCAGATAGTTAAAGACTTCAAGTTAGACTGGATTAGAGTTTATTATTTTTAGAGTCTGTACTTATACTTTTCTTGAGTCTGAGAGAGTGTGATTGTAAATTGGATAACCATGCACATGCACACTGGGGGTGCAAAAGGAAAAAAATAAATTTTAGCTCTAATTGTACTGTACGATTTGAAATCGTATTGGACGATTAGGACAAATGTCCCTTCAAAACGGAGTTGTTTGGAACATGGCTTGAAAATTTTTCTAAGTACATTTCATACAGTATGAAATGATTTTATCCCAGATGTTAATCAGAGTAAGAAATTAAGTTCCTCCCATACGAATGTATGAACTGATCGTATTGTACGATATGGGTTCATACAGATGCTGATCAGAGTACAAAATAGGGTTCGTATGCGATCATACAAACGAAATAGTTTTTTTTAACTGATCATACTATACGATATGGGTTCATACAGACGTCGATCAGAGTATGAAATAGGCTTCGTACGCGATCATACAGACGAAACGGTTCATTTTTGAACGGATCGTACTATACGATATGGGTTCATACAGACGCCGATCAGAGTACGAAATAGGGTTCGTATGTGATCATACATATGAAATGGTTTATCTTTTAATTGATCATATTGTACAATGTTGGTTCATACAGACGCCGATCAGAGTACGAAATAAGGTTCATACACGATAGTACATCATTTTTTAAACTGTTCATACCTACGAATATCGATCGTACGGTACGATACTATTCTGTCAAACTTAAAATTTTCAATTTTTTGATGATTTTTCTTATCCTTTGCATAAAAGGGTCCTAAAAACTGACAGCCATTATCATTTGCTTCAAAAATTCTTTTGAGTGTGCCTTAGGAGTGTGTTTGGAAGAGATTGTGAGAGTGGAGTGTGAGAGATCTAGTGAGGAAAATTTGTGAGTGAATTCATAAAGGTGCTCAATAGTGAGGATCTCTTATTTATTCTTCGTTGTTCTTTCCTACTTCCTTGAAGGTCGTTGAAAGAAGATTTTCAGAAGGAGATCTAGTACTCTACTGACACCTGTAGTGTGTGAAAGGACACTTGGTACTCTACCGACACCTAGAGGGTGTAAAAGGATGCTATGTTCTCTGCCTTCACCAAGAGGGTGAAAAAGGATGTCGATTCTCTGCCGCACTGGGTTAGTGGAAGAAAGATTGTTGTAAGGGCTTCTCCGCCTTGCTGTGTGGGCTAAAGGAGAGACACTTGTGTTTAGTGCAATACCTAGAGAAGGAATCTCCAGGGAATGGACGTAGGTCATGTTGGACCGAACCACTATAAAATCTGGTGTTATCTGTTCTTTTCTTTTTACTGCATTTTTATTTTCCACATTGTTATTTATTTTTCTGTGGTTAAAAAATAAAATTTTTTAGAAAATTCATACCTGTGCTTAAATTATTTAAATCAATTTTCAAAACAACCAAGAAATTTTTAAATAATCAATTCACCCTCCCTCTTGGTTAGCATTGGGACAAGTGCCTTAGGTCTAACAACCTAATCAGACTTTACACCTTTCCCTAGCGTGAAAATAGAAGCAAAAGTAGGAGCAAACTAACATGACTCAATAGGCTCTTATAGCTTGAAATGGAAATTAATAATTGAAATCAAAAGAAAACTAAAAATATGGTGCTCTAAAAGTATTGTACGAAAAACTGAAATTAAAACTAAACCAAAAACTGAAACTAAAACAAAATGAACAGTAAGTATATATTCATTTTACTAATGGCTCTCAAACTTGTGTTTGTGTGTGTATGTGTGTGTGTGTGTGTGTGTGTGTGTGTGTGTAACACAATCCCACCTTGGTAGCCTGTAGGCCCTGGCATAACAGAATTCCACCTTGGTAGCCCACAAGCCCTAGCATAACAAAATCTCTCATCAATCGCCCATTGGCACCGGTATAACAGAATCCTACCTCGGTCTCCCACTGGCGTCGGCATAACTAAAACAAAATGAACAGTAAGTATATATTCATTTTACTAATGGCTCTCAAACTTGTGTTTGTGTGTGTATGTGTGTGTGTGTGTGTGTGTGTGTGTGTGTGTAACACAATCCCACCTTGGTAGCCTGTAGGCCCTGGCATAACAGAATTCCACCTTGGTAGCCCACAAGCCCTAGCATAACAAAATCTCTCATCAATCGCCCATTGGCACCGGTATAACAGAATCCTACCTCAGTCTCCCACTGGCGTCGGCATAACTAAAGCCCACCTCGGTCGCCCACTAGCATGGGCATAACAACACATGACATCACATTTCTTTAATTATTATACATATTTTTTCAATGCATTTCATAAATTAAAACATTATTGGATTAAATTCAAAAATTATTAAAATGCATTAACGGTGGGCAACATAAATACTATTGAGTAAAAATACATAATTTTCAAACATAACTAAATTACCAGAGATTATATAAAATATCATTATACGACTTTTATCATACTAAGGAACTATTTTTTAGAGCCTGGATTATTTTCTATTCAATAAAAATCACCCAAAATCTAAAATATCCAGTGAAACCTTTCTAGAACATACTTAAAATGCTAGTAATCATATGCTCTATAGCATATAAAAAGTTATGGGGTGAAAGTTCTACCAATATAAAATTATCCTTATTTTTCGATAATGAAAATACAAATTTGATCTAAAAATTTCAAAAATATCAAATTATTGAATATTGAAATAGGTAAAATGATACGCACCTCAAGGAGAACAACTTTTCAACTAACTCGACAGCTAAAAATGGCCCGGAGAGACTCAAAATAGAGTTTCTCTCACTAGAAACTCTATCCTTCTCTCTCCTCAACGTTGGCGGCATGCAATCTCACGTGCCATAACAAAAAAATAATTCAAAGAAATTAAATATTTTATTCACTTTACGGTAATCCAAACTTAAAAATAAATAACTTTTGAATTCATATAACATCCAACCAAATACTATTTCAAAAGCATTGAGTCTAATTTATATTGCATTTATAATACAGCTAAATTTTAAATATATGCAGCTAAAAGCCCCCCAAGTCCTTAAATGGATTAATTTTAATTTTTTATATTTAATTTTTTTATTTCGAAAACAGGTAGTAATTAATTAAATTGAAAATTGCATCATTGTCTATAAATTTTTATATTTCGATGTAAGAAATAAGTTTTTTATTTCCTTTGGTTGTGAAAAGGAATATAAGATTGTTTTCATACATTTTGGAAACACGTTCAGGTGACTTTTTCAGTTAATTAAACTATTTCGATATTTGTTATGCTAATTAGATAATAAAAGAATTAGTCAGAGTTGTAATTAAAATCATTAGGTTTTATAATTGCATAATTTTGATAAGAAGGCAAGGGATAATTAATTTATTTAATAATTAATAAAAAATCTTATTAGTTATCTATTGCACTAATCAGAGATAAATATAGTTTTAATTATTATTGCGTGTTAGAAAATTTGTGTTAATATAGACAGAGTTTTACGTTCTAGATTTGTATGAAGATCCAACTCACATAGATAAAAAGAAGAACATAGATGACATATTCTCGTATATACACAAGTAGGTATTTCATAGGTACATAGCAAGTTCTAGTCAAAAAACTCGGCCAGAGCAATCACATCACCCACCAAAGACACTCGTTAGCAAGGAACGTGACTCATCCCAACCAATCAAATTGAGGAGTTGTCCCAAATGTGTGCAATAGGGGCCTTATATAGATTCATCCAATCCCTCGAGAATCACTTATCTTGGAAGAAATTGATCTTGCAAGGTCGCTTGCCATTATCCAAGCTACCACTAACATCCCACGATTCAACTACAGGAAGTGCACATCTTAAGGGTCCATAGTTACGAACCTCTAAATTCAATCAATACTTAACTCGTAGTCATCATTGCCCAAAGAAACCCACCCCTCGTGTATAGAGGTCTATACACTATCTCTAAGGACATGTTGCAACATTCAGAGGACACACCCATACAGACTCGTCCTACATATTATATCTCGAGGGTTCGCCTAGTACACTTGTCCATGAAGACTCACCACCTAAGGGACTCATTCTAAAATAGAAGGCCACATCATAGGCAAAGAGCCACATAGCCTAATAAAATCTTAATGGGTCATGCTAAACATTGCACTTCTTTTTTGTTTTTTTGGTGCAGCCTTCCTTATAGCCTTATAAGCTTTATAAATAAAGGGTGAAGAGGCACATATTATGTGCATTTTTTTTATTTTTTTGACATACATTAGACTTCTCTCTCTCTCTCTCTCTCTCTCTCTCTCTCTCTCTCTCTCTCTCTCTCTCTCTCTACCTCTCTCTCACTTTCACTCTTCATGCTCACCCAAATCTCTCTCAATTCTCTAGTTCTTGTCTTGAAAATTGCTTGCTATTAAAGTCAGATGTCATTAATGAATAAATTTGGATCTAACATCCTAAAAGATATAGGGAGTATGGATTGATACCAATGATAAACAGACAATCAAATATTGAATAATGGTATAACCCGGAGTAATAGAAGAATATGGATACCACAAACTTCACTACTCACTTTGACCTGATGGAGATTCAAGAAAAGCTTAAAAAATAATTTAAGATGCACTAGGAGATTATTGAGAAACTATCAAAGGAAAAGCTTGCTTGAAGGATCCTCCAAAACAATTTTTCATCATAGGAGGCCAGAAACCAGGGTTCTCACTTCAACGTCCAAAACTAATCCTACTTAAAGTCCCAGTAGTGATGAATAGTACAATCCCTTACTCGATGAGTAACAAGGATAAAACTCAAGTTGACCAACACATTTTTTTTAGGAATACAATAGAGGGAAGGTTGCCTCCCAAGTTCAAATTGCATAACTTGAAGTCATATATGGGAAGGACTAACTCCTCTTACCATAATGTTTATTTTGATTTTGTGATGTCACTACTCGACATCACTAACCCATTGAAATTTTCAGTTATTCTTTACCACCTTCAAGGAATCTATACTCTGGAGGATCACTCACCTACTGCTAGGTGTCATCACCTCCTTGTATAATTGAAGAGGATGATCATCACCCTATTTATGAGTGCCTAAAGACCCCTAATGAGCTCACAAGCTTTTCTGAAGATGTGATAGGAGCCAAAAAAAGTCACTTTGAGGTTTCATTATTTGATTCCAAAAGGGTATATTGGAGGTAAAGGACTTAGAGCTAACTACCGCATAGGCTGCTCTAACACTAGGCAAGAGAGAAGGCCTTTTTGTTATAAACTTAGGCCACAACAACCCAGAACACTAACAGAACTACTCAAACTCACACATAACCATGTTAATGCAGAAGACTACAACAACATGGTTGAGTCATCTTATCCATAATTGGAGAAGATGGGATTATAAAAATGGGATCACTTACTTATTCTTCTATTATTGTAGTAGAGATTGTGGGAGAAATAATGAAGGGATAATGATTATAATTAGGCAACAGTGGTCAGATGATGAAAATTAGGCAATGGTTGTCAAGAAAAAGTAGTCAGACGATGATGATCGGTATCATTGATGGTGAATAATGAGTAGAGCTCTAGAGTTCTTCAAATCTTTAAGCACTATCCAACCTTAAATCTAGGCCCTCTTTTATGTAAAAATTATGGGTCTATTTATACTATTTTGATAAATTTAGTCAAAATCCTATAACATTCTATCATACTTGAATCCTTTGATTGTTGACCATCTATTCAACATTTGAGTATTTTAATGACCTTAGCATTGAACAACTTGCTCTTATCAAATTCATCTCATGCTTCTTTGGCTATAATTATGCAAAGTTTAGAGACCATTTGATACATCAAGTAATGTCCCAAAATCTTTTAAATATGCTTCAGGCACTTAATTTGGGTTCATTAGGGTTAAGATTGGATCATTTTTTAATGTCATTGGGTTCTTCATGTGAGATGTTTAGTTCGACTATAATTTATAAAAATTGGAGCTTACACTATCCTGAATATAATTCTAGAAGTTTCTAATTCAAATATTTCCTTAAGATTCATGATTGATTGGAAGGATTTTTTATGACATATCATTTTTTCCCTGTTTCTAGACATTAAAATTTGGGCCATCTAAAAATAAATATTGAATCTTCCACTAAAATTTTTGCATAAAATTATAATATAAAAAGGCATGACCACTCCCTAATCATCAATATGTACCTCCCTTCAGGACAATGTGCTAAGTTAATTCTCCACAACTACAAGTTTAACCTTCATTGAAGTGAACACATCAATTGAAATAAAATTATTAAGATTTTTTATTTATTAAGTAAAAATTCTCCAACTTCGCTCAAACTTGGCAGAGTTTATAATGGGCTTTGATAATGGAAAAATTGAGTCTAAAATGTCAAAAAATAGTCCCAAAGACCCTAAAATGTTTGAATTGGCTTGTTCAAGCTAGGAATAAGATGGGTTAGCAAGTCGTATGGCTAGCTAATGGGCATTGACAGAGTTGTCAATGGGTGTTGGTGTACACAAGCTAGGCGCATCAAAGCGTGCCTACATGTGGTTTTATAACATATATATAAGAGGCTTCCTTTCTTTTAACATTTCATTTTTTATTTTCATTTTTTAATAAAAAAAATTAAAAAAATTTTAACTAAATGAAGTCATTGAAGGACTATAAAAAACAAAAAAAAACTTTTTTTCTCTTTTTATTGTTAAAAATATATATATTATATCTCTTTTTCTCCCCTTTAAGTATAAATATCTCATTGAAGAGGGAAAAAAGCAATGCTCTCAATCTCCTCTTTTGTAGACTTTGATTCCTTAGCTTAAAAAGGGTTAATCATTATTTCACATAAAGCGATGCATAATTCCCTAAGGCAATCTCTAACACTCCTTCATATAGAGACTTGTTATTGTCCTACATAGGCATGCATATCTCCCTTGTAGGCTCTAGCCCATCCCAACCAAGAGTACCAAAACCACCCTACATTAACAAAGTTGTAAGTAAAAACCAAGATTAGCAATTCCTTTGATGGAGCTCTAGTATTCTCTGAAAAATGAATTGAGCATCTCCATTTGAATAAATTGGATCTGATCTGCAAATTTTCACTTATTTTTGAGGCTCTATTTTTTCCCCCATGAATATAGTTTCTTTAAAAATTGGTGTATCATGTGCAAAAGTTAATTGTTGATGTAGCGATGTGTTTTTAATGTGGTGAAACTGAGTTGATGTTGAAAATAGTCCTTTCAAAAATACCAGAAATTTCTTCAAGATATTAACTTTGTTTTTAGAAAACTACCTTGCAAATTTATATGCCCTATCTTTGAATTTTAATTTGGTCTAACTATTATGGTTTGGTTATGTGTATGTGTATGTATTTCTCAAAGATTTTCATGGTAAAGTTCTGTTATTTTGATTTTTGAGAGAAATTTAATTCTTGAATGTTCTAATGCCAAAATTATGTCATTTCTATCTTCAATGATTTTTGTGGTGAAACCATTCATAAAGAAATATTAACTTTTTTAGTAAATGTAGATAACATCATTGGCTACTTTAATGCATTTCTTTTTATAAAAATATTATTATTTGATTAAGTAAGAAATTCATAAATGACAGCTTTCTTAAATATATCATTTTACTCGTTGCTGACTCAATGAATTTGCATTGTATTATACACTTGTCAAAAATGAGTTCTTTTTTTTTAAGCAAACTCTTATTGATGTTGTAGAAGCTCCAAATTTTTTTGGGATTTTTATCGAAGGAGATTTTTCTAGAAAAAATAATCTTTAAATGGTTGTTGGACAGTGATTCCTACTTTATATTATCATCATAGAAAAATTCATTGAAGTGTCAAACAAATGACTTTTTTAGCATATTTATTTTTGTTGGAAAGAAAATTTAGTGAACAACCTCTTTTCATAGTCTTTATGCACTTATGTTCAATATTTTCATTAACATTATATAATATTTTTAGGTACCACAATGGCTAAAGTTTTATTTATTTTTTCTTATTGTTGATGTGTAGTAGAAATATTAATGATGCTAAGCATCAGCTTTGGCTTCGGTGGCATTAGACAATATTTGTGTTATATTACGGAAGAGATAGAATTTATATCCTTATAATGAATTTTAAATGAGAAGAGACCGCTTTATAGAAGATGATGTAAGAGTTTATGGATTTAAAGTTATAGAAGAAATTAAAAAATCTTTATTAATATTGATAAATAATGTGTGTGTTAACATCACATAGTACCAAAAATTTAATTTTTATGTGTCCTTGAAACATGTCTTCTTATTTTTTCAGCCCTCATATGTTTCTTCATAGATCGATGAACAAGTTTGATTGATACTTACATTTAGATTTTTGAAAGCAATGATCTCTTTATTTTTGTGTAAGATTAATTCATATTTGTGAGAACTTGCCCCTATATGTTCTTGAGACGTACTTTAAAACTCCTAATCTTGCTAGATATTCAATATATCATAGTTGAATTCTTAAGTTTTCATTAAGATATTTCCCCCCAATTAATATACAATATCCTTGATTTCTTAGTTGATAAGGACCTTCTATGGCTTATGCGTTTCAAGATTTTTGGATGAATAGAAATATTGTATCTTCTAATCCTTAAGTCTTTTGAGATTTCGAATAAGTAGAGGAGCTTGTAATATTTATCATTATATATTCTTGATATGAACATAAAATGTGTACCTTTCAAAGCTTATGCTTTATGAGATTTCTTGAAACACCTATACCTTTTGAGGTTAAAGCATTTTGAGGCTTTTAGAGAATCTTTATATTCTAAGGCTTATAACTTTTGACATTTTAGAAGAAGTAGAGAAATATGACTTTCAAGTTGGATGGTTGAAGTGGAGGAATGCATCGGGCTTGTTATGTGATATAAAAGTCCCCCTCAAACTTAAGGGAAAATTCTATAATGTTGGTGACGAGATCTACAATGCTTTATTGAGCAGAGAATGTTAGCCATTAAAAAAGAAGCATAATATTAAGTCAAGTGTTGCAGAGATGAGGATGCTCAAGTGTATGAGTGGTTGTACTCTTAGAGATAGGGTACAAAATAAGCATATTCATGAAACGGTTGGAGTAGCTCCAGTGGAAGATAAGATTAGAGAGAGTCGCGTTAGATGGTTGGTCACATAAAACAACGGCCTTCTGATCACCCAGTCAGGAGAGTAGATATATTAGATTTGGCTTATGTTAAAAAGGGTAGAGGTAGATCTAGAAGGACTTATTAGATTTGGCTTATGTATTTGAGGTTTATGTCGTATGAGATTTTTGAATGAGTGGAGATCTTATTAACGAATTACTCTCGTGAAGTATTTTTATTAAGGACCCTACTTATCACTAATTTCTCATTAAGGCTTTTTATAGGGGTGACTTCTAAGGGTTTATAATGGAGATCTTAAGTACCACTTACACTTTGGAGTCATTTTAGTTGAAATGAAGATATGACATTATTTGCAAATAAATATTTTGTTACTATTAAACACAAGATACATAACAATTCAGATAGAAATGTACTTGCAAAAGATAGATTTTTAATCACCTTATAAAATAAGGACTATATCTTAGTGAAGAGCTCAATTTTTGGGCTATGTTAGTAATGAGATATTCTATTTTGATTTATTGGATGTATTATAAGTGAGCCAATAAATAATCTCCAATTATAAGTGAGCCAATAATTATTCTCCAATTATTTCTCTTATAATATCCCAAAATGTAGAGAACTTAATCTTTATGTGGGGGATACCACACGATGCCTTTAATGGTGGTTTCAATTTCACCAATGATTTGATGATTACCTTATGGATACTTTTTTAATTTTTGGCTAGGGGGAGTACTGATTGTATGGTCGAGTTAATTTTGTATGAATTGACTAATATAGGCATGTCAAATTAACTCTTGATTTATTTTTATGTTGCTTGCATGCTTTAGTGGTGTGTCTGTAACTTCAATGAAAGTGATAATATTGCTCTTAATTTTTTTAGTTTGATTTCAATAGATTTAGCCACTTAATAATCTCTTCATCTTAGATAACAAACAAAATATTAACACAAGATATGTTGAGAGTTGTTTACTTTTATTTAGTTGGTGCTTGCATCACAGGTGCAATGATCGAGGGGGAGCTCATGGCTCCATCGCTGTACCCATATCTTTTATGGGATGGTTGATAAGCACTTCCTACTACATTATTACAATTGCAAATGGGCTACACAAATTGCTTTTGATGCTCATTGATAGCTTCATTAGTTGAGGTTTGTGCTTCTATATAGGTAATCGGGTTAGCATAGGAGTAGCCTTATCCTGCATCAGCAATGAATAGAAAGGCCTAGGACGAATCCCTCTAAAAAAGACTCCCTCTTAACAACTCAAGATCTACTCATGAGATTTGGCACGCTATAGAAGCGAACCTCAGAAAGTACTACTTGAGGGACTATATTTCATTCTAACTTGTAAGGTGGTAAGATTCATTAACAACTATTCAATTTATAACGATTTGTTTAACAAAGTGTTTGGCTTTTTCATCAAATGTGTGGTTAGTACCTCCTCAAAGTGAATAAAACTAAGTGTGAGGTTGTCTATTAAGGGTGGAAGGGAAGAGCTGACAAAGGAGCACATTAGAGGCTCGTTGAGTTTACATGATATTTTTATAGTGATTAATATACATGTAAAGGTGAAACACCCCGTCATAAGAGTCCATGTTTGATGGCTTAAAGCATGTTGGAATGGGGTGTTTAATGATACCTTTAGTTAGAGGAAAAAACTCCTGCAAGCTTTGATGGGGAGGGAGCTAAATTCCCACCTCTCATGGGAAAATTCTCTCAAGTTAAACATTGTAGTTCATCACAAAAGACATCATAAGGGGTGTCAATGAGATAAGGTGTAACACCCATGATACCCCTTACTAGTAACATAGAGCGCCATAGACAAAAACATCACATTTATTCTTTACTTTTATCATTTCTCATTAATGTTATAGTTGAATAAAATAACCGCCAACAATTATATTTACTAAACACAAAAATGCATCTATTTAATCTAAAGTTTATCACATAAATATATACAGAGCCACTAAGAGAACCCAAAAGAGTACAACACTGAACAGTCTACATACCTCAAATGTAGACTCACAAATAATTCTAAACAGAAGAATATAAATTGAAATAAACTTGAACCTATTATGCTTCCACTTTTCCCTTTTCTTTCCCTATAATAACAGCCAGTATAAAAATAAATGGTGAGCTATGAGGCTCCATAAGTTATTCAAATTAAACAACAATTAAATGGCATGATTATTAAACTTACAACATTGAAATCATAAATGAATCAAATTTTTCATTATTTATAAAACAATATAAAATCATATTTAGCATTAACATTTACTTCTTTTAAAGTCTATACTGAATATCAATATTAGCCTTTTAAATATTTAGCTAAATTTCCACATAAATGTTCAATGGACCCCAGATAAACCTGACATTATTGCCATTGAACTAGATAGAGGACCCTTTTGCCACTTTAGGGGTCCCTTTGCCCACCTACTATGCAGGTATCATGTCTCTAGGTCCCTTTTGCCCCACATGTAATATAGGTATCATATCTGAGATCCCTTTTGCCCCCACATGTAATTATAGGTATCATATCATTTTTATAACCAATCTCTTATAATTTTTTGATATTCAATAGATTTCACATCATAGTAATTCATACTTGACTTGTAAAGTACAAAATTTCATAAGAATCTGTCTATTGTTATGCTTACATATAAGAATGTGTTGGTAACATTAAATTTAATGAGCTCATTCTAAATTTTTATCAACTAGAACAATATTGAAATAATTATAATAAATCTTATTTTAAACTTCAATGTCGCAGGTATGTAAATGGTCATTCATACATGAGAACTTGGATGTATACTCATTATATATATATGATATCACTTGATTTTATTGAAGTGATAAATACATTATATATATATAATAGTTCATGCATTTGTAAATTAAAATTTACACAACTTACCTTCCTGATGAGCCGTCTCCTCCAATCCTCCACCTCGTACTCTTTTGCGATTATAAGTAACCAACAATCACTTCTTTCAATTTCTATCAGTTCTATAATCTATTATTCAAATAATTTGAATACATCAACTTATATATAACATCATAATTTACCTCAAAACTCCTCTTCTGCATATACCCAATAAATCCTTTACCTACCGATTCCTTCATATTCTGTTGCATGAAATCAACCCAAATGAAGAAGAGAATTCCTCACATGCTACAGCCTTCTCTACTGATTTCTACTACAATAGATTTCCTCCTTACACCGCAATTTCTCCCTTGCAGTCATTCTTCCTTGTAGCCGATCACTTCTTCACAACAACTCTTGTTTTCCTTGTGTATTGTGACTTCCTGCTTCACAGAATTTTTTAGATTTCACAGCACTTCACAGAAATCTACAACCATTCCTTTCCTATAGAATCCAAATTTTCCACTTACCCGAATGTTTCTCCCCTACAGCACTGAGCCGAAATTCTTCTCTAGCAATTCACTGTGCCGATCCCGCTACAGTCCCGCAACCCCTTCCTCCAGTGCACTGTGCCTCCTCATAGAACAGTGAATGCTTACTGCTTGCATGAATTCCGACTCAAATAAGGAAGTGTTAAGGGCCCACAACAATAACTGCTATACTGCCAATCAGTGCAAGCATCTATTAAAATTTTATTGTATTTACCTGAATTTCAAGCCAAGTCCCTTATAATTTTAGAGGATCTTGGGTTGGCTGGACTACATGGGATGGATGGGTAAAATTGGTTGTGTCAAGGAGATCAACATCATGTTTTGGAGGAGAAACCCTAGTTTGATGGTGAGAGAGCTCTACACTTTTGTTCTTCAATTGAATAATCCTAATTGGCAATTGATCTTGAGGGAGGTGAACCATTTGCATTGAGTTAGAGCTGGATGTCAAGCCCTCTGCAACAGTTGAAGATTTTTTTCTAAGAATATTCTATCTTACAAATGTGATCTTATGGGGATGAATTGATGTACCTTCACTTGCAGGGTTACGCCCATAAAAAAAGAAAGAAGCATAAGTTTAGTATCCTTGCTTTGAAGATTAGAGCAAGAGGCTTTGTCGTTGTAAGTATTACATATATTGGACTTCAAACAAGTGTTTGTAGAGCTCAGAATGATTAGATGCTTTCCCATATATGGCACCAAATTATTACATGTTAAAAAAATTCATAGTAGTAGAATGAGAGAGTTTTGCATCTTAGTTTTATACTAATATCCAGCACACACAAAGATAAAATAAAAGAACGTAGGAGACACGAGTTTTTATGCAGAAAACCCATGAAAGAAAAAAATCATGTGGTTTGACATTGTTAAAATAATTCAACAATATGAGCATTGATTACAATGGTTTGCTCTCCCCTCAAATTAGACAAGTCGAGATTTCTATTTCATGCATGTTACCTCATATGAAAAATTAAAAATGATAAGAAATATGACCAAATGACATAGAAAACTTGAGCCAAACAAATATGCAAATTACGTATATTGAAGCACCAAAGGTATGAAAATAAATTGGAAGGACTATAAAAACAATCAAGTAAGATGCATCATGAACAAAACTTCAAAATTAGACGCATCTCATAATATCATACTATGTCGCAAAAGTGAGAATCATGATTGATAACAAATGAGTAGAAATTTTCAAAAGCAAAATGCCCAAAAACAAAATCACAAAAAATTTATTTCATAAAAATAGTTTGTAGTAGTCTCATTACATCCATTGAAGTACTCAATTAGTATATCATTTGCAAAGTTATAGGGTCAATAGAGAGGCCAAAGCACAAGATCTTGGTGTTAAGAAGATAACTATGGAGGTTAGGGTATGAGTTTGGATTTTTAATTAGGGCTTAGTGATTTAAGTCATTCAAGTTTGATCATTGGCCATGGCTAATAGCTATACACACACACAAAAAAAAAAAAAGAGGATTTAAGATTTCAAACACAATCGATGAGCCTTCTCTAATCACAATTTGCATATTTTTATAAAAATTTAGCTATATTGTGTTATATATAAATTCATAGTAGGCTCTAAATAAAAATATTAAGATGAATTATAATTTAGCCCATGGGTAGACTCACTTGCTTCAAGCCAAAATTTATGTGAGCCTAAATTTAATTTATTTTTTAGCAATATGTGATCTTGAGTTAAATTGTTAGCTCTGTTATTATCTTTATTTATAGAAACTATTAAAAAAAAAGAACATAATACTCATTAAAAAAACTTTTTCATAGAGACAAAAAATATAGTTTTTTACTTATTTGTCAAAAGGGCTGTTTGGTTTGTTGAAAAAAGAATACAAATTATTCCAAATGAAGAGAATTTGAATTTGACGAAAAGGATATGTAGAGTAAAATTTGGGTGAATTATTTTTTCACCCCATGGTACATTTTTAAAGTATTCTAAACTTGTTTGTTTTTACCGAATTCCTTTTCCATTGCAAGTTAACTTTGTTGTTGTTGTTGTCGTCCTTTGGCTGTCGCCACCATTGTCGTATCATGGCTGGCCGATCGCCTATGTTTGTCTGCTGCCGCCGCTTGCAGCTTGGCAACCACCTTCGCCTGCTGGCCTCCATTGCTGCCCGCCGACCACTACCAACTTGCATTACATATTTATATTCATCTTTCCTTCAATCCGAATAAAAAAGAAATCATCTACATTTTTTTACACTCATTTAAATAACTTCAAATATATATATATTTTTTTTTACACAATTCCATCTTACTCTGCATCTCTTCTTTTTCATCAAATCAAACAGATATTAAAGAAAAAAAAGGCAACAATACTACTTCCTCATTACAGTCAACAAAGAGAATAAAATAAAATAAAAACTTTTCATTTAGGTTGTTTGGTTTGAAGTAAAAGAGATATAAATTATTCTAAATATACTAGTTGTGAAAATATTAATGTTTTGTTTGAGTAAAAGAAATTCAGAGTATAATTTTGATGTATTTGGAATTCACTTTAAATTTTGGTGTATTTGAAAAACTTTAAATTTTGACAATTTCCAAATACACTGTAAATTCTCAACTTTTGCCACCGTAAGTCACCACTTCCCACAACCATCGGCTGCTAGGGCTGCCAACGAACCGAGTCGAGTCAAGTACGTGCATTATCATGTTTGAGTTCATTTATTATCAGCTTGTTCAAATTCAGTTCGAGTTTGATTCAAGCATTTTTGCTTATGTTCAAGCTTGGTTTGTTTAAATTAATGGCTGTTCAAGTTTGGTTCATGTTCGATTCATTTTGTACTTATCAAGCTTTAAACAAATGAGTCTTATCAAGCTATAACAAGCTCTACTTCTAGCTAGATATACATTAACTTAACAAACGAGCCTTATCGAGCATTCTAACAAACAATTACATCGAGTTTGTTCGTGAACATATCCAGCGAAGTTTTTTAAACTATCAAACATGCTCGTTCACAAACATATATAATGAGTATTCTTGAGCTATCAAATGAGCCCGTTCATGAACATATCTAATTAGTATTTTCAAGCTACCAAATGAGCTCGTTCACTAGCAAACAATCTATATGGTTAATCTTATATTTGTTCAGAGATCGGGTTGTTCGCGATTTTAGGCCGATGCAGGAAGTAAACATAAATTATTAAATGATTTTACACGGGATTAGTCAAAATAAATTATTAAATTTAACAATATATATTTTTTAAAACTCGAATATATTTCTGATCGAGCTTCTTAGTCGAACTCTAATCGAGCTTCTTAACGAGCTTATTCACGAACGTTAAACAATATGATTCATGAACATAAACGAACCGAACGCCAAGTTATTCAAGCTCATTTGTTTAGCTATCGAGTATTTATAAAAAATGTTCAAACTCGTTCGTTTATCTTAACAAATGAACATAAACGTGCTCTTATCTAGCCAAACCACGAGCAGCTTGTTGAATGCTCGGTTCAATTGCAGCCCTATAGACTGCCGCAACCCTAGCTAACATCACCACTTGCTGCTCACCAATGATTGTTGTTGCCATCGACACCTCTCAACCAACTGCTTGATGCTGACCAATACTCTCTAACCACCGACCAATACAATTATTAAATTTTATACTATATTTATTATATTTTAAAAAATAATTATGTATATTTATTTTACATTGATTCAAATAATTTTAAATATTTCAAAAATATTCCAAATTTTCTTACACTATTATATTTCTTTCTCATACAAACGGCTAGAAAAAAAAATAATGCACGTGATGAAAAAAAAAATCTACAAATATAATTGAGCAGTACGCAGGGCAAAGACTTATCTCTTTAGGTTCCTTTCCTCCGTGAATAGCCAAAATTGCCGCGTTTCATCTTCCATAAGACCCAGGTTTACTCTGTCTATATTGTGATTTCTTCCTCGGTATGTCAATTCAGGGTTCAAAATCAACCAGCTTTCTTTCGGAATCTCTCTGCGCCCTCACCAAATTTGCTTTCCTTATTTCTTGATCGGTGCAGTTCGCATTCTGAAGATTATTACAAAGTTCTTGGGGGTTTTCTAGGGTTTTGTTCACTTAAAACTTATTGGTATTTGGTCTCCATTGTCTTTGATTTCCTTGAATTGTATTAGTTTCCCATCCCTTTCTTTTTATCGAAAGTTTTCGTCGGGTTTTAGGGGGGATTGGTGATGTCTTGTCATTCTCCAGATCCTCCCAGCTACTGCTCTTCTTTCTCGCCTGAGTTGAAGCTCTACCAGGCTTTTATCTTTTCAGTGCCAATTTTCTTCGCCTTTGTCATTTTGTTATTGTTCTACGTGTTCTTCATGAGGAGGAGAGCAAGTTGGCAGTCTCTTAGAATGAGAACAACAAACTCGACCAGGGGAGAGCACCGAAGAGTATGTGTTTCTTTGAGCTATTACTTTCGCATGCACCTAACAAGTGATGGTTTAAGGATACTCATGCGTTTCTCTCTCTCTTTTTTTTTTTTCCTTTTTATCAATATTAGGCATCGGAGTTAGGTGTGACAAAAGAACTGAGGGAGATGCTTCCAGTGGTTGTTTTCAAGGAGAGTTTCTCGGTCAGAGAGACTCAGTGAGTATTTTTTTGTATGATTTGATTCTGTTATCTTCAAATCATTTCACTAATAGGATTGAGTTGTTTTTATAGAAGTTATTCTGAATTTTATCAAATTTGATTTCCTGCTTATAATAGTTTGTATTTGCAAATATGATCACTTATGTGTTACTTGTCTCTTTAGATTACATGCTATGCCATTTTTGGCACTCTACATACTCACTCACCTGAGATATCAAAAACCTCGTCTTTCTCTAGAAAATTACTGCATTTTTATGTAAAACTTTCTTTGATTATTTGACCTTTTTTTGTGGAACATTTAGGCCAATTAAGGCAGACTCACACACACATCGCATAAACAAGACTCAAACCTACGACCTCTTAGTTGGTAGCCTAAGCTCCCAACCAACAGACCAAGATCACCTGTGTTATTTGACCTTTTTGTGCAGTCATTTTTTGTGCGGTTATTCTATTTATAACCATCTTTAAGTGTCCTAAGGTAAATTAGCATACGCTTAGGAATGTCTAACATGTCTATTGGCTGCATATTTAAGCTTTAAGAGAGAAAAATGGTGATCAGTTGGAGAATTTTATGTGTATACACAAAAGATATTTCTCCACCATTCTTTTTTGAAAAGGTGTCCCACCATTCAAAGTTTTCAAATTCTATTATAGTCAAAAGATGGTATCATGTTCCATGTTTTTATCAGGCAAACTATTTGTCATCAAACTTCATTAACTTCCATTGAAACACTTTACAAAGAATAGAATTTGCAATAAAAATAACAGCTATCTCATGCACTCAATGGTTGCTTCTTGTGCCAATCAGTATTAATACTTTCCTAAAGACCAACTTCTACTGAAACTCAATCAGCATAATTGCCCTATACATGTCTTACTAAATAAACTATTTGTTTGGTAATAAATATCAACTCCAAACCACTTCCCTCCAATGAAATACCTAGCTTCGGGAGGTGTTTTTCAAATCTTTGGAAAGTATGGTTGTGGCTTACCCAGCATTTGTATAATTTCAGCTTCATATGGTAGTTGCGTAAAACTTTAATAACATTATTCAAAGAATTTATCCTGTTTAAAACAACAAATCTAGATATAGGAGATAGCTTATATAGTGTCGAACACAATGAGGTACATATCTTTACATTATCAATAAAAAAATTAATTTGCAATTCATTATTGAGAATGCAGAAAAAATAAGCCTAAATTTATCAAGTTAAATAATCTTAAATGCAATAAATCATCTTATGCTCCTTATGTTTAATCTCTTAAACAAGTAGAACAATAAGAATCTCTATTTTTAACATCTAAAATATGGACGTTTAGTTAGTTGACTGCAACCAAGGCATTTTATTGTAACCAAAAGATGATGCGAAAGCATTTAGGATGGATATGCTCATATGCTATGAAACTATTACAAAAAAAAAAGAACATAATATATACAACATCAATATTCATGTGGTCAACTTCAACTAAGTCTATGTCTATGGGTGAGGAGAGAGGGTTCAATCTACCAATAACAAAGCCATGATTGTAGTATACAAATCAGGAGCACTCATTAGCACTTCTAAATTCTCACGCAAACCCACACAAATCAAATAATAAAAATTACCTCAAAATCTAACACCAAAAAATTAATACATAATCAAAGCTTTCCATCTTCTTGCATACACGGTTGAATACACCAGTCCTCCAGAACCCAAACTATCAAGAGGGGCAACAAGAGATATTGTTTGATTTCTTAGGAAACCCTTCCTTTATATATTGTTGATGGTGCCTTGAATACACACCTTTTGAGGTAACACACAAATCTTAAGATCTAAATCAATGAATTATATGTGCATCCCAATGCGGCCTGATATGATATTTTTTTTATCCCAATGAGGCACGGTTTCTAATGTTGTCTCATGAATTAATGAGAGAGCTATGATCTAGCTCATCACATTCCAACAAATCCAATTCAAGGAATAAATGGAACCTATGAAATCAAAATCGATTTGGCACATTGTACAAAAAAATAAGTACATTAAATTAGTTTTACTGATCTACTTTATATTTTCTCTCCAAGCTGAGTACTCTTAGCTTCCAAGGCCTTAAATGACTTAGCATCACACAATTCATCAAGCCCAAATGTTACATAAATTTAATACACAGGGGAAGCATTTATGGCATAAATATTGCATAAGGAAGTGATACCATCAAACCTAACTGTGTATCTACCACTTATTTTTGGTACCCCCAATGTAGTTGTTCATGAATGCTTCATTGGTACATGTTACTATAAACTGTGTAACAAAAATGTGATCCACCATATTACTTAAAATCCTTACATCATTTCGCACCTGAATTTATTCTTGAAATTTTCATGCAACCAAGAAGCTAACTAGTCCTTGCTTTCCCGCTATGATTGATAGACACAAAGATGGATACGACATGGATATGAGATATGCCAATTATTGAAAGAATAGGACAGACACGGGTTGGACACAAATTTATAATTTTTTATATTCTACATATAATAATTGAATAAGCAAAATATTAAGGATAATTGAGAAATAATAAGTAATTCAACTAGGATTTATGCTTAATATTATGATGCCAAGTGTTAGGCATTAAGAGGAGAGACGATAATACTTTCTACAGTCGGGCATCATGTTGTATAATAGGCATCGGGCATTGATATCAAGATGGTGTCCATCGTCGATCTTGAGATGACATCGGTCGTCGATGTTAAAATGACAATCGACAAAGATGAGATGTCGAGAATGCACGGGCGCATGATTGTGGGTGTAAAAATTGTCGGATCGAGCATCAATGTCAACACAACGTCAAACTTTGATGTTGAAATTATTTTGAAATATCTTGCAACAATCCCTCAATCAAATTTCAAATATCATAATAATCAAATATTTATTAACTACTTCTTACACCTAAAAAGAAGGGTGTTATCTATGCTGAGGAATCTAATCAAAATTGTTGTTGAATAAGAAGCTACTTTTTAACCTTATCACAAAAGGTTTTATGAATATGTTGCGTAGAAGTTATATAAATATGTTGGGTAAAGTAACTCTCCTCAGTGGGCTACCGCTCGCATCCTATACCATAGTAGCATAAGACTAAAAATTCTCTACCAATTATAGTACTTGAATCTCATTTTGGACACAAATCAAGGCCAGTTCTACTTTTTATTCTCCCTTGAATAGTGTCATCTTTTGAGGCAGTTGAGCTTCATTCCATTAAAACTGAGAAAACAAATTATGTTAGATTTATTTTCAATTATTTTATTGATTTTTTCCTTAAAATGTCCATCAGTTTTTGCTATTCTTCCTCTCTATTGCAGGGATTCAGATCTCCTTCCTTAAGAAGTCTATTTCATTTGTATTTTCTGTTTATGTGTTCATTTGTAAATTTAGAGTTTAGTTTAAAATTTTCTGTTGATTAGCAAATATTGTAACACGCATTGAAAAATATTTAGGAACCTCCACTAAAATAATCTGAATCTTATTGCATGCCTGATTTAATTTCAATCTTATTGATGGTGGTTTTCATAAAGAATTTAAACTGCTGCCAATAACATAATATGAACGTTAATTTATTCGTATCATTTCTTATAGGCCACAATTTCCTGCTAGTTGCGTTTGCTTTTCTAATAAGGAATTGGTAAATATGTTTTATTGAGTTGTTGCTCATAGTTCAAAGGTTATATAGATTGATATTAAACACAAACTTAAAGTGCATAATTTACCACTTGTCTATTATTAATAAATTTCTCAAATAGTTTAATAACCTTAAACAAGGTTTTAAAGTATCCTTAGTATGGCTAAAAATTTGAAATATTCAAAGAGTTCATCATTAAGCATCATCCACCATGAGTTTATTTGGTTATCATCTCTTGTTTACTAATTCATTTAGGAAGGCTTCACGCATGATTTAGCGCATGACTACCCTAAGGAACTAGCTGAGGCTTATAATAAAGTTATAGCTTGAAAAATATTTCAGCTACTCTAATTTGGGGCTCCTGCAGCTTTGACTGATTTTCTATTGCAAGATCCTCTGTATCTCAGCTAGAGCTTGTTGAACAATAACTGTAACCATTAATTATCACATTAGATAAAGTATGATGCTGTTGAGGATATTGTAATCTATTAAAATCTACGAGCCTCCATTTTATGTTGATTGCCGTTTATAAGAATATTATCAAATAGAAAATGAGATTAAAATTGACCTTGAACCCGAATCTATGTTAGAGTTTATTCCATAACCTCATATGAGCTTTTCTGTAATATTGAAAATGATTCCAACATTAAACCTAGATTACAATCTGAATTTGAAGTTGAGCTTGAGGCAAAATGATCTCTCTATATGAAGAGGAATTTCAAATTGAAAAGAAAAATTCCAACATTTTAAAATGATTCCATCATTTCCCCATGTGATGGTAAAGTTAATAATTTTGAAAGGGCTTTAAAGAAAAGAATTTGCTTTTAAATAATGGCAGAATACGAGTTTAGGAAGAAGATTTGAACATGGTAATAAACAAAGTTGTAAGTTATAGCTTTCAATGATTTTATTATTTCCTAATTATTAAGGAGAAAATAATACATAAAATAGTCATTTATGAGATCTATAGATGTTGATCAAATTTAGTGTTTTAATTGTGAACATAGTAGGATCTTACTATGAAGAGTTGGTCATTATGCATCAATTCTATGATATGCATAGACACATACACGGCGACACGGACACGACACGGACATGGGTTGGATACGGTATTATGATTTTTATATTTTAAAAATTGTGTATAGAAATTAAGTAAGCAAAATATTAAATGATGCGGGCATCCAACCGTGAATGCTTACTAGAGGAGGAGCTGAAGATCGATGGCCGAGATCATTCTACTTTATCTTAATTTATTAATTATATTTTTGATTTATTTATACATTTTTCATTTTTACCCTCATTTGAGGGAGTAGTCCTATGTAAGCCCTAGGAGCATATTTGTCTTTTGAGTTTCTTTTATTTTGAGGCCTATATATAGAGACCCTTGCTATTGTATTAGGATGATGGATTATTAATACAAAAAAATTTATGCACTCTTGTTCTTTGGGGAGAACTTTGGTGAGATCCCTATGTGAGGGAAGCGTAGAATCCACTAGCCGCAAAAAGCATCCGGGCTCATGGTTTGAAGTCCCTAGGTGAGAGCAGTGCATTACCCACCAGCCGCAGGAAGCGTCTGGGCTCGTGGTTTATCTTCTTCTCTAATTCCCCTTCTTCTTTCTTCTAGCTGCCGCTCCTTCTCCCCTAGCCGTTTCTCCCTCATGCCTCCAAAAGCCACCGGCCACCTCCTCTCTTCCCTCCACCTAACCGCCGGGTCCCAAGCTCCACCTTAATCCTAGCCATCAATTAAACCCCTAACCTTACTCCCGACCACCACCCAAACCCGAACCCTAGTCCTAGTCGCCGGCCACCCCTAACCTTACCCCTAAGCCGCCGGCCCCAATCAATCCCTCTCCATTTGCCTCCAAATTTCGAATTACTCTTTAGTGCTTTTCTTATTGGATGCAAATCACAAAAGGAAAGTACTAAAATCTAATTTCTTTTATTTGAAATTTCTCTCCTAATCTATCTTGTTTCATTTTAGGAAAGTTATTTATATCAAACCTATTTGAATTTCAAATAGGATTTGATTTGGGCCCTTTGATTCACCTCCAATCATCCCCATTAATGCCACCCCCTTGCATGGCTGGTCCCCTTGCTCCCCCCAATTTATAAATTAGATCACTATGGATTTGGAAAATATTCAAATTTGAATTCAAATAATTTTGAAATTCAAACCCTTTCCTAATTAATGATGCTAATTTAGGAATCCTCTCCCAATCAAATCAAGTTTGGAATTGAATTGGAATTAATTCCAATTTCAATATTCATTGAACCTAGACCATTCATTGAATGTGGACAATTCCTCTCCTCTCTCTCTAGGCCAGCCCCTCCCCTCTCTCTCCAATCCACATAATTCCCATTAATTCCCCCCCTCTTGGAGCCTTAATTCATCCTTAATTAAAGGGATAATTTTCCTTTTCATCCCCATTTGAAATTCAAATTTCAAATCACTCAATCACCTTCCCCTTTCCCTTTTCCCTCCAAGTTTCAAACCAAGCAATTATAACTTTCCTTATTGTTAATGTTTTAAATTAGGAAGGTTTTCAAAATTCGAAACTCAAAACCTGAAATTAAGACCCCCTCCCCCCGTTCTACATCAGTTTGGTATCAGAGCATGGTTGCATTCCCAGAATGCGTACTCGTCGAAGTCGAGCTCTTTTTTACCCCAGAAGAATGATGCGAGCATCCAACCGTGAATGCTTATCAGAGGAGGAGCAGAAGATCGACGGCCGAGATCATTCCACTTTATCTTAATTTATTAATTGTATTTTTGATTTATTTATGCATTTTTTATTTTTACCCTCACTTGAGCGAGTAGTCCTATGTAAGCCCTAGGGGCATGTTTGTCTTTCGAGTTTCTTTTATTTTGAGGCCTATATATAGAGGCCCTTGCTATTGTATTAGGATGATGGATTATTAATTAAAAAAACTTTTTGCACTCTTGTTCTTTGGGGAGAACTTTGGTGAGATCCCTATGTGAGGGAAGCGTAGTATCCACCAACTGCGGGAAGCATTCGGGCTCATTATTTGAAGTCCCTAGGTGGGGGCAGTGCATTACCAACCAGACACAGGAAGCATTCAGGCTCATGGTTTATCTTCTTCTCTAATTCCCCTTCTTCTTTCTTCTAGCCGCCGCCCTAACCCCCTCCTTCTCCCCTAGTCATTTCTCCCTTACCCCTCCAAAAGTCATCGGCCACCTCCTCTCTTTCCTCCACTTAGCCGCCGGGTCCCAAGCTCCACCTTAATCCTAGCCATCAATTAAACCCCTAACCTTACTCCCGACCACCACCCAAACCCAAACCCTAGTCCTAGCCGCCGGCCACCCCTAAGCTGCCGGGCCTAATCAATCCCTCTCCCTTTGCCTCCAAATTTCGAATTACTCTTTAGTGCTTTCCTTATTGGATGCAAATCACAAAGGAAAGTATTAAAATCTGATTTCTTTTATTTGAAATTTCTTTCATAATCTATCATGTTTTATTTTAGGAAAGTTATTTATATCAAACCTATTTGAATTTCAAATAGGATTTGATTTGGGCCCTTTGATCCACCTCCAATCATCCCCATTAATGCCACCCCCTTGCATGGCCGGTCCCCTTGCTCCCCCCCCCCCTCCTTCCATTCATAAATTTCCTAAATTAGATCACTATGGATTTGAAAAATATTCAAATTTGAATTCAAATAATTTTGAAATTCAAACCCTTTCCTAGTTAATGATGCTAATTTAGGAATCCTCTCCCAATCAAATCAAATCTGAAATTGAATTGGAATTAATTCCAATTTCAATATTCATTGAACCTAGACCATTCATTGAATGTAGACAATTCCCCTCCTCTCTCTCTCTAGGCTGGCCCCTCTCCTCTCTCTCCAATCCACATAATTCCCATTAATTCCCCCCCTCTTGGAGCCTTAATTCATCCTTAATTAAAGGGATAATTTTCCTTTTCATCTCCATTTGAAATTTAAATTTCAAATCACTCAATTACCTTCCTCTTTCCCCTTTCCCTCAAAGTTTCAATCCAAGCAATTATAACTTTCCTTATTGGTAACGTTTTAAATTAGGAAGGTTTTCAAAATTCAAAACTCAAAATCTGAAATTAAGACCTCCCCTCCCCCCGTTCTGCATCATTTAAGAATAATTGAGAAATAATAAATTATTTAACTAGGATTTGTGCTTAAAATGATTAATATTAGGATGTCAAGTGTTGGGTGTCGCTGTCGTGTTTAAGCATCGAGAGGGGAGACGACAATGCTATCAATAGTCGGGCATCGAGTGTCAATGTCGAGACAATATCAGTCATCTATGTTGAGATGATATTGATCAAAGATGAGATGTCGGGACGATGCGGGGGCGTGGTTGTGGGGGTAAAAATCGCTAGCGTCAAACTTTGATTTTCAAATGGTTTGAAACATTCATGTTGTGACGGCGTCGTACGTCGATGTTGCGACTGCATCGGACGTTGTTGTGAAATCCTAGCTACGATCTGTAGACAAAAATGAAAATGATATGGTCCGGGAATGATGTATTGAGTGCAGGCAATTAATTTGGGGCTATTGAGAGGAAGTAAAAAAAATTAAGTTTTATTTTTTAATAAATAAGAATTTGAAATATAAGAAATTATATTAAAAATATTCATAAAATATATAAGACATGCATGTCCAATTTATTTTTTGTTTTTTTAATTGGACACATCTTCGGCGTGTCCGATATGTGTCGGATATATATCAGACACTTCATACTTCATTAAGGAGAAGAGTCAATGCATCATAGGGCATCATCCCATGATTTAGAACATGATTATCCTAAGGCACCAGCTGAAGCTTACAATAGAATTTTATAGCTTCAAAAATATTTCAGCGACCCTCCTTGTAAGACATTCGTAGCTTGGACTAATATCTTTTACAAGATCCACTGTATTTCACTTAGAGCTTGTTGAACAATCACCATAGCCCCATTAGATAAGTCTGATTCTGCTGAAGATATTGTAATCTATTGATATTTACAAGCGTCCCTTTTATTTTGACTCACTTTTATAATTAGATTATAAAATAGAATATGAGACTACAATTGACCTTGAACCTAAATCTACATTAGGTTTATTCCAAAACCTATATATGAGCCTATATCTAAGATTGAAATTGATTTCACCATTGAACCTTAGATTATAATCTGAATGTAAAGTTGAACCTGAAGCAAAAATCATTTCTCTATGAGCATTTTTAAATTGAAAAGAAAAATTCCCACATTTCTTCTTGTGATGATCTAAGATTAGTAAAATACAAACAATTCATATTATGCAGTTTTAGCAGATTTAAATATAATAATTATCTATCAATAAGACTTGTAGATCAAGGACATCAAAAATGTGATGAGCTAAGTGCATTAGATTTACTATAAAAATTTGTGGATCTTAATGATGATGAAACTTATGAAATTAAAGTTAGTTTGTGAAATTGAGTCATGCCTTAGGAGTTATTTGCGGTAAGAGTATCATGGAGTCTTGGTAGATAATTTTTATAAAATTGTTATTATACTATATTTTTGGACATGAACATTAGACAACCAATAAATTGCTAACAATCTAATTGTGTGGCAGAAATATGTATAATAACTTTAAAATGTGTGATAAAATTTTAAAAGGTAAAGTGAGGAATGGGTATACAAGAGAGGGTATAGCATAGCTCCTATTACAGTTACAGATAAGGTAGGGAAAGTACATGCATGTGATTTAGGAATGTAAAATTGAGGGTAGAAGATTTACTGACAAAGTAGTTAGAATGAATGTTTTAAGAAATAGGAAACAGAAGTGATTAAACATGTTGCACAATATTAAATAAAAAGGAATAAGCAGCTCATAAAGCTTGTTTCAAATAGTTGGGATATAATTTGTTTTCGGAAGAAAACTGAATGTTTTTATCTATTAAACAATAATGTTTATTTATAAGCGTACAATATGGATACGATGTGAAGAAAATAAAGGTGACGATAGTAATTAAAGGAGAACAAATGTAAATTTGTCCAAAATAAATACTTTCTTGATATAATGATTTTCTAATATTATTTTCTTGGAAAAATCATATGCTAACCATAGGCTCAATTATTAGAAAATCAATTTTGTAAAATACAGTCTTAATTCATATCATTATATGTAGAATGAGTCATTCCTCTATCTTCTATTTCAACACTGGATTTGGCTATTACTATATGCTTCTTACTCTTCCAAGTAACCATATTGCTTACCCAAAAGTTGATTTTTTGTCATTGATGAATGCTTCAATATTTAAGTGCTAGCTTAAGTAATCTTTTCCTAAGGGCCTTCTTGATTTATCTGATAATACAAAGAACATCAAAATATTTTTGTTTTAGATTTTGCTTATGTTGACTTACAACCCTACATTACATGAGATGTCTGGTCACATAACTTCTTGATAAATCAATTTTTAACTATCTTTGATAATGGGATGGATCATCATATGACATCTCATCATCAAATATGGCTTTGTTATTGATAGGTTGTTAGCTGGTTTGTACTCTAAAAGTTCAATTTCTTCAATGAGACATGTGACATTTTTTTAGTGCAAGTAAAATCAATCCCATGAAAGTATTTAAGAATCCTTGGATATTTAGTCACAAAATAATTATGTAATTTCTTTTTTCTTGTTCATGTCCTATTTATCACTCAAAGTGGCTGAGTAATATATTATCTACATAAATAGCTAGCACAATTGAGTTTATTGTATGTTCAGGGATACTATTTGGAAGGCTAATATTTGCAGGAACTTCACAAATTTGTTGAACCAAGTCATTGAACTCTGTTTGAGCCCATAAATGGCCTTTCTAAATTGGCATGTGTTTTTTGCAGCATGGACGACCTTGATTAATGGCCATAAAGATTAGAAGTCAAACAAAGTGTAGGGGGGGGCATGATTAAAAAGGGGAAGGGGAACATCTAGAAGGGGATAAATGATTTTTAAATGGCGGTACGAAGAAAAGGGCTATTCTCTTGAAAGTAATGTCAACTAAAGTGTGCATTCATTTGGTAAGGGAATCATAAAATGTACACACATGTTGAGTTTAGGAGCACCTAAGGAATCTATGAGTGGCATGAAGAAAGATTTGTCATATAGTCCAAAAACATGAACAAAGTGTATACAACTAAACATCCATATAGTAAGATAAAAATTAGGTGGATTTCAAAAAAAAAAAAAGATTTTTGGTTGATTATTAAAAAGTGTAGGGGGGGGGGGCATGATTAATAAGGTTTCCCATAGTTAGGTGCGTACATTTCCTCAAAACTAGTGGAGGACATTCATGTGAAACATGAGTGCCTTGTTAACATTGAGGAGATAATTTTTACGTTATGCAACTCTATTTTGTTGAGAGGTTTATGGACTCATGATTTTATGAAGAATGTCATTTTCAATTAAAAAAATAATGAAGTTAGGTTTATATGTATTCTAAAGCATTATTATCGTGCAACCCTTTCAATGAAGTAAAAAAAGGAAATTTAATTTCTTGATAAAACTTATGAAAATCATCAAGGACTTATGATCAACATTTTATTAAAAATACCCAAATGAAAAACAAGTCCCAAATGATCATTAATAAATCTAGTGAAATAATGGAACCCTAAATAAATCAAAACAAGTCCCAAACTGCAAATATCAGAGAGGGCTAATTCAAAAAAAAAAAAAGGAGACAATGACTAATTGTGAATGATAGTAATGGTATAAAATAATGTTTACCTAAATCACAAATAAAGTATTTAAAATTAGAAGGGAGAGACGTGATAAATTTTTGTAGTTGACCAAGAGGATGGCCTAAGTGATGATGTCATTGATAAGGAGCAATCGTAGAGGTAAAGGAAGAAGAAATGGCAATCATTAAGTAGTAGATGCCTCTAGATTTTAACACCCACAACAATCATTTTCTTTGGGCAGAGATCCTTTAAGACGCAATGATAGGGATAAAAGGTTATAGAACTATTGCGGATGGTAGTAATTCAATGTATAGATAGTAAATTTTCAAAAACTAGGAAACATATGACACATCCAAGACAATAAGGTTTTAAAAAGTGTGGATACCTGATAGTGCCTTTTTCAGACAAAGGGAGATGGAGAACCATGATGATAGGTGGGAAAAAAGGCATGTACAATGTAGTAAATAACTGCCATTTACCTGTCATGTAGGAAGATGCTCTTGAATCTAAGAATTAGGGCATCCCATTAGATGTGGCATCAATGAAGCTTGAGGAAGATACGAGTTAAGAAAATAAGAGATGTTTTTTGTATGTTGATTGAGCAGAGATCCTATAAAATAATGAGTGTGATAAAAAGTTACGGAACAATTGTAAATGGCAGTAATTCAATGTATAGATAGTAAATTTATTGGAAATTAGGGAACATATGACATATTTGAGAGAGTAAGGTTTCAAAAAGGACAGGGAATAGAACCATCAAGTAAGATGACAGGTGGCAAAAGAGACATGTGCATTGAAGTAAATAACTATTGATTACCTATCTTGTAGGAAGATGCTCTTGAATCTAAAAATTAAGGTGTGCCATTAGATGTGGCATCAATAGAGCTGGGGGAAGAGATGGTCTGAGATGGATTTCTATTAAAGCAATTGATCGTATTTATCTCCAGTGGTAGCAACCCAGTTAGAACTAGATGAAGGTGATAGGAAGTGGATGCAATTTTAGCAAAACTAGAGAATGACACAAGAAATTTAGGAAGAACACACAAGAATTTTTTTTTATTGAAAGAACTAAGAAGAAAAACACAATATATAGTTGGATCTTCAATTAGAGAGGAAGATCCGGATCTCCCAAATACATAGCTGTCGGCTAGAGCTCACTCAACCTTAAGCAAAACTAATTCCAGCAAAATCAAACATAATTTGAAATCACCACATAGTTAGCCTTAAATAGGCTCCCCTAATTTCCTCCTAAATCAGTACTCTTTCCCTAAATAATTCTCTCATATTTGAATTTAAATTAGTTCACTTTCCCTAATTAATTCTCTCCCAATTGTAATTAAAACTTTCATAAACAACCCCCCCTCGATTCCTCCTTACATAATGAATATTAACGCCCCTAGGCTTTTCCTAAATAATTCTCTTTGATTTGAAATTCAGATTAGATTTCTTTCCCTAATTAACTCCCGTCCAATTGTAATTAAAACTTTCCTAAATAACATAAGGGGCCATTGACTTAGCCGCCAGTCCATCAATACTCTCCTTCCAAAGAGCCACCTTGTCCTTAAGGTGGAATGAAGGAAACTGTTGCTAAAGCACTATACTAATTGCAGTGGACTAGAAAATGGACTGACAATGGGTCAAATGATCCCTAGCTCGAGCATCTCCTTGATTAATCTCTCAATCTGTCCATTTTGGATTTGGAGATGACGATTCAAACGAACACTGATAGGTGAGACTCTTTCCTCTAAGATGATAGCATGCTAGCATTCCCGCGGAGAAGACAACCCCTGAACTGGTTGGAACACCCCTCGATTCTGTTGTAGGGGTTATTAAATCATGTCTGGTGTTTTTATCTTCTCCCCATCTTTTTCTTCTTCCAAACTTTGCAGCTCCACCAAAAATCTCACTCCTTTACCCTTTCCCCTCCTTGGAAGTGGCTCCAAAAGTGGCATCTCCTCTTCTTCCCCCAACATTTTCACCCCTTGATCTTCCCCTCTCCTTATAAAATTAGGGTTTCCTCCACTCCCTTGGCTATTGGTGGCTCCACCTGCCTCCTATGACGCCATTTTGATTTGGAACTCGTGCATCTTTCTCATCATCTCCTCCATAGTGGCAAACTTTTTATCGATCTTCTCATGGATGGCTAAAAATTGCTTTTTGAAATTTGAAATCATTTCTATAAAATTATATTTCAATGGTTTGATATTCCCTTCCAGCACTTCTACCTTTCTTCCCGCCTTAAGTATCTGGATCTAGGCTCCAAACAACAAAAACAGCGAATCTGGTCTTCCAACAACAAAAATCAGCAAGACAGAGGGAATAAACGCAGCAGAAATCAGCGAGGAAGACTTATATTTCAACCTAGGACACGGCTCTGATACTAATTTGATAGAAAGTTGATGCGATTTTAGCAAAATAAGAGAACGACACAAGAAATTTAGGAAGAAGAACACACAAGAACTCTTTTTTATTAAAAGAACTAAGAAGAAACACAAGATATAGTTGGATCTTCAATTGGAAAGGAAGATTCAGCTCTCCTAAATCCTCAACTATCGGCTAGAGCCCACTCAATCTAAGCAAAACTAGTTTTAGCAAAATCAAGCATAATTTGAAATCACCCTATAGTTAGCCTTAAATAGGCTCCCCTACTTCCCCCCAAATTAGTCCTATTTCTCTAAATAATTTCCTCTCAGATTTGAATTCAAATTATATCTCTTTCCCTAATTAATTCTCTCTCAATTGTAATTTAAACTTTCCTAAACAATTCCCCCTTGATTCATCCTTACATAATGAATATTAACTCCCCTGGGCTTTCCCTAAATAATTCCCTGTTAGATTTGAAATTCAAATTAGATTTTTTCCCTAATTAATTTCCTCCTAATTGTAATTAAAACTTTCCTAAAAAATTCTCCCTCTCTCTTCTTATCTGCTGCCCACCTAGTGGGGCCCATTGGCTCAGCCGTCGGTCCATCAGAAGGCAATAAGCTAAGGTTATTTGTTGATACATGTTGGACAAGTGAAGGATAACCATCTTTTTCCAAAATTGTTCAGAAGGATGATTAGTATAGCTGCAATATGGACAGAAGATAAAAAAAAAACATTTATGCAACCATCACCATTTAATATGTTGTTGCTACTGATAGTAAAGGAAAATTGTCTTAGGAAGAGGTGAGATGGAAAGCATGATATCACGAGGAGTGAGACAGAGAATCAAGGGGAAACTAAAATCATAGAGATGAAGAGTTCAGGCCTTGACACCTTATCTAGTGTGGGTAGATTGCAAGATTGGACAGATGCGTTGACTAAGTTAGGAGGTAAGCGTATAATGAGGAAGAATAAGGGCACTCATATTATCAAGCAGGATGAGTGTACACAGTAAGAGTGTGCATAAGTGAATGTAGATGGCTTGTAACTTTGGGCATGATCGTGATAGCTAACAATGTGGCAGTGTGTGAGCATGGGAGAGCAAGCGAGTCTACATAATTGCTAGAGAGCATAATAGCGGGCATATTAGTGATACAAGTAACATGGATGTTAAATCTGTGAAGAATTTACATAGATGTGGAGAAGAGATACAAAGAATTGAGTCTTTAAGCGAGTTAGGTTCTTGGGGTCATCTGGTGCGACACAGCGAAGCGATTGGGACTTCGAGCAGGATTCAAGGCAAGTGTATGCTTGAGGGGTTGCGATCAAGGTGTGAATAGCAATAGAAGCCGAGAAGAGTTTATGGGAGGTAATGGGCAAGAAATGAGCAAGATGGCGAGCAAGCGTGCAAAGAGAGCATATTTCGCACGGGAAGCATGACACACATGCCTTTGGGGCATTGTCTTGGAACGCAGGGCGAGTGAAGAAATGGAGAGAAATGCAGGAAACAAAACAAAAAATGCACATGGCCATAGGTTTGTGGCTGTGAGGGTGAGCGAGGGAGGGACTGTTCCAAGGGATATTGATACAAGCATAGAGGAGTGTAGTCAAACACGGGTCGTAATATGAATTTATGGGCAAAAAATTGGATGATTTTACCTACTGAACATTGACGCCTATTTAAAGACTTTCAAAATGAATACAATAGGGAAAAATAAATGAGAGAATATCAATTAAAGAAGAATAAATTATATTTCTCAAAATACATAATCTCCTAAGATAATATTTCATACTATTATTTCCTATTAAGTGTCATATGTTAACACGCTTAATGATGATGGTGCTTTGTTGGGTGGTTAGGGAGAAGATGGTTGATGGGATAACATTTTACGTGAGAGAGGGAGGAGGGGAGGAAGTAGAGAGTTCTTCAAAGGATATGAGTATTTTCCCATCCAACTTGTAATTTCTTTTCAAGTGAGCTCGCGCGCAGCAAAGGAATACCACCAGACATTTGAGATTATTCACGAAATACTTTTTAAGTTAGCAACGGGCTCCAAAGCTGAAAAGAAACACTTGTTCCCTATCCTCATACATGTCTCTATTCAGTCCACTTCTTGAGATCCAATCAGCAAAAAAGATCTCATGATTTTTATCTTGTTCCCTCCATTTCTTGTTCTTTCATTCCTAGAATGTCCTCTCTTAGCCCCAATTTCTCTATTCCATTAGTCAGGTGCTATTCCCAGGAGGAAGAACTCAAATTGGAGAAAGAAATAGAAATAGAAGAATGAGTGCTGCCTAAAGATATTAGAATTATAAACAAACTTCGAACACTCGAGAACAGGCATTATCAATGAGAAAAATATGCATTGGGTAATTCTGGCTATTGGCTAACCTTAAAAGCACTGAATAGGAATCATACGCTGAGGGCTCATTTAGTTTCTTGAAGATAAAGAACATTTGGATAAATGATGAAATTTGCTAGATCATCATTCGGTTTGATATAGTTAGAAAGCAACCTTTATTTTAGACTATGCTGATCCCTTCAATTATTTTGGTTTTCACACAAAATATAAGTCTAAATGAAATCATAATTTTTTATACATATTTTAAGCAACCAAATCATCCCTAAGAACTGCTTGGGATTGTCGCATCCTATCATTCTCTTTAAGAAGTTTTTGTCTAAATGAGTCTACCAAATCAAATTTGTTGTCTGCATGCCGCATCTTGAAATCAAGAATCTATTATTTCCTATAACATGTTAGAGTTTGCTTCAACTAATCAAACAAATACATCTACGCTATGTAAGTAAACGAACCAGATTATAACCCAATTAACATAATTCAGTATTAATGCCGGTTCAAAAACAAATTCTCATGGCTCATTAATCAGACTGGATAGTGAAAGGTACTCCAGCCCTATGAATAGGACTAGAGCCTCTTTTTCTCTCTAGAGAGGAATCCTAGTCTCTGTAGCAAGAGTAGCTCAGGTGGATAGAAGATATGAAAATGTTATGGGGTTTGGGCCAGAGGGAAGAAAGAGCAATCGAGTCTTGATGACTGTAATTTTCACTGTCATATTGTAGGGAGAGGGTGAAAATCTCACTAACCTTTCGATGGTGCGCAACAACAATGGATTGTGATAGCAAAACAAATGCTTATGTGCGCGACTGGTATCTCATGCTTCCAATCACTTCTGCCTCCTGACATTTTTTTCAAGCTCCATTGGCAATCTCAATAAACTAAATCCCCAAATTGCTAGAAGCTTGATTCTCCAGATATTGTACTGCACAGCTGCTATTTTTCATTCCATATGGAAATTTAGCTGCTCATGTGATATTCAATCTATGAGAACGTCTCGAACATCCACTGTGGTATTTCAATTGTTTCTTTACAAAATGTGCTTTTCTAGTTTAGTTTCTATAGCTGACCCCAAATAATTAGAATAAGACTTATGATGTTGATGATGAGCACCAAGATGTGTTTGTTAGTATACTTTGATTGCCATATATTTTGTCCCTTTTAGATTTAAACCGTGAAAATTGAAAAACCAGAACGAGGTTTTAAAGCCCCCCCCTTTTTTTTTTGGCGCAAGCCCAATGCTCACCCCTCGGTTGAATTGAATGCTTACTATTAGAAACATCAAATAATAATTGCATTTATGATAAAGATATTAAAATTTTAAGGGGGCGCCAACCCCCCAATGCCAGCCCCTCAAATTCCCTTGGCGGGGGGTGGTATTGGATGTGTGCCCAAAGTATGTGAGAGGGGCACTAAATCAAACTGAAAATAAACTGTTACCATATCTTTTAAAATCTGTTTCTTTGAAAGTCTAGTTTTCTGAGCATGGTGCACCAAAACTATTTGATTTCATTTCCTTACATTTCTTTGTCCAGAAACATAAAAAGTTTCTTTTTCCAGATGTTCTGTGTGTTTGGGGGATTATCAAGCAGAAGATCGGCTGCAAAGGCTACCCCAGTGTGGGCACACCTTCCATGTGGATTGTATTGACCATTGGCTTGTCAGCAATACTACCTGCCCTCTCTGCAGGATCTCACTAATTCCAGCCATAAAAGCTGCTGCTGATTCTGTGAATCAGGAGTATCAAGAAAACCAAGCAGATGGATCACAACGGCAATCCTTTGCTGTTAATGACAATGTAGATCTAGAAAGTGAAAGAAACTATGATAATGAATTAAGCCCTGATGATATACCAAGAGAACTGGAATATTCCAGCCATGATGAGGGAAGATCGGTTGTGATTGGTGTTGAGGACCATGATAGCTTTGAGGAAAATCATAGATAAAGTTAATGAACCTTATTCTTTCATAATATTTGAATAGCTCAGTGTAATAATCTGCCATTGCCACTCTTTGAGATTGGCTGATGATATGTTTGTAATTTTATGTAGAATTAGTGCTTGTCTGTACAGAATTCTCGTAAAGTCCTTTTTTTTCCTCTCTTTTTTCCCATGCTTCTCATCTTGTTGGAGCCTTCTCAAATTTAGTTGGTTTCTGAGAAGCCTTGCAGTCTTAAAAGTGATTATGTAAGCTATCTGTAGATTCTTGTGTGCTATGTTTTTTGATGCCAGGACTTAATTTGAGTGATGAGAAATGAATAAAAAAGTATTGTAAATCTGAAAGTAATTGTTTCATAATAAGTTGATAGATTACAGAGAATTTATTTTTATTTTCTCTGTTTATCTTTAATCCAAAAAATTTTGCAGTTTTATTTAGGGTAGCAGATCAAGGTGCATTGTGTATCAAACTCTTGTTAATATAGGATTTCGAGAGGATTGTTTAATGTGCTATGATTTACATATCATGATGATTTTGATTGAACTTGATCTGGATTTCATTAATTTTTTTTTTTTTGTTAATTTTGGGAGTTTATGATGGAATTGAAGTTTTTTTGTGAAATTTTAATGAATTCAAGTCTTGCACCTTAAAATTAACTTGCCTTCTTTAAGAAGATTTTTGCGTAATTAGTAGCGGTGTTAATAAATGATCTGATTTGTTAATTTGAATAAAAAAATATGGTTCAATTTAACTCGTTTGAGAAACAAGTCTAATCTGAGCTGAGTTTTTCGACCAATTTATTAATTGTGTTGTGTTCAAGTTAACCCATGAATCCGTTTATGCTCTAAAAACGATTGTTAATTTCTTTTTTCCTTTAAATTTTAACTTGTTGGTATATATATATATATATATGTAACAAATTTTTTGAAATTTATTATTAATAAGTTGTAAAATTTTTTTTTGACCAAATTAGGCTAACGGGTTAGTTTTGATTTATTTGGGTTGAGGGTTGCTAGCAGGTTATGTTTAAATTAATTTAGGATCGGATTCAAATTTGATCCATCAATCGATTTTAACAGCCTAAATAATCAAATAAGGAAAAATTTTTTAGAATTTTATTTTATTCTTAATTATATTTTTACTGTTTCAGTGTTTTGTCATAGAAAGTAATTGACAGTACATTGAATTTGCATTCACTTATTGATTAAATCATCAAAAGTATGTGATTTCGATTCCGTCGCTTTAGATAAATAAACCTGTAAGGCATTTAAGCAAACATATCAAATCAGAATTAGCAGAACATGGCCCTTTAACACCAAAAAGTCTTCACTGACAGACTTTCTTCTACGGCCCACGCAGCCCCCGGGACGCGACTTTTTTTTTTTTTTTTTTTTTTTGGACATTTAGATCAATTAAGATAAATTCATACATATAATAAATACATAGGACTCGTACCCAAGACTTCTGAGATGATAGTCAAAGCTCTCAACCAACAGACTAAGATGAGCTGCATCTGGGGACGTGATTGATTTGATGTTAGTGCCTACTTGGACCCACACGGCTCCGCACCTCGGAATCATATGCAACGTGCCATGCAGATAGGATCTCCGGCAGGCTGTTACGAAGCATTAATCATGTTTTACTTCTTACACCGTAAGTTCTCTTGATTTGATAATCATCTTAATTTAAAATTCTCTTAGAGTTACCTTCTGGTCTCTTATATGAGAATAATAGAGTAAGGTGTTTTTAATCATTTTATTTAAAATTTATTAAACAAAATTTCTCCCTGCTTGATATTTATACAACAATATCAAGCCTTTATTCTTCTACGTGAGGTGGCTTGCATGAATCACTTTTCTCTATTGTGTTCTATTAAGAGTCAAATATTCTTTTAAGTCTAATAAAAAAGATCATTTCTAATCCATTCTAACAAAGTCTTTTCAAGTCTACCTCCATTTTTCTTAACATGGATCAAACTAATACATCTACTCTTCTAACCGAGTCGTTGAAAGCCTTGATCAAATCATCTAAAATGACTCGTAGATATACTTTCTTTTAACTCAACAATCAAGAAATAAATGTATTTTAATTCATTTCCTTTTTCTAACTAAAAAAACATCTTTGGATGACTTTCTGTTGCATTTTTTTTACATAGGAAACTTGAAATCAATTATGCTAAAAGCAAAGCAAATTAAATACAGCAAACGTTTTTTCTTTTTTTTTTTTTTTTTTTTTTGCGGGAGGGGGGGGAATGAATACAATAAAATTTTTTTTTGGGGACATTTAGGCTAATTAAGACAAATTTACACACACATCATATATATAAAGACTCGAATCTAAGACCTCTTAGTTGATAACCTAAGCTCTCAACCAATAAGCCACGGTGAGCTATGTAATACAACAAAACTTGAAAGCAAAAGACTATTCAACTCCGTACTGATTTTTTGAAGATCTCCAATATGCTTTTCTAGTCAACCGGTGAGCAGAGCCCATTAAGATATTTTAAAAGACATATCTCTACAAACCGAACTTTTATTCGGTCCGGAATTAGGACGTAGCTCTACATCCGGAAATCTTTTCCATTGGGCCATGTGGATTTACCCTGACCCCACCATTCAATTTACCACGTTTTCCTAATTACAGCGCAGCCCGACGACCCGCCCGACCCATTCGTCCCAAAAAAAATAGCGGGAATGTCTAGGTTTTTTCTTTATATTTTGGCGGACTTTTTTCCTCACTTTAAACATGTTAGAATAGCTGAGAGGGGAGAAAGAGAAGGGAGGAGGCTTTGAAGATGGAAAGCAGTTTGGACTATGGTGAATATTGCGAGGACATTGGAGGCGTTACCCAAGAGTGGCAGCAATATATGGAAGAAGTACCTCAGGAAAGCAGGGAGGAGAAGTCGGAGATACAATCGGTAAATATAATACTCCGAAGAGGTTTTAATATTTTTTTCTTCAAGAAATGAAGAAACTGTTTACCGTTGTTCTTTACTAGTAGGGACCGCTAATCCCTGGTGCTGCAAGGTACTGCTTGGTACCGGTCGGTACCCACGTTCGGTACTGCTCGGTACCGATCGGTACCCCTCGGTACCGATGGGCAACGATGGTGGCTTCTTGTTTTTCATGGTAAAGTCGAAGTTTTTTTATTATTAATCTTGTATGCAGGTTGTTTATAACTCTGAGAAGGAAGCTTATGAGATATATTGTCAATACGCTCATGATGTTGGTGTTAGTGTTCGCAAAGAACATCATAGTTACTGGCCTAATTCGAGAAGAATAAGATTCAAGGATTTTGCATGTTCTAAAGCTGGATTTAAGAAGGGTATTGATTTAAACTCCAAATCAAAATATAGAAAATCCAATACCAGGATCGGCTGCCCCGCAATGATTAGATTTTCAGTGGACCTAGATGGAGTGTGGAGGGTTCAAAAATGCATAGAGAGCCACAATCACGAATTAGCTAGGCATGAAGATCAACATTTGCTTAGATCTTGTAGGAATATTAGTGATGAGAAAGCATCTGTTCTGAAATCTATGACAGAAGCCGGGATTAGAACCGTTGATGCATTTACATACCTAGCTGATGAAGTAGGAGGTGTGCAGAATTTAAATTTCTCTAGAAGGGATGCATACAACTACATTCAAAAAGAGAGAAGAGTGAAGATCGAGAATGGGGACATAAATTCCCTAATTGAATTATTTAAAGAACGACTTGTTCATGACAACATATTTGCCTGGGACGTCCAAACTGATGAGGATGACAGATTGATGAATTTTTTTTGGGTTGATGGGTTAGGGAGAATAGATTATGACTGCTTTGGAGATGTCATAATATTTGATACTAGCTATAGGCTTAATAAATATAATCTAGCGTGTGCACCATTTGTTGGAGTTAATAATCATTGGCATAATGTTCTTTTAGGGGTGGCATTTCTTTCTGAGGAAACAATTGAATCATTTACATGGTTATTTAGAATATTTCTGCGAATAATGGGTAATAAACATCCCATTACAATTTTTACTGATCAGGACCAAGCTATGGCTAGGGCAATAGAGATTACATTCCCTCAAACACGCCATAGGCTCTGCCAATGGCACATCAGCAAGAAGGCGCCATCCAAGGTGTGCTGCTTCAATAACAACAACAAGGTTAGAGGCCTTTTTTACAGATGTCTTAGCAAGTGTGACTCTGAGGAGGAGTTTGAGAGAACCTGGTTTGAAATGATGAATGAAGGTGATCTCCACACTCATGACTGGTTGAAAGAGCTTTACAGAATAAGAAGGAAATGGTCCATAACCTTCAACAAGAGTTATTTTAATCTTGGCATTCTTTCGACACAGCGCAGCGAGTCAACTAACATGGTGTGTCATGGCATTTCTAAGTCAACAAGCAGTATAACTGATTGTTTTTTGGGCCTAAAGAAGACGATGAAGTCATGGCGTCGGAATGAACAGGATGAAGATTTCAAATGCAGCCAGTCCCAAACTATACCTTTAATTAAAAGTAGTCCAATACTCAAGCAAGCAGCTCGATTTTATTCACGAAAATTATATTCATTCTTTGAGGAGGAGTTCTTACAAGGCGTTGGTGGAATGTGCATAGATAATACGTCAAGTGACTCAACAATATTTTATGTTAGAAGCATTGAAAATACTGATCAGTTACACCTTTGGACAGTTCATTTCGATCCAGATGAAGGTAATATTCAGTGCAGCTATGGCAAGTTTAACATGATGGGATTACTATGTTCTCACTGCATTAGAGTAATCATGTAGTTAGTTATTGTGAATATTTTGCAAAAGTACCTAATTCTCAGATGGTCTGCTAGAGCTAGAAAAGACATTTATGCTGGCCGGATGTTCCCATGTATGGAGAACAAAGTTAGCCCAACTCATGAAGGATTAGGAAGAGGTATGATTTTTAGAAATCATTTTAGCAGATTTGCTTATCAACTTAGTACACGAGCACAAGGGAATGATGAAGCTGAGGAGTACTTGTTGGCTACAATGGCTGAGATGGGTGAGACTCTAGACCTGATACTGGATGGAAAGGAAAAGAATCAAAGGTTACTTATGATTAGGGGGGGTTCAAAAAAATTAAAAGATCCCCTAAAGTGCAGACCAAAAGGTATCTCGAATGCAAGGTTGAAGAGTCATTGGGAGAAGAGGAAGTGTAAGAAAAAGAAAGTAGAAGAACCAGCTACTACATCAACTCAACAATTTAAGCCCCTAGAACCAAATAGCTAGGTTTTCTTTTCAAGCATAGAAGAATGTTTCACGAATGACTTCACTACCCGTCGATCCGCCATCCAACCTATATCAGATCAATATGCATGATTTAATTTTATTTTTCATTGTGATTGTTAGTTGTTTCAATTGATACTCTTGTTATCTTAAATTATGATTGGTAGTTGTAGGAGTTATTTTAAACTTGTTAGTTATTTCTGTAATTTTGAAGATGCTAGGTACTACTCAGTACCGATGCTCTGTACCGCTCGGTACCGATCTGTACCCATCGGTACTGTACCGCTTGGTTTTTGCTTGCTGATGACCTTAGGTGCTGTTCGGTACCGCTCGGTACAGCTTGGTTTTTGCTTGCTCATGACCTTAGGTACCGCTCAGTACCGCTCTGTACCGATCGGTACCGCTGGCTAACGCTCAGTTCATTTATTTAAGACGGGTTGGTGTGTAAGTTAAAACATTTAAGACGGGTTGTTGTGACATTTAATATGATTGGTTGCACTTCTCAGCTATATAAGGTCTTCTCTTTGAAGCTACTCTTAACATTTCGAATATGGTCTATAAACTACATTGGTCGGATGCAAAACTGCATCTAGGATTGCCTATGAAACAATATGTAGATATTGCTATCATTAGGATGCATGAATGCATGGCAAAGTGTCCAGAAGGTCCTCTGGAGCAACAAGCTAGGGCAAACGAAATATACAGGTGTTGTGAGCATACATGGTACGACCTCCCTGATAGTGTTCTTGAAGTTTCATGGAGGGAGGCAGTGGCTGTTGATTCTAACAGAACAGGTAAGTTCCTTAATGCATAAGGATGGCGATATGTCCAAAGAAAATTTTTTGAGTACTACCGTCTTTTGTCAGTTTGAACTTCCTATAGCAACGTTATCATGAGCTAACACGTCGTAAGGGTGAAGCGGGTTCAATTCCTGTTGAAAGAGTACCCTGTGATTTAGAAAATGTAATTCTATACCGACCATGGCATCCAGTTGAAGATGCATTTGTAGTTGACCTATATAAGCAATTACTTAAGAAGCATCCATATGGAAGCAAGTGAAAGAAGATCCTAAACCTGAGTGATTGACAGGATTTGCAGTACGAGATGATGGCTGTTTTTGGATGTTGTCCAATGCAAAGTCAACTCCAGCAACGTGTTTGATTTTTACTTAATTAGTTATAAGATCATCAAATGGTTTTATGGTAAACAAGTTTCTTTAATGAAATGGTGTTATGGTATGCATCGTTCATATTCTGTACAAGTACTAATAGTAGTAGCTGAAATAATATACATGCTTGACTCAAATAAAATTAATTAATCATTTTACAAAGGATTGCGTAAGCCAGTTCGGCTCTGAGTTTAGGCATTTCATCTTGCCAGTGCGAGAGTTCTTCCCACTTGAGAGGATGCGCCAGGATTGTATTTTCCATGTATTTATAAACAAACATCCTAAAATCGAAGCCATTTTTCTGGGTTGGAACTCCACTGACAATAGTTAGAGGCCACGATCGAATGTCACTTTCAAAATAATCCCCTGTCTCCTCATGCAAATGATTGATCTGCACATAAATTAAAAAATTAGGCTGTATGTAAGGTCAATTGACACCGCACCACTTGGTTAAGATCTGTATCAAATTTTCTTTACTTACGACATCTGGAAGAACTGCCTTATGAGTCGGGTTTGGAAAAGAATCAAAAAATATCTAAGACAAGCTCTTTAAATCGGCTACCATAAGTGTCCAGTGCTCATTGTCCGATACTGGCATCAGTAGTAAATTGGCTGCCCGGACCGACTCCTTGCTAACATGTGATACATACTGTTTGCTATCATATTTATATAATGTTGAACCCTGCGGTGGAACATGTTCGAAGATATTAGGAAGCCTTATACAAATATAGTTAGAAAACGTTTTCAACTTCATTGCTTACCCAATACATGCTAGAAACATGAATGAATGGTTGATAAAGGGTAGGACATAATTTACTCTTCTCGGCTAGCAAAATGGCCAATGCATCAATGTGGTTGTTGTCCAAGTATTGATTCGTCAACAGTTCGTCTATTTGACTTCTAAAAATATGAATGTTACCTGCTGAATATATAATGTCTCCCCTGCAAAATAGAAAAGTTCATCAGCAAGCAAAAACCAAGCGGTACCGATCGGTACCTAGAGGTACCGATCAGTACCTAGCGGTACCTAAGGTAATCAGCAAGCAAAAACCTAGCGGTATCGAGAGGTACCGAGCAGTACTGAGCGGTACCTAAGGTAATCAACAAGCAAAAATATAGCGGTACCGAGAGGTACCGAGCAGTACCGAGCGGTACCGAGGTAATCAACAAGCAAAAATCTACCGGTACCGAGAGGTACCAAGCAGTACCAAGCAGTACTGAGGTAATCAGCAAGCAAAAACCTAGCGGTACGAGAGGTACCAAGCAGTACCGAGCGGTACTGAGAGGTACCCTTAAGTCAAACTTACTTATCAGTATACTTCTTAAGACAGTTATCGATGAACATCCTCATATTTTCATCTATCATTGGCCTCCCAGCATATTCTATTTCAGCAGTAGCTGGTCTGGGTTCGGGTGATTTTACAGTTTCAATGTGAATGAAGGCAGTTGCAGTTCGAGCAGGTCTTGCAACTGCTTTCTTCGTTAGTGTCCTTTTCTTATATTAACCAGTTGTAAATGGAGACTGAACTTCTTTAGGCTTCCGGTCAATCCTTCATCTCACCCTTCTTGCTATGCCTGTGATGCATGTTGAATCAATGACATCAGCCTCCTGATGCACCTCAACCTTCGATTGATCAGGTAATGAATCAGGCAAGGGAGCATCATTCAGTTCATCTTGCTTCTCGATTGTCTTCTCCTCTGTTATAGTTCTAGAAGAAGATTCAGCTTGATATCCGGTATTTAAAGGTTTAAATGTAGGAAATTGTTGAGACATAAACTTCTCCATGGCCTCAAATCTACTATCATTCTCCCTCTGATCGAATAAATGATGTTCTATTACATCTACTCGGCACTCAAGCAGGCCAGATGTGGCTTCAAGTTGAACTAGCGTTTCAGTATAATTTTGTTTTGAGCAATGATTTTATTGATCCCTTCCTGAAGGCTCTCATGTTTGGGAGAAGTGGGTTGTTGCGGTCGGGGGGGACTAACAGGTGCTTGGGTATCGCTTTCTGGGCTAGGAGGTCTGACTGGACTTAGGGGTGTAATTGACCTGGAAGGGGAAAAAACAACATAACGACGAGGTTTAATCAAGGAGAGTTGTAAATTAGGAAATATTTGAGGAGAAGTAGACGTTTGATCAAGGTATGCTCTCTCCTCACTGAAAGTTTGATAGAGATGTTAAGCCCTGATGAACTAGTCCCGAGGCTAACCAAGAGGGGGGGTGAATTGATTATTTAAAAATTTAACAGCAACAATGAAAATCTTTTCTATGATTTACAGCGAAAATAAATAAGACGATCAAACAAAAAGATCAACCACAATTTCACCCAAGCAGTTAATCACAGAAAAATAAAAGTGCAGAAAGTAATCAGAATAAACACACCAGATTTTATAGTGGTTTGGTCAACTTGACCTACGTCCACTCCCCGGAGCCTCCCCTCCGGGTATTGCACTAACTCAAAGTGTCTCTCCTTTTGCTCCCACAGCAAGGCGGAGAAGCCTGTACAAGAACCTCCTTTCTACCACACGGTGAGGCAGAGAACCCAACATCCTTTTGCTTCCTCCTGAAGCAGGCGGAGAACCTCAGATCTTCTTGCCGACGATCCTCTCCCAAAGAACACCAACACGACGAAAGACGACGAGCGGAGAAGAAGACTCTGATCCTTGCTTGGAGCAACCTTCGTGAACCACTCACGAACTCCCCCTCACAAGATCCTCTCTCTCTCTAGAGTTTCTCTGGAAAGGAAAGTGGCAAAAGATTTTTTTTATTGAAAGAAAAATATCTTTTATAGGAGGGCTCAAAATTTGCCCTAAATCTCAACTGGTCGGCCAAGATCGTCTAAGACGATCTATAGATCATCCTATACGATCAGTTCAAAATCAACTATTTCAGCCTGGACGATCTGGCTCTTCTGGACGATCAGTAGGAAAAAATGATCATATCGTCCCGTACGATCCTGCGATCGTCCGGGATGATTAGTGTAAATTGAGGAATATCGTCCAGAAGACAGTTCGAGTCGTCCAGAGAAACTTGTGCTGGATGACTCAAAAATGACTTGATCGTCCAGGACGATAAGAATATCGTCCCGGACGATTAGTTCAAAAAGTGCCCAAATCATCCTGAATACAGTCGGGTAGTACAGCTGAAACACACTAGACGATCATTTTCGTCCAAGACGATCCTGCAATCGTCCGGGACGATATGATTGTATCAATCAAGTCTTAATTACTTTCCTTAATTACCAGACTAATTTAGTCATGATTGCACTGGATCATCCAGGACGATACACGTATCGTCCAGATGATCAGACCAAATATCTTAAAATAAAAACTTGCCTAACTTGATCTGGCGGCTGAAAATTTTTGATTTGAGCATATCATCCCGTACGATCCAATGATCGTCCAGGACGATCTGCTTAATCAGACACACTTAACTTGGTCGCCCTAATTAGGGTTTCTGTTTTTACTGGATCGTCCAGGATGATGTGACTATCGTCCAAGACGATCTGAACAAAAACTTGAACAGAAACGCTAATTCACTCAAGCTCTCCCCCTGAGTGTGTGTGTGCAAGGTTACTTAGCTAGGGGATCAGTTACATTACATTGACTCAATAAAAATAAAAACCAATACATTTGACCTGAATTACAATACAGACTGGTGAACTGGCTTAAACTTGCAATTGATCCTGCGTACCTGAAAGATTAGGCAGTCAACAAGAACCAGAGATATTTGCTATCATCAAAATTATAGTCCTTGAAACCAAGTTCGCAACACTCACTGGTTATTCCCTCAAAAGAATTTAATATATTTACATCTTCCAGACTTTCAAATAAACTAGAAGCCTCTGCTTCATTGTACGTTATATCATAACCCCAGCGGAGAAAGCATGATCTTGCTTTCGAAGCCACTGGTGCATGAATTATGGTATGTTCCAGAAACCATAACTGATAGCAAAATAATATTATGTCAGCCAACAAATCAAAATCGAATAAAGAAAAAAAATTGTGTGTACTTACAATCAAAACATATACAAAATCGTTCATGTATCCGAGAGGTTGACTTTTGGATAACTTCTTAGCAATTGCATCAAACTCACTCACAAGGAAATCTCTTATTAATTCTGGCCAATTGTATGACAAAAAATTAGCTGCATCACGAGCAATAGAAAGGATAGAAACTGGTGTTCGATAGTTATGCAGAGGAAAGAAAAGGTTTGACAACAAGTATATGATAAATTTCTTCACGACATCGGGAATTGGAGTTGAGTCATCAAGACTTAGAACCTCCTTCTTAATGTCATTGGCCAATTTTCCAGTGATTCGAGCGCTTCCCAATTCAAAATGTTTTCCTCTATTTGGTAATCCTAAGATCAAAGAAACTTCATCAGCGGTGAATGGTAACTTCCGATCCTTGATGATAAAGCATTACTTCTTCAGATCCCAAAACGATAGCAACTTGTGAACCAACGGCACATTCTGAACATATCGAGGCATCAAAACATACTGATGTAGCTGAATTTGTTGGAGTCTATCCATAAAGTCTTGGCCAAATGTTTCAACCAAAAAATCACATACTTCTCTAAATGTCGAAGTTCTACATCGAAAATTAATCTTCGGAATATATCCCTACAAATTTAACAGTTGATGAGCAAAAATACCGAGCGGTACCGAGCGGTACAGCTGGGTACCTAGCTATACCAATAGGTACCAAGGGTACCCAGCGGTACCCAGAGACCACTCGGGGTCCCAGCGTTAGCCAAGACGGGGTACCGAGCGGTACACATGTAACCCTAAATGAAACCCTAACCTAAAATAGTCATTTAAAAGAATTTTAGAACTTACCCTGTTAGAAAAAACATCATATTACCCATACATTACTATTTCCACGAGGAAGCGAGCGGTACCCAGACGGGGTACCACTGGGTACCCAGACAGGGTACCGCTGGGTACCGCTCGGTTGCCAGCGGCACCCAAAGTTACTAATATTAAAAAACATACCTTAGCCATGCCTTCTCTATTTTTGGAGTAAACGAAGTGGCCTCAAGTAGAAGATGAAGCTCGAAGATGAAGAAGCGCCTGTAGCTAGACTGATGCCCGACCCGATAGAGCAAAACTGAAATGCCGTGGTCATTTTCAAATATTTGATTTTTTAAAAAAAATTTGGGTCGGGTCGGGTCATCGGGCTGCGTTGTAATTAGGAAAACGTGGTAAATAGAATGGTGGGATGCAGAGCTACGTCTTGATTTCGGACCGAATAAAAGTTCTTACAAACCTATTTGACAAATTTAAGATGAAAAAATTATGTATATAGCATTCAGAATTTTTTTTATTTAAATATTTAACATTCAACTGACATCTTTATTTATTTGCCATATTTAATCATTTAAAAATGAAAAAAATTGTACATAACATATTTAAACAAATTACATTTTTATTCGATTGTTGTTAAACTTTGTGTTGAATATATAACAAAGACTCATAGAATAGGTTAATCATTATTTTAAATAACCAAATAGCATTCAGATAAATTTTGAAGATTGTTAACATTATTTGACCTTGATTTAATCATCATTATAATGATAAATGTAGTTAAAAGATAGTTCTAACACGACAACTAGCTTGTAAAATGGTGTCTAACAGTTAATAGTTTATGTTTTATAGTGCAAAGTTGATTCTCAATCCTAACTAGGGTTGTTAAAAATTGATACGGCATGAACCTAACCTGAAATATTCTGGTTAGACCCGACCCGATTTCGAAACATGTCGGGTTCAGGTCTGCAAATCTGACATGTTTGAAATTTTGGATCGAGTTCGGGTTAATCTGAGAACTCGGTATATGACCCGACATGACCCACACGTCGCGGCGAGTCTGATTAATTTGGGATTTAGCCTTCTCGTCGCATGCTCTTCTAGAGTCTCCTCTCCTCTCCTTCTCTACCTCATCTAGGGTTTCATCTCCTCGATCTCATCTATAGCTATCTTCGATCTCGGCTTTGTCTTGGATCTCTAGCTAAGGGTTCATCTCACTTCACCGTGTGCTCTTCAGTCTTCACTACGTGCTCTTCTCTTCACTGTGTGCTCTTTTCTTCACTGCTATTTGTATCTCATTTCTTTTTTTTTATTTGCTCCTTTTCGAAGCTTCATTTATGAGCATGTATGGGTATTTTGTAATGTTGGTTTTTCGATTTGTTGCTGACTTCCGAGTTCTGAAGGGTTTTTCGTTTAGGGTTTTTTAATTTGTCGTTTAGGATTTTTCAATTTGTTGTTTCATAGTTCTAAGGTTGTTATAAAATGCTAAATGTTTACTGGATTAGAGTTCTCATAACTAAAGCTTTTGGTGGCCAGATATTCCTACTTTATATGCTTTAAGTTATGCTTACAGTTGCTTTCTTGTCTTGCATATTCTACTTATTGATGGGCTTCTTGCTATATGGTGGAAAATAAATAGATTTTTTGTGGAAAATAAAAAGATTTGTCATTTCATAGTTCTACTTATTTATCTGGGATATTCTATATATTTTACCTAGCAGATGTTTGCTGCAATTTCTGCTTTTTTGAACCTAAAAGCATAAGGCACTTGTTTTATGAATGCAACTATACTTTTAGCATTATTTGCAACATTTATCCATTCTTTTCCATATTTCTATTAAGGCTGAATAAGCATCAGTTGCTTGAATTTATTACTGATGCACACTGCTTCTCAAGGTATTTATAATGTTTGCTATAATTCTATTTGTTGCATGATATATCATTTGTAAAGAGAAAGAAATAATAGAATGTTTGAAAACAAAACATCAATTTTGTGTCACCATATCAAGAAGACTGTGCTATTTAAATGTAAATATAAATGTAAGAAATGTGGCAATACTTACTTATGTAATAGCAAAAATAGAATTGGTAATCTAAGCCGTCACATTCAAAATTGCAAGAAAAAAAATATTCGTGATTTAGGACAGTTGATCTTACAAACTAATTCTGATTCTTTCATGCCTATGTCCGATAATGAGTTCGATAACGTAGAATTTTGTGACTTGTTCACTGCATCTATCATTATGCACGATTTGTCCTTTCAATATGTTGAGTGGGTTGGAGTTCGAGCACTCTTGATATATCTTCATCATGACTTACAATTATTTTTAGGAATACTGCTAGAAATTATTGTAAAAAATTAGTCGGCTGCCTATTTTATTTGAGGTTGGGTTGATTTCATTTATGTTATTCATTTCCTGCTGCCTATTTTATGATTTTTGGGTTGTAGTATCAGTCAGCTGCCTATTTTATGCTATTCATTTCCTCCTTTGAGTTTGGGCTAAAAATTGTTATTTGAGGCTTTTGAGCCATGTGGGTTGGCGGGTGGTTGTATGCATGTATCGAGTATTGGATATTTAGTTGTTGTTATTCTAACCTGTTGTTCTGATTGTTGCAAGCTGCCGCCATGAATTAGTTGTGGTTTACTAGTTTTAATGTTTTATAAAGCGATGATGATAAACCTTCTAAAATGAAAGTGGAAATCGTATCAATGTAAGTGCTATTACAACCAATGACATTATATTCTCTTAGAATGAGTAGATACTATCTAATAGAATGAACATATATTAACTAAGTCTATATAAACTGTCACCTTGGATGGTAATATACTAAAATTTATTACACCTACAATTCATTATGTGATTAATGATTTAGAGGGTTTAATATAAGCTATGTATTTGAAGTTTTCTACATATTTAACAAGTTTCATTGCAGTTAAATATATATGAAGATTGAAGACACATTCCTGAAGCAGTTTTTTAGTGGAGCAATTGAGCAATCAGTAAAGTGTAATTTATAGTTTCCTTAGTCATATTTGCTGTAAACTCTTTTGTAATTTGTATTTTGTATACTAATTTGTAATGTGTTATGGTCTAAATGCCTTGTATGTTGAGGAGATTTATTCGTTTTGAATGTAAGGTGATTTATTATCAAAATGTTACTAGAGTCTTCAATCAGTTGATTGCATACTGTCATTTGCCTTTATTCCATTTAAATTGATTGTAAACTTTTGTTGTGTGGAATTTATGTTTCCAAATGATTTTTAGGTGTCAAAATTTTCAATATTGCTTAGATTTTGAAATTTTCATCTCCAAAATCACAGAAACAAAAAAAAAAAACTTGATTTTCTTCTGTTTTCAGGATTATAATTTGTATTTTGTGAACGAATAAACCTGTTGATTGTTGTTTAATGCTTTGGACTTGGGTTGGCGGGTCGTGTCGGGTTGACCCTGGTCCAAAGTTGGACGGGTTTGGGTTCGAGAAAGTGACATGTTTCTAAAAATAGGTCAAGTTCGGGTTGGGTCAAATACTGCCGGGTTAGTTCCGGATTGAACCCAAACCTGACCCGTGACCCGATTTTGATAGCCCTAATCCTAACAAACAAATTAAACACTACTCCTAACCTTTCAGGATGATGAGTAGAGAGGCTTGTCGCCATGAAATTTGCCACATGTTGAAGATGCACACTTTACAATCACTAGAAATGAAGAAGGTGATGGGAAGAGGAAGGGTTGAGAGGCTCTTACCATGGAAGGGTCATAAAATTGTTCAATGATGGTTCAAACTCTATTTTTTAAAACTATTTTGATTATAATTTTTTTAAAAAAATGAATAATGAGTATTTTTCTTTAAATTCTACTATTGTAGGGCATATAAAGTCAATTTTTCCCAATAAAAGTAATAGATTTTGAGAGAATATCTTGAGAATTTTTAAATTTGTCTAATTCTTTGAAAGGATAGTGTATAATTGCACATGTCCATATAGGTATTTCACAAGTACTTAATAAGTTTCAGTAAGAGAACTCGCTCAAAGTAGTCACATCGTCTACCTAAGACACTTTCCAGTAAGGAGTATGACTCATCCAACTAATCGGATTGAGAAGTCATCCCTAGCATACATAATCAAGAATTCATCCATATTCTTTCAAGCTCAAGAGAGACCCTAGTCTTGATGGAGATCAGCCTCCCAAGTTCATTCATCATTATCAAACCCATCAAGTCACCTCTAACTCCCCTAATCCGAGCTAAAAGAATAGCACATCTCAGGAGTCCATAACTACGATCTCCTAGACTCAAATAATCCTTAGCTTGTAGTTGCCATCACCTTGAATTATTCAACCTTCATACCTAGTGGGAAAAATACACCCACCAAGGACTTGCTCATGTAGACTCATCCTATATGATACTTTTTGAGGGACTCGCCCAGAGAGTCCAACATGGCGCCGAGAACTATATTGAAGATGTTAGAGTCATGCAAGCACCAACTAGCTCATACCATGGTCATATACTGTCTGTAATTGATCATTATTAATATTGTAATTTATTTTTTGTTGTTTATTGAATATAGCATTTCCTATAATCCCTTAAGCCTTATAAATAAATAGTGAAGAGATGCATTGGATATTTTTCACAATATCTATTAATATTTTCTAATATTTTTTACCGTGCATTACACTCTCGTCTGTCTTCCTCCCTCTAAACTCATCGAGTTCTCACCGAATTTTCTAAGTCTTAGTTATAAATCTGCTTATTAGTAAGGTCAGATGTCATTCATAAATAAATTCAAATCCAACGTATAACTTAATAAATAAGTTTAAGATCCATTAAATCCATCAGGAGGCTGAACACTCATATCGTTCTCATCAAATTAAAATAATTAGGAAAACTCCAACAATTGACAGCACTCACCAAATTTGGCAGATTTAGCATTAAAAAAAAAATCTGAAATAACTTTTTTGGGGGCATCTGTAAATATCTTTTTGTTTTTCCTTTGATTGTTTATGTGTCAATATCAATCTCTATTTTTCAGGGGTGATATTGAATAATTTTGAGAATAAAAAAACTAAATTTTTATTGCAATCGCATTCCACTTTATTCGGACTTTATTATTTTATAAATATTTTATTATATCGTACCATGTTGCATAAAATTATATAAGATTATGTTGTGTTGAAAAGGAATAATTATTTGATAAAATTAGATTAAAATAAATATTTAAAATATTATAAAATTTGTCATTGTTTTGGTGAAACAACAGTATTGATATAAATGGATTATAAATTTTATATAATTATAATAAAATATTAATCTTAATTATTTTATAATTAAATAATTAATTGATAATATATAAAATATAATATTTATATTTTGGCTCTAAAAAGACTTTCTTGACTTTTATATGAATAATTTTTTGTCTTATAATTATTATATGAACTATCTAATACATTTACATAAAATTAATATAATTCAATTTTTTTTCTACTATTTGCTGTACACTCGTCCTTTTATAAGGAATAATATTGTTTCAATAGTTTCTCATGCAAAAGTTTTTTATAAAGCATAAAATATTGCCTAAATTAACAAAATATTTTGTTAAAATTTTCAAAATATTTATATAAAAATGTTTTTCTTATATATATTTTTATGCTGACAATTTTCAAAACTTCTATTTATCTTAGAATTAATTTTATTATTATATTTTTATTAAATATTAAATTGCTCCAGATAATAATGAAAATTTTGACTTCATATGCCTCATATGATACGTGCAATTAGTCAAAGATCTCTACTTTTTATTTATTTGAGAAAATATGCCTAAAAATTACTTTCAATCGAAATTACCCTTATGATGACAATATATATATTTATATCTTAGTTATATAAACTTTAATGTAGTCATAGATTCATGATTATTAAAGGAAAGCGGTAGTAAGAGAATCCTAAGTTCAAAAAGAGAAATGTAAAAACTTCAAACACTATATATTAGTGTTTAATTTTTGTTCAAATAAAGATTAAATGTGTGTTTTGAACCTAGTGTTTAACTATTATATGTGAAACTACGTTCAGAGCTATCCTCAGATAAGGTTCAAACTATATGAACAAGATTTGAATCATGTTTGAACGAGGTTATAGCCAATGCCTTTGTGCTTTCATATTCTTGTATTCATATATATAATCACATAGATATGTTCAAGTTAAAGGAGGATGTTATAAAGACAAAGAATATAAATTCTTGATGAAAGAAATCTAATTGTTTGTTCCATATTCGAATATGGTTTAGGGTTTATTTATTTTTGAACCTATGATTCTCCTTTCATCTTCTTCACATTTTACCCAAGACTTCGAATATTGGAATCTGTGATGACTACATTTAACCGTCATTTTATTTGATGTTTAAGCATGGTTCAAATTAGATTTGAACATGGCTTAAATAAGGTTCAAACATATTTATGATAAAAAATTTTTAAGCATATTTACAATATAATTAATATGATTTTTAATGTGTTTTAGGGTTTAAGTTTTAGTGTGCGAATAAGGTTTGAAACTATTAGTAGAAATTAGTACCTCGTTAGTTTTTTAAACAGAGTTCACCTTTAGTCTCCTTACTATTCTAACTCATAAATACCTACAATGAATGCATTCAAACTTAAATAACCAAAGGTATAATATCACTAATTTCGAATAAAGATAGTTGGAATATAGAGATAGTAACGGTGAAGAAGTACCTCAAATTGATTATACAAGCTCTAACATCATCAGAGGTAGGAGCCAAGAAAAGAGACGTTAAAACATCTCTACTGTTCAAAAGCTCATGTACCTATGGAGTCAATTGTTATAACTTATCTTTTTATAGAGGAGTATTTCGATCTAAAATAAACTTTTAGGCAAAAATTTCTTAAGAAATAAAGGACAAGAATATTTATTCAATTATGTGGAGCGTACATAAAAGTTAACTAACGAGGAGCATGATTGTAGAGTAATTTAAATAGGAGCGAAGTCGTCAACTATTTGGCGTAGGCTGTGTTTACGAAGAAAACGCCAAAAAATTTGACATTTTTTGCAGAAATCAAAATTTTCATCAAAATATTTGATGTTTTCTGCTTGAGTGGCGATCTGGCCGACGATTTGAGCTGGGAGATCACTTAAGTGAATTATAATTACTTAAATGAATTTTCATATAAATTAATTACAATTTATTTAAGTAATTATAATAATAATTCATTTTTTAATAATTCACTTAAGTAATTATAATTATTAAAAAATTCGCCTATTATTAATTAATTAATTTAAATTTAACAGAATTCTATATTTCATAAAATCACATCAATGCCGATCTCCCGTCGTCCGATCGATTCCTCAGAAAATCCTAAAAAAATCTCCCAGATGCCGATGGAAACAGACCTTTCTCTCTTTCTCATCTTCATCGTGATCACCAAATCAGCCAAATTAGCTCTCGCCCTTTTAATCGATCGATTACAAATCGCAATCCAAGGCCTCGACATGAAGTTTCAATCTTTACCCTGATTTCCATTTCGATTAGCCAAATCCAATATCAAATTTAGAGGTTTTTCCCTATGGATTTCCCTATCGGAATTAGCATTCTTTTTTGCTCGATCTCGAAAGGAAACCGAATACTTTACTACCACAGCCTCGATCGCAACCTGGAATCCCTCGCCTTCGCCGCCCTACAGACTGCGCCACCTTTCCATTCCCGGTACTCCCACACCACCGGAGATCGAACCTTCGCTTTCCTCTTCGACGACGACGGGCACACCTACTTCTGTATCGCCGAACCCTCCCCAGATATCATCCGCTTCCTCGAGCTCGTGCGCGATGGCTTTCGCAATAGTGTCAACAAAGACCTCATCCCCGTTTTCCACGACTCACCGTCATCGGCTTTGATGAAAACGGCCGAAGCTCCGTTGTTGAGCAGAAGCAGGAGCGATCACGAGGGCAGGGGGGCACCGGGAGAGATGTGGATCGAGATGGCGGTTGAGCCGGCGGGGCCGATGCCGCTTCAGAAGAGCTTGAGCGCTAGAAATCGGATGCAGCAGAATGGGCGGCGATTGTGGTGGCGGTATGTGAAGATTTTGGTTGCCATTGATGCGCTTCTCTGCTTGGTTTTGTTTGGGATTTGGTTGGCGGTGTGCCGAGGTTTTCAGTGTATTGTGTAAAGGAGCTTTTTTTAGACGAGCTTGGTGAGAAGGTGAGAGTTTTTTTTGTAAATTATTATTACTATTTTGTACATAGTCTGGTTTGCTGATGCTCTGCAATAATGAGTCTGCATATATATTTTAGAATTAGAGTAGTGAGGATAATGAGATAATGGTTTATGTTAATCTTCTTCACCCTCGTTTGATTGTTTTATGATATGAGTCTTTTTCTCTGTTTGATGAATTGCAAGTGATTAGGAGGAAGAGAGATGAAGTACAATAGGTTTTTGGGCATTTCAAATTCTTTTGGTGTTAGCTCTGAAAAAATTTTGAAGTTACCATCGGTTGTGTTCTGATTCACTGAAATTTGAATGTGCAATTAGTAACAAAATTAAGGTTTGTTAAAAGAATTTAAAGTTGATCAAGGAATAGGTGAGAAGAGGAACAGATTAAAGATATGAAGACAAGATGTAGGCTTATATATTATTCTATTGGAATGAATGGAAAAGCTGGAATGGATGGAAAGAAAGGATTCATAAAGCAGATCTAAAATAATTGGGATTTAAGGCTATTGGTGTTGGTGATAGTTTGATCAAAGTGCTATTTCTTCACTTATGAAACTCCTGAGAGATGTTAATTAGTTTTTAATTGTAGTGATCAAGATAGTGTTTGATTAAGTTGTAAGTATTAATCTAATCTAATTCAGAGATAGGTTCTTTGGTTTGAGATTAAGTAATTAAGATTCAACAAGGATTAAATGTTTAGTTCTTGGCAATTTATATATTCCATTTGACATTGGATAGGTTAACTTCGCTAATCTACTTTAAGACTTCCCTTAAACCCTAAACTTTAATTAACTCTATTATGAAATTATTGATTAATTTCATCTCTTATTATCTCAAACAAAATGTGTTGTTGTGGGCTTCGAAAGATCCCTATGGCACTATAGTAGATGATTGATCGTGGCTAGTTAATACACTCTATGGGACCGCAAGGGTCAATAGAAGACAAACTACAATTCATGTCAATAGTTCAAAATAACGTGTGCTATGATGCATAGTACTATGCAACAGACCATTTACTCAATTTTCATGACACAACACAAAGATTCAAAATAGCACACACTATTTGGGATATGCACAGGCAATACCACATAATACATAGCCCCCATAATGCACACTATTTTAATTTAGATACTTCATGTTTATAAAGCAAATTTTATGTTATTTATTATTTAGTTTTTTATTACTATTAGATGATTTAGGATCCCGCTTGGCTTTCATCTTGTCCTACTTGGCCCTGCTTGGCTCTAGGTCATCATTTACACTGCATTGCAAGCCACAAGCCTCGCCTTGTCTGGACCTTGTCCCTCCTTGCTTCAATGTCAAATGCTATGCTCACACCGCACACATAAGGCCGCACACATCACATCAGCCATCGAACCCGTAAGCCTTCATCGTTTAACCTACAAGTCTTCACCGTTCGATGTGCAAGCCTTGTTTATTCCACCAGCAAACCTCACCAAATGACGAAGGAGAAGGGCATGGCAAGGCTTCGATGAAAGTATCCTTTCTCACCTTTGACCCTGAATTTACTATTTCCAAATTGCATTTTGTTATTCAATATTTTTTAGCATGCACATTTTAGTATTAGTTACTTCTATCACTTTTAGATACTTGAAAGAATGCTCAAGTTCAAACTGCAAAAAAAGATCTAGCATGAAAATATTGAATCTTGGCGAGAAAGTTATAACAATTGCATGACGTGTATTTTTTATTGGCAAAATTACGAAAGGAGGAATTACTAATCACAAATATTATTTGGTTTAGGGTTTTAGGAATGCAAAAGCTTATTCTAATTACCCTCAACATGTGAAAAATTAAATTGAGAATTGTTTGAAATAGAAGAAAGAGTTAAAAAGGCCAAATTAATGAAATCCACTAGTTAATATTGATGAAACGATTATTTTGATTTAGTATTTAAGGATGAAATTTTATGCATCAGGCTATAGAAAGAAATCATACAACAAAGGTACAAAACTAAATGTATCTAGTCAAAATTCAATGACATTTATGCTTAAAGAATCAAGGGCTAAAGGATCATATCGTTGGATACTTTTTTATACTCAAATGCTGTTGAGGTGGTGATGCAAAGAAAGGGGAAAATACAAAATGAGATGAATGCTACTAGGAGGATGATGAGAGAAAGAACAATCTAAAGAAGCAATTGATGAAGATCATTAGATTGGTTGATGGAGAAAAAAAAGCATCGGATGGGTTATATATATGGATAGAGCCAAAGAAGTAATTGCTACAAGTTTTGCCAATACTAGTAAGTATGAGCATATTATAAAAATTATTGATAGAAGATGGGAAGTACAACTCCATTGAACTTTGCATGTAATTGTGTGTTTCTTAAATCTTGAATACTTTGTATATATATAGTGGCGGAACTAAAAATTTTTAAGAGGGTTCCTAAATTTATTTTTTTTAATTATAATATCATATTTGCAATTTTAAATCACATAAAAATACATTTATGAAAAAAAAAAGTTTTTTTATATATTCAATTTTATCTAAATAAAAAATAACAGCAACGATATAATCAATTATCATACCAACGGAACTAAAATTTTATCTGATAAACCATGGATAGAAAATTAACGGAAGTTTACTGTTTACCTCACCAAAAACTTGCAAATGACAGCAAAAGTCAAGTTAGGGAATTTCAGACCAGCCTGGAGCCTGGAGCCTGGAGCCTGGAGGAGGAAGAACCATTGCACATCGAACACTGAAAGAGCTGACGAGGTCGAGGTTGAGGTGGACGATGCAAACAAGGAGGAGCAGTTAAGGCATAACTCAAGTTAGGGAAGGTCGGATCTGCTTGGAGGAGGAAGATCCACTGCCCAAGGGACATCAAACGAGTCGACAAGGTCGAGGCCAAGACGGACGATGCAAATGAGGAGCAGTTACGACATAACTCAAGTTACAAAAAAAAAAATCAAAGGCAAAGGGCGAGAGATGGCATAAGATGGCCGGAGAATGATTTTATGGCAAGTATAATTATAATTTTTGGGGGGTCTTGTGCTCCCATAGCCCCCAGCCAAGCCTCTCTTTTGAGTTGGGGGGGGGGGGGGGGGGGGGGGGGGGGGGGGCAAAATAGGATATTTTGAGGGGGGACAAGATACATTACTACATATAAATTATATTGTCTAACCTATTAAAGCAGCATGCCAAAAATAAAAAAGCTTCAGCAAAAAAATGTGATAAATTTTGACTTCTGTAGAGTAAGAAATTCATTTTTGTGATAAATCAGATGCTTTCATTACTTTGAAGTGAAAAAAATCCACCCAAAATTCCAAAATTTGAGGGGGGGCAGCCCCCCTCACCTCCATATAGTTCCGCCCCGGGTGATAAGTATGAGTATGTTATAGAAATTATTGATAAAATATGGGAAGTGCAACTGCATTGATCTTTGCATGCAATTGCATGTTACTTAAATCTTGAATACTTTGTCAATAGCCTTTATATTACAAAGGACAAGAAAATAGCTAATGGATTATATGCATTACATGCATGCTTTGAAAGATTTGCAAAGGATGCTGGTTAGGAAGATAATATTAGTAATAAGTTGAGTGTATACATTAATGATGAAGGACATTTTAGGATTCCTCCAACCATAAGATAAAGGACCACTTAGGCATTAGGTAATATAATTTTAGTAAAATTTTAATTAGTATTGAATAATATTTTGATATTTAAATAATAATAAAATTTGTTAAATACTTCCTACTAATTGGTGGTTAGTTATGACCAAAGATCTTCACACTTGAAAAAATTTGTGATTGAAGCGCTTAGACCACCCTTTAATTCTTCTAGATGTAAACGCAATTAGAGTATATTTGATCATATAAGTGCAAATAAAATTATATATTAATTTTTATCATGAAATTTTATAATTAAATAATTGTAATTAAAGCTTCATAACAAAAGAAGAAACACGATAGATAATAGTCACATAAAAAAATTCAGTTTATGTGAAATATAATAAAGCTTTGATTCGCAAATATAATCATCATGATATTATTTATTTATCTCTTTAAATGAAATAGATGATGCTAATAAGTAGTTAACAAAAAAATTGATGACAAGTCGGATTAAGATTTGATAGAGTATTATTGCAAAAGCCACTAGTGTTTATTAAAGAAGCTATAATTTTCAAGATTGATATAAAGGCAAAAAGAAGAAATTATCATCTAGGCTTAATATTATTGCAACTGAATGTAAATATGATGAGGGTAATGAAGAAAATTATGATTTAGGGGATGGTGATGTTAATGAAGGAAACAATTTTTTTTTTTTAATACTTAGGATAAAGATGATTCTTAAGAAGATTAATTTAATTTCTTATAAAAATATTAGACTTGTAAAAAAATTTTAATATTTTGATTTTTAATTTATTGAACACTTGTATTGAAGTATCACTTTTATTGTTTTTATTATTATGATGGATATTCTTTCACATTTATCTATATTTTTATTTATAATTTTTTCATATTTTGCGTCATTTTTAAAATAGCAAGTTTTGCATCATGAACTATGTACTATGGCTTCACGGGTATTATGGTATGCTTTTCATCATTTATAAGTATGAGATTGCATATATGAGTTTCATAGATTTCTCCTACAAGTAATTACATATCGTGCATAACTAAGAACACTCTTGATTAAGGAGCTTCACTTGTGTTCAGATGCTTATGACATAAAGAGGGCGATTGTGTTATGTAGTTGCTATGAGAATATCTTCATAAAAAATTGTAATGCAAGGAATCTCTTTAAGAAAGCGAACCTCCTTTATAAACCCCTTTGCAAAGTAAGCTTAACAAGCTTCAGGCTCAAGTAATACTTTTCATTAAAATCTCTCAATGCCGAGGAGACAACATCAATGTGTCATATATGTTAAGCATTAATAAAAGCGTCTGTATATAAGAAAGGACATTATAGTCCACAACATAAGGGGTAGGTTGACCCTTCTCTTATGCAAACAAATGCTGAGGGTGAATGTCATCCTCCTAGGTAATAATATTTTTGCTCTTGTCTAGGGCGAAATCAGGTTTAATTTTCAGGAGAGATAAACTTATAAGACATATATATCGGGGGTCCAAAGGGGCAGCGCCCCCCCTCACCTCAAGGGGGTTCCGCCCCTGCCCTTGTCTTTAGTTATAAGCTTGACTTTCGGATGTAGAGATGATAAGGACTTTTTCACTGCGAAGTTGAATTTGTTTTATTTCTTCCAGATAGATTTTTTTTCTTTGGCTTTACTAAAGAAAGTGAAATGAAATCTGTCAATGGGCTTTACTATGGATCTGAAGCCATTGTCTTGAGACTAGCACATATTTTCTTTCACTTGCTCCTACTGAAACTGCCAGCTTAGAGCCAGACCTTATGTCTCTGTATCGAGTAGAGAGCTGAACCAAGATGCTGATAATCTGGAGAAGTTCTGCTTCTGTAATTTTCCAAAATTATTGTAATCTGAATGCAAGTTTCTCTCAATAATAGAACTTTGAATATAAGATATTTGACTGAATGAGGATGAAACATTTTTCTGCACAATTTTTATGAAGAAATCAGCATATAATTTGCCTGTATGGTGCATGCGGTAGCTGTGAAAATTATATAGAACTCATCTTGAGAGGGTATAAATTTTTTGTATACTGTCATGATGGGTTTTATAATCTTTGAATTAGCTTTTAGATTAGTGAAATTTATGAGGATATGTATAATTAATCAGCATACATATCACCCATTTTAAAGCTAATCTGATGGCTATACAATATGTTATCTTGAAAAAAAAAATATTAGAAAGATAATTGGTAGGGGTTGCCATCAAACCATCGCTATCGGCTTACTTCTTAGTTTGACCTTAGCTCAAGCGTGTTGATCGAGCCATCTTAGGGATAAGATCATCTTATCAATTTTTGATAATCACTAGTTTATGTAAGTTTCATTTGGAATAATTTTTTATTATTTTTTAAAGCAGCTTTTTAATACAAAAAATTTTTACTCAAAAAATTTTTGTATTAAAAAAATATTTTAAAATAAGAAAGTTGTCTCAAACGACCACTACCCTTAAGCGGGATTAATTATTTTGTGTGGTCACTGGATGGCGTCTAGAGATGAATGAGAGCGTGCCACATTATTTTTTTACTGTGTACTGATGTAGTGTATTACTGTGTACCGGATGACAGGACGTGCTCTCATTCATCTTCGAACAGTTCAATGACCGCACAGAATAATTTCTCCTTGAGCGGATGAGTTGTTTTCACTCACGTGTTGCGTACATATAATTAAGCTTAACCTCTCTATTAAAAAGGACTGTTTTGACAACTCCCTCAATTTAAGTACAATACAGTTTAATTAATTAAAATCAAATGAACTTAATTAAAATTAATTCTTAATTAATTATACTAAATAGTTCATTGATTAGATAATGATTATAATTGGAGCCATAATTAGCCTAAATAAAAATTTGTTGTCCATTAATCTTGTTATTTATGAATTAATCATTTATTCTAAATTATTACCATAAGAACATATTAGTGAAGTATTATCAATTAAATTGAAGCTTTTATTAAATTTGAATTAGCCTAAGTATTAGGTAATTCTTAGATAAATTCTTACCTATTAAATGACTAATCAATTATTTTTAAAATCAAATTCAATTAAATCTTACTGATCTAAATCAAAATCTAATTTTTCCCTAGTAAAGTAAATTAATTAAATATATAATTACCATTTTAGCTAATTAATTTATATGTATTATTATGATCAAATAATGATTAAATTTAACGATCATAATTAAATCTCGCATTAATTATAAATAATAAATGCTTAATATAACATTTATAAATTTGATAATATTAATTTACTCTTAATTTATTTTATATAATTATTGTGCTTTTTTTTCAAAAGCACAATAATTTAAGGAAAAATAAGCTCAATCATCTAAAGTAAATTAATTGAAATCGAATTATGATGGAGAGACTTTAAATCCTCTGAGATAATTATCCTCAAGTAAATCTTACTAATACCCCTCCCTAATCATAGCACAGCACTTTATATAAATTTATGAATAAAGTGGAACCATAAAAGTTGCCATGTGACACTTTATCATGTGAAGCCCTTTCATGCAAAAAAATCTCTTTACTTCTTATATTTTATATTCAACCCATTTTATTCCTCAAAATCGGACAAATTGTTTCATAAAAGTCTCCTAAATATAAAATACTTCATCAAAATAAGAAAAATACCATATCCTAATAAAAATGTATTATTTTTAATTAAAATAGTTTTTCTTAATGAGAACTAAGTATCCTAAAGATGTAACCGAGTCGAGGACTCGTAATTTTTTACTTGAGCTTGATTAATAATTGAGTTTAAGCTTAAGTTCAAGCTAAGAGTTCCAATCGGCTAACAAATTGGCTCATTTATTATGAAAGAGAGAGTATTAATGATTCAAATAATAATTATAATAAAATAATATAAAGAATAAGAAATTATGATATGCATAATAATAAATCACTTGTGATATTAATTTAAATCTTTTTAATAACTTTGTTCTTAAACCCCTTAATACTAAATGTGTTTAAGTGTATCTTACATTAATATTTTTTGAACGAATCAGCTCGCAAGCTAACGAGCTGAGTCGTGCTTGGCTCAAACTAATCTCATTAACTCATCGAGCTTGACTCATGAATGATTCATCACGCCGAGCCCAAATCAATTTGACTCACTCACACCCCTAATCTCAAATGCAATCTTCTCATACAATTTTTCAAGGACGAGGTAAATAAATAATTAGACAAATCCAACAAAAATTAAATTACAAAACTTATTTACAATAATCCCACATCAGCAATCACATAACCAACATATGCGAATCTATAAAATTACTGCTCTTTATAACCCTCAGAATGGGTTTTGGTTTACTTAAGAAGAAATGCGGTAGAAGAGCACCCACGAATTCATGGCTTCACGACAGTACATCTAACTAATAAGCATAACAAACAAATTAAGAAAAAAACACGAGACAAGACAAACAGAAGCACATCGGAAGCGACAAGGAGATGAAACAAAACTAGACATAAGCAGACGCCCTATTTCCAGCTCATCGACAGTTAGCTTTCCATTAACATCAGATACTTATCTAAATCCAATCCTTCTCACTGTATAACAAGTCAAACTAAAACCGGAATCTGAAAGCCAATTACATCAAAAGACCCATTGGATGCCTATGTAGAATAGTATTGACGAGAAAGGATCCTATCTATATACGAAAGCAAAACAGTGCTGGTGCTCGCTTGACATAATACGCTCGGCCAAAAGCAGGGGAAAAAAAATCCAGATAGGACTAAGACAGAGACTTTAGCATGCATTACCTGACGAAGATGAGCGACAGGTCAGCCATCAGAGGGGCCAGCCTCGGTGCTGATCAGGGTCTTGGCCTGGGCCAAGGGCTTCTTCAGCATTGACTTGGGAGACAATCGCTTTGCCTCCTCATATGTATAGATGTAGATCTTCTTCACCATGCTACAGAACTCACTGCAATTGCATCATTATGTTTAGCATGAGTTCAAAATGTTGTCGAGCTTAAAAATAAGAGTAACGGGTGGTAGAGGAGCAGGCTACTTACTGCCAAGGGTCATCGCCGACCATCATCATGTCATCCTCATCATCAGTGTAGACTACCTGCCATTTCTTGGATTCCCCAATAAGTTCCCCTTGGATGCTGAACATCTCCTCCAGCTTCATAAGGAGGTCCTCATACCCCTCTAGCCTTGTTAAGTCCACTGCCCTCCCAACCGCCATGCCTAGCATGTGCACCTATGCATACATAATGAATATCACTCCATAATTCATATTTACCAACACAAAAAAGAAATGCTTGATCCTGGCATAGAGGTCTATTAAAGATGATGAATCAAAGGATAACCAAACTTGGGCTAGATAAATATGTCAATACTCAAATTCATTTTTAACCAAAAAGCTTAAAGTTTATAGGTGGGACTCAATCACTTCATATTTCTAAGCCAACATTTTTTTTTTTAATTAACTAATGTATTACTACACTCAAAACCGAATATTTCATAATAATCACCCTATCATATGAGAGCTTAACATATAGGCCATCACTCCCCCTCAAACAAAAATTTACTATTAAATATCCTGCACCAAAAGCTCAGTCAACCATATGAAGATATGCATAATGAGTCGTTCGCTCTTGAACTTTACTCAACTACGGTTAGATGCCAACTAAGACTCATAGGAGTTACAAACAACATAAAAACTTAATCACTATCCTGTTCTGGTACCAATTATTAGAGAGGTTGAACCAAAAGAGAATCAAATGTAATCTAAATACACTAGTAATAAAATAGCTTTTAATTAAAAAATTTAACCTTATGAATGAAGTCAACTACTTAGTATTTTTGCATCAACATATTTTTTTAATTAACTAATGCGGGTCTAAATCCAAAACATCGCATGCCTTGACAAGACCTTAGTGTGCTCACCTGGCTCCACTTAGCCACTAAGAGTAAATAGCCCTTCATTTACAAGTGCTCAAGTAAGAGAAGCGTTAATCAGGAAAGAAATGATCGACTAGTATTAACAAAAACCTTGGTGCAGCTACGAGTTTGCCTGCTCTGAGATTCCTGGTGTGATCTGAGGCAGGAATTTTCAGGCTCGCTGCTTAGCTCAGGGGCATCGGACTGGTTTATGTTCGAGGGATGGGAATGCTGTTCAGAATCAACACCCAGATGATCATGGTCATCCTTGACAACATCAGTGATAGCAGCCATTGATGAGGCCTCTTCAGCAACAGTAGAAGTTTCAATCAGCTGGATCCCGAATAACATAAAGCCGCTACTTGGCTCCTGTTTCTTTTCAGATGGTTGCTCAACGTTCACAGTGGTGGTAGAAAATGATTCTGATTGAGTTTCGGGCCTGGTTGACCAGTATACAATGTTTTTGGTTGCCGGTTGTCCAATGTTGCTGTTGATAGATGATGGAAAGAGAGTTGAGCGACAGGGCAGCGAAAATGATTCGTGTCCTCGTGGTAACCCTGAGAAGGGGAGGGTCTGGTTGGTTTCAGACTGGGATTTCCATGGACCTATATGGAAAAAGGCAAGGTAAGAGAAAACAGAAGGTATAATTTACCATAATTCCTCAAAGCAGAAATCAATAGAAACAGGTTCTGGATGATGGAAAACCACAAATCTTTTTACAAACATAGATCTGGTTCAAGATTTAATAGAACACCACGAATAGTGAAGACAGTTTTGGTATGTTTGTATAACAATTTTCAACAATTCAACAAACAAGACCAACGACCCTAATCTCAAGCAGTTAAGCATACAAGAGCGCTATGCTAGCAACAACTACTAGTCAAAACAATATAGCCACAGTCGTTGAAGTGACTGCTCCACGGGAGATCGTAGAAAATGGTTGGCTAACTTATCAATATGTCTAGAATAATCAGTGCCACCTCAATTATTATTTCTTCTGGTTGAAAGAATGCCTTACACCTAAAAATAGTAGATACCTAAAATGCATACCAAGAATGTCAACTTCAACAGCTGCAGACATTCTACAGTAACCATGGTAACTGCAGAGGTTCACTCTGCTCAACTCAAGCATCCAATACATTTTGGGTGGCTGAGATTGAAACCATCAAAATCAGAATTGTTTTAAGAAAATAATTTATGGATTTAATCCCAATCACCCTAAGTGAATAGGGTGATTGGGATAAGCTAACGAAACCAAACTTCAACATGTTGTCAGCATGACTAGGGCTCTCTATATTATAGGCACAAATTCAAAACGTAAAGGAGGAATGAGAGGGAAAAAACAAAGATTGGTGATGACGATGGGGCTAAAAAAGAAGTGGCAATTGCAATCACTCATGTTTCTTTGAAAAAAAAACTACAAGCTTATTAGCCTAAGAAAAATATCAGCATAAATAAGTTCAAACAAGCAAAAAAAAAAAACAAAACAAACAAATTAGCAATTAAAAAAACTTTATGGATTCATTATGAGGAACTCCATACCAAGCACAGAAGAAAACTCATGAGCCGCAGAAGATGAAAGTGGCGGCCTTGCTCGTTTACATCGGACCATTGTCTGAGAAGTGAGGGGAGGAGCTACAACTATAGGTTCTAATTCCCATGGAGAAACACAGTCAGGTCGTGGGATAGAAGAAGGTTCATCCCATTGGATCTGTGAAATAACACATGCGGTAAGTTTGGAGAATAAAAGCAAAGGTAATAGAATAAGCATTCCATCAGGGAAATCAGAGGTAAAATAAAACTACTGACAGGATATATGCTAGTTCAATTGCTTAATCATATAAAAAATTTCATGGAGTTGTTATAGAGATGAGCCTAATAACATTATATTTGCAAACTCAATCTCTTACTAATCTCCTGATCAGAGCATTAAAATATAAAAGTTGTGCGTTCTAGACATCTATAGTACACAAATCCTTCTAATTGTCCTAATTTGACTAAAAACAACAGGCAACTAAAATGTAAGAAATCCAACCCCAAAAAAACTTTAAGAGCTTAGTATACCAAAAAACAAGGCAGTCAGCCATAGAGCGAAGTTTGCAAGAACTAGACAGAATTTTGAAGTAGGAAAAACAGATATGGATCACCTTTAACGATCTCCAAACTGAATCTGGCCAACTAGAAGAAGCTTTTTCTCTTATACCAATTATAGTACCACTGAACCTGTTGCAGGATGAAATAATAATTATATATATATGATATAATAAGAGCCTCATGATCAAGTAGACATTATGTGAGACGACATGGTATAACATCTAATTGTGCTATTGTTTGTAAATCAATAAGTTCTATTGAATACCGTCTTTCGGGAGCTTCATCACCCTCAAATCTCATCTTAAACCTCATCCCAACTGATAGATTTTGACTTCTCGCTTCCAGGTACTTGTTGACGCTTATGATAAACTGTGAACGGCTTGCTCTGTAGCAACAAATTACTGATTAAAAAAATGATGCCCCAATTTTCAGAAGATAAAATTTGTAATTGATCTAAGAATAGTGGCAAACTCCGCTTGAAAAAAAAAATTCAAAGAATGGTTATCTAGTGCTTAGTATCAATGAATTCAGGGAAAAGGTCCTAAGTGTAGAATAACCATAAATCTATGAAATTCTTCAAATAGGTGAAAAAAATAATTAGCAAATACAAACAGTAATCTTTTCAGACATTCCCCAGTTAAATAGGATTTAAAAAAACTGACCTTGGCTTATAGAAGACAGAAAAAAGCGCTCCAGTAGACACAGCATGTGATGCAGTTGCAAGGACGCCAAGATGCATGCTGTGACTAGATATAACAGATGATGGCATGTTATTTACCTGCCTCATAAGACGTCTTACACCAACATACAACTCACCATTCTCACCTCTGCCATAAATAAAAGACGGTCATTGATTTGAACTTAACATGAATCATTTCCATAAAAAGGCTACCAAGCCAATCCATTGATGAGATGATTTTGGAGAAACAAAATGCATAACATAGGTTAGGACAACTCAAAACACTTACCGTATAAAGATAAATGCATCACCAGCAACCAATTTCTTTGAGCTAACAAAAACACTCCATCCAGTGGTAAGCAGATGCCTCCTAGGTTGTCCTATAAGAATGAATAAGTAATTAAGAAAACAATGATAATTTAATTTTTCCCAATTCTACAATTATACGAGTGAACTGTACCAAGTTCACAAGAACTGAAGAAGCAATACTTTTAGCAAAGAATAAACGGCCGTAACGAACTTAACAGTTGAATCAAATATACCATTACACTTTGTACATAAAAAATTCTTCACGGAAACCTACCAATAACAAAGAAGATAAGGCGAAGTTTAATTGGCTATAGCTATTCTCCTAAATCTACACATAATCAATCTTTTTTAAACTCATAATGTGCAATTACAAGGAAATACTTAATACTAATATAAAATGAAAAGTAAATCATAATAAACCTCGAAAAATGTGACGGAAATGCCATTCATTGCCATGTAGATCTTTGGCAACCAACTCTTGCCATGGTGGATGCTGCGACATATCCTTAATAAAAGAAAAAAAAAAACAGAAAATACACTTATTAACAGGAGATTGCAACAAAATTTCCATAGGTAAAAGGTTACAGAATTCATGCCCTTGTGGATTATGCTATGATAATTGTTGATGCATAAATTTCAAAATTACCACTTACCAATGGAGGTAGGCATTCATCTGCATGTCTCCTAAGAACTGAAAATCCACCATGGGTGCTTGTATCTGAAGCTGTAAGCATTTTACAAAAGGAATGAACCATACAGCATTCAGGTTCTGGCAGGGGAGGGTCTGGACTGGTCACTTCACTTTGCTAATTAATTAAACAAATATTATTAAAATAAAAGAAAACCAAAATAAACAGAACAATAGAATGGAGAAAAGGCTAATAAAATAATCTTAAACATGTACACAAGACCAATGGAGCAGCCAGTGAACTTTGTCCAGTCGAGCATATAGAAAAACAAACGAATGGGAATTGCAAAGGTAATATAGGAAGTTGGGAAAAACATCATTGAACATTTCCAAAGAAAAGAATTATCTCGAATTCTTCTGACAAATGACCTACAATATAGTGGTACAGATACTCACATCAGGTTCTGGTTGCAAAGTAATTTGTGCATAAACCTCATCAGTATCAGGCTCAGCCTGCATAAAAAAGAGATACCAATGTGTGATTCCTTAAATAATACCAAACAAACAAGTTAATTGTGGAGTTGAGTAACCATCAAAAAAAGAACATGCGGAAAGATTTTCACATTTCAAAGAGTAAAGAGTAGAGCTTACTCGAAGTTCCACATTCACCACTCTACAAAGGATCTTCGAAGGAAGATCAAAAAAAGGCATCTGTTGGTCAAGTCCTTGATCAGTTGAGGCCTCGAGCTACAGAAAAAACAAAGAAATGACTGGTAAACGTTTTTGAAGTCAAAACGATCAAGTAAAAGAAATAACATGAATACCTGTTCCATATGACCTTGAGGAAAGTAATAGACTAGCTCCTTTTGACGAGGTAGCGTAACCAGTGGCCCTGCACAAGCATGCCAGAGCTCCTTGTACAACAGATTCCCATGGAGTGTAGCTGAAAAAAGAGCCCATTTTTACAATAGCAATCATAAACTCAAACAAAAGTAACAGTTCGTCACGCAAAACCCATTCAAATATGAAATAGTTGCAGAACACCTTCCAGTCCAGTTAAATGACACAGCGATTAGTAGAAAACGGGTCATCAGGATTAAAATCAACTTTATAAAAGGCCATCAGTTTCAGGAGAAAACAAGAAACAAGAAAGAAGCAGACCATTAATGGAAATTTTTAAAAAAAAAGGGCAGCGCAAATTAGGAGAAAGGCAACGGGAACATATTATATCCAGCAATGCAGTGCACCACCAAATCCAATATTTTCATTTAAAAGAAGATAAAGACAAAGAAACAGCTTAAACCAAGAAAAACTAACAAACTTAGGCGGAAATGGGGAACAAACAACATATGAAGCATGAAAAGTGGAAGATGAAAATGAACCTGTGACAAAACCCACTTTTCTCTGTTCACAATTTCAGAAGATAAAGTACGAAGTGATAAGAAAAGGTGAATGAATTCGTAAACCTTCTTCGCACATGTACATGAGCAACACATGCATAAATTCTTTAAACATGCTATCATAAAAGGCAGTGAGCCGTTACAGCTGATGAAGAAAAAAATGCAGAATTTATATCCAAGAAGCCAAAAGTAGAAGACAAAAAAATTGGCCTTCAATTACAAACCTGAACCAAGCACCTCGCTTGCTGAACGAGTGGGAGGAGGAAGAGCCATGAGAGTTCCGTATAATCCCCTTGAGAAGCTCGACCACTTCCAGGCAGAATCAAGAGCAAAATGAACAAAAGGAAAGACGACTCACGGAGTCTTGGCTATCACTTAAAATCTCATCAGAGTTACTTCTCAACCAAAACTGAATAAAGAGAACTAGTGAAATGAGGAGGCCGGCCCGTTAAAAGCAGCTATAAATTCTCATAAACAGACATTAATTTCGCCGCACTACCAGTGAGGAAACACTACAGCCATCCCCGAATTAGTCATCACAGCCGCCAATAGATGCATCAATCATTTATGAAAAGACAAAAAGGAAAAGGAAAAAACCCTAGAGACGTCCGCCTCTTCCGTTATGATGCTTTTAAAACTGAAGTAGCTCAATTTTTGGCCCTAAAGCAGTGCTCAAAAGCAAGCCTCCCAACGAGTTCCGAATAGATTGCTTTCCCCACTCCGGCTAACAGAAAAGTCTCCCAGTGTATGGAAACCACGAAAGGCAGAGATCAAACTTCAGAAATGCAGATCTAAGTAGAAAGAGACCAGTATAACACGGTAATTCGCCAAGAAATTCACCAATAACCAACAACAACTAAATGATTCAACGATTCCAACAGAAAGAGCCTTCCAAATCCACTCCCTACCCACAATTCCAACCAATCGCCTCAAAGAGAGACCCGAAACCCTTCGTTCACATCATAAAATACCTTATTCTCGCGCGAAACAGCCAATTCACCCAGAATAGCAAGAACGGAAGCAATCTCAAGCCATCAGAAATGCCACTTCCAAAAGCTAAAATCCCAGAAGCAAATCAATGAGCCACTGCTCCCGATGGTCCCAACAACGAGATCACCCCCGATCTCCCAATTTCCGCTTAGAAACACAACCTTCCTGCCCTTATCCCGCACGCTTCACCGCGCCTCCGCTCCTCAACGCCTAATTCCAAATCAGAAGCCTCAAAACCCACCATTACCGAGCCCACAAACTTCTTCCATGTCCCAAGATTCCACCGAATCGGTCGACCAAAAGAAACCCAAATCAAGGCAAAGGATCACTGAGAACAGAAAGGAGGGAGAGAGAGAGTGAGACAGAGAAAGAGAGAGCGCACTAGAGTCGCTGCGTGCTGCTACGCTGCCACTTCTGTGAGTCCTGTGTGGCCGCCTGTTTCACTTTCCCGGCTTTCCACTGCGTGCGAGATCTCGCGGTATTTTCTAGTCGTTTGCTCTCCGCTGCCGCTGCTCCTTAGCACAACAGACCTCCTCGCCAACTCACTCCCTGGACGCTACCGATCTGTCGCTTTGCACCGGCTCAGCCTACCGCCGCGCTGGCTCAGCTTTACCCTGCTGTTCACAATGCTCACCGGAACATAGACGATCATGACGCGCCAATCTCAGCCGCCCTCGGTTGAGCCCATTCTCCCGAATTGCCTGCAGGCCGCCCAAAATCATGAGAGATTTGCAAGATCTAATGTATTTCAATAAATGAATTAGTCTGAGATATCGGCGTTATCTATTTTGATAATGCTCTGTAATTTTGAATTTATATAAAGAGACAATTTTTACCAATAAATTAAAAAGGGAAAATTACAAGATGATTATTTTCTCTGTAATTTAGGAAGATATTAGTGCTCTTTAGTAAAATAAATTATGAAAGTATTTTTTATGGTTAAACGTAAGAGGAACTTTAAGATACTAAAGTAATCACTAGTTAGTGTCCCGTAGTTCTCTTTTGCTTAGCTTACAAGGAAAAATTATTACGTGCGGAGTTCAAATGTCATCCGGTTATTCGCACCTAGATTTTTTTTCTCTCTCAGAAGGTGTGCGCAAGAGAGAAAATTTAAGTGTCTTCACGTGATTTGAGTAGAAACAAAAAGGTAAGTCCAAACTCCACACGTAATAATTTTTCCCTTATAAGAGAGGAGATTGATTGACCGAAAGGATAGCTCAACATTAAAATGAAGAGTATGATCCAAAAAAGATCAACTCGATTCAAAGCAATTTGGCAAAATAAAAAGATAAAGATAGTGAATTTACAAGAATCAAAGTGAACTCATCTGTGAAAGCGCAACTCTGCCAGCTGCAACATCTCCAACTAACAGTTTACACTCATGATTAAAGTTTTCTGCTCTACTCCAGCCTTCGGACCATCACACTCAACTTTCGGCTAGTTTATTCTCATCGTTCAAGCTATCTGCTTAAATGATTTTTTGTTGGATGTTAAACCATTGAGTTAGGCCATATATATGTGTAGTTATTGTTAATCAAATATATAGTACATTTGATACTCCTTTTACTTTCATTTTCTATGTATTGTCTTCATCTTTATCATGGTATCATAGCCGCTTTTTGCCTAACGGCATCATCTTCCAAAATCTTGTCATTGCCCTCTCCTCCACCATTTTCCCTTCTATCTTACCCTACATCATGAATCTTAACAACACCTCTCTAATCTGGACCACTCTTGAATGTCGATTCTTCTCCACCAATCGGTTGAGGGTCATATAACTGAAATATGAGATTCATTCTCTCTCAATACAAAATAACTCTATGATAGCTTATCTTGCCACTATAAAAAGCTTGGTCGACAATATTGGAGCCGCTGCTGGTGCCATTGATACTGAAGATGTAATACTTTATATCCTAAACGGCCTACCTTCAAACTATCAAGCATTCAAAACAGCAATCCGGATCAGTTTAGATGATATGTATGCACTTTTAGTTAGTGAAGAAGTAAACTAAGCTACTGATGTAGCCAAAGATCTAAATATCTCTGATCCACCTAGTTCACAAGTGTCTTAACTTGCCTTATCCTCCATTCATGGACGTGGACATGGTCATTCCTATCGTGGTCGTGGTAGGTTCAATACTTCGCTGCTCACCTTTAGGGGCAGCAAATCGAAATTTGCTGGGATATGTCAAATATGTGAAAAATATGGTCACTCCACTCTACATTACTGGCACCAACCTAACCTACAGTTTACACATTCTACTCTAGCAATGACTTCGACCCTCTTCGCTGACTCTGCATCTCAAACTACAGCACCCAATCCGTGGTTCCTTGACAATGAAGCTACTTCCCACCTAACTCTATACCACAACTCTCTACAACAAAGCACTCCATAAATGGGATCAGATCAAGTACTTGTCAGAAATGGAACTCCCCTGCCTATTCAACATTTTGGCAAAGGACTCCTACCTGCACCTACTCGTATGCTTTCCTTATCCTCTATTCTTCATGTCCCTCATCTCTCTCACAAACTTCTTTCAATTTCTAAACTTACCCGTGATAATGATTGACGTATCTCCTTTGACAAATCTGGCTTCGCAATAAAGGATTTGAAGACGTGTCAAACTCTTCTCCAGGGCCCCTGCAATAACAGACTATATCTGATCCATATTAGTCATCCTGCTAATTTCATACTTGCTGCTGCTTCAACGATCTCTACCTCAACCTCGTCCTCACTATGGCATCATCGTTTTGGTCATCCTAACTCGTTTATTCTCGCCGTTTTAGCAAATTATCTACCTAGCTTATGTATTTCTTCTTCAAAAATTTTTTGTAACTCATGTGCTCAAGCAAAGAGCCATAGATTGTCTTTCAATGAATCAAAGTCTATTTCTCATTCTCCTCTCCAACTCATACATGCAGATGTTTGGGGTCCTTCCCTGATTATTTCAAATGATGGGTATCATTATTATATATTATTTTTAGATTACTATTCTAGATATACTTGGGTCTATCCAATGCTTAGCAAATCCAAAGCTACACAAAAATGCATTCAATTTAAATCTCTCATTGAAAAATAATTACAACTAACCATTCGAACTCTACAAACTGACAATGGTATTGAATTCTTGAATAAATTGCTTCAATCTTTCTTAACAAACAACATAATTCATCATCAATACACTTACCCATATACACCCTAATAAAATGGGGTCGACGAGCATAAAAACAGACACATTATAGAAATTATTCGTGCACACCTCATTGATTCTCAACTCCCATTCTCCTTTTGGATTGATGTTTTTCTCATAGTCTACCTCATAAATAGACTACCCACTCCTACAACAACCTTCTTATCACCATTTCAACTCCTCTACAACACCAAACCAAATTATAATCATTTTCGTGCTTTTAGTTGTCGGTGTTACCCATGGTTACAACCTCATGCTCCACACAAATTGGCACCCCGCTTCGCTCTATGTATCTTCATTGGCTATGTAAGTGCTCAAAAAGGTTACAAATACTATAATCATTTTACCGATCGAACCATTATCTCCCGTCATGTATTTTTTTATGAATCACATTAGTCCTCCCCCACTGACTCTGTTGTTATTCATACACAACTCGATGCCACCTCCTTGTTAAACCCCATACCTCCAATTCTATTAAACCAGCAATATCCTCCACCACAAAATATTTCATCTTCAACTCCTCCACCAAACAACATTCCTATCTCCCCCCCTCCTTACAGTCAACTCCACCAATACAATACTTGCCATATCAACTTCATCTACCTCATCTGTTCTTCCCATACCATATAAACATCCCATAGTAACTAGACTTCAAACTAGTCCTCTTAAATCTCACAAACTTCTGGATCTCAACCATACTCTTCACATTACTCCCATATGCTATAGTTCTACCATCAAGTATCCAGAATGGCAGAAAGCTCTATAAAATGAATTCCATGCTCTTCAATCTCAAAGTATATGGATTTTAGTACCTTTCTATCCTAATCAAAATGTCATTGATTGTAAATGGATATTCAAGACTATATACAATCTTCTTGTTGTAGCCTCTCCTTTTTAGTGGCAAATACTTAAGTTGGATGTTACAAATGCCTTCTTACACGGGCATTTATAAGAAATTGTTTACATGGCTCAACCGCAAGGCTTTCAAGACCCTCAATATCCTAGCCATATTTGTTTGCTTAAAAAAGTCATTTATGGTCTCAAACAAGCTTCGAGACAATGGTTTGCCACTCTATCTTCATATCTTCTGAAATTGGGTTTCCATACAAGCTTAGCCGATCCATCACTTCTTATCCTCCATCAAAACAAATTTCATATATGCATTCTAATTTATGTAGATGATATATTGCTCATCGACAATAATCCCACTTCCATCTTTACTCTACTACCCAAATTCCTGTCACAATTCCATGTTAGAAATCTTGGACCAAAACCTCACTTCTTAGGAATTGATATAGAAGCTACTTCAACTACTACTCAAACTACTACTCTACTACTCAAACTCCTTCAAACCACAAGAATGTCATCCTGCGAATCCTTATCACACCCTCTACCATCCAAGAGCACCTCTGACTCAGTATCTCAAACTACCTTTTCAAACACATCCTTATACAGATAACTCATCGGATCACTACAATACTTAACATCAAAAAGACCAGACACCATTGTTGTAAACAATGTCTGTAAACAAATGCATAATCCTTTAGATTATTATTTTCATCTCATCAAACATATCCTTCGATATCTCAAAGGTACACTAGATTATGGTTTATTTATTCACAATGATGCTCTAAAGCTTACAGCTTATTCTGACTCTAATTGTGCTGGTGACACTACGGATCGCAAACTACTGGATTTTGTATTCTCCTTGGTAAATCACTTATCTCTTGGTGTGTGAAGAAATAAAACACTATGGCTAGGTCGTCTACTGAAGTGGAACGCATATCTCTTACTGTAGCAACCACCAAATTTCTCTGGCTCCGTCATCTCTGTCAGGATTTCTCCATTCAGCTCGATACTACCCCCTTATACTGCAACAATGTCTCTGCTATATCCATCACCTACATTCCAATCTTTTATGCCCACACGTGACACATTGAGATTGATTTTCAGTTCATGATTACATCACTTCCAAGAAGGTTGATGTCCACTACATGTCGACCACCGATTAACTCACTGATACCTTCACAAAGATAGTCTCCACTACCAGGTTTATCAACCTATGTGACAAGTTGATGGGTTCTACTTCCCTCAACTTGAAGGGAGGTGAAAGTGCACCTCTGCTAGCTGCAACATCTCTAGCTAATAGTTTACACTCATGATTAAATTTCTCTGCTCTAGTCCAGCCTTCAGATCATCACACTCAACTTTTGGCTAGTTAATCCTTACCGTTCAAGCTATCTGCTTAAGAGATTTTTTGCTAGATGTTAAATTATTGAGCTAGGCTATATATATGTAGTTACTGTTAATCAAATATATAGTACATTTAATACTCCTTTTACTTTTCATTTTCTCTATATTTTTCTTTCTTCTTTATAAATCTGGATCATGATGAACTCTTCAGACTCATAGTAAGCTCGTCAAAAGTGCACTCCATCAAAGGCTTAACTAAATCTACTCTCCTAAGCTCAGAAACAACTCGCTAGTATTCTTTCAAATAAATTGACAACTTAATCCAGAAAGTCAGTGACTTCATCCAGCAAATTGGTAACTTCGAACATCAAGTCGGCAACTTTTGCCATCACCTTGATAACTCCATCCAATGATACACTCAATCAATATAAGACTTATCATATATTTCATATATCCATATAACTTTTTTTTTGTAGAGCTAAAATATTGGCTCAAGCCGATAAATAGATAGTCAAGAGGGGCCATATCCTCATCCACCCCTAACAAATTGAAGTACTGAAAAATCCACTCTTGGCTTGCTAAGAAGCTTAACAAATTAGGATGCAAATACTGCTACTAGAGAAAGAACCAAAAAGGGTATAAGTTGGCATGAGACTAGTGCAATGAAAGCACCAATTTGTTAAGCTTCTTGGTAAGCTAAGAAGGTAAAGGTACATTTAGAGTAGGTGTAGACTCCAAAAAAAGAAGAAAATGAAGGAAAACATAAGTTATTCATTCCATAATGTTTCATTATAATTTTTGAGGCATTTAAACTATTTAGGTGTATCGGTTTTACAAAAGTGGACCGAATTTATAAATAAGGAATAAAAAGAAAACAATTAATTAAATATAAAATGGTGCTAGGTGGTTGAACCCCATGTAAGCCAAAGGAGGTGAACCTGTGTGGTTCAAGGAGGTATGGACCAATTTCTAATAACTGGCGGAACTATTTTTTGTTGTTGTGGAGGTACTTGTAGTTCTGTTGTGAAATGGTTTTGATTTCTTCTTCTTTTTTGATAGAATTTGATATTTGTTTTGATGTTTGTAGATTATTCTACGAGCTTTGTAGACCAAGTTTCATAATGCTTTTGTGTTGTCTAATGATCAAATAAAATGTTTTGCTACTTGAACATTAAGCATTGAGGTAAAATACAAAGCCAATGTACACTATATGTTAAAAGATGTGAGTTAAGACCCTTTTGAGGGAATTTAGTTTTTCAATTGTACAACAATCATTTTCCATCAACATTGATATATAGTGATCTCATGTTTCCCAAAAGAACAAAAATATTGATGTCGATATTTACTCTTTTTGGGATGTGTTGCTATCAAAGAAGATCATTACTTATATATTTTTTTAAAACAATTGACAAATATATTTATCAATACTTGGGCCAATTTCCAATTTCCATGTTATATAATAAGTTGGAGCTAACTTATATATATGCTTCAGCTTGAGGGAGACTGCTCTTGTAAAAAAAAATTATTTTAGGAAATTACTCCTAATATAGATAGTGGAATATTTTTATTTAGTCGTACCTTGACCCACATATTAATTCTTTTATGATATGTAGAGAAGTTCTCTATTGAATAATTGATAAGTAATTTTCCATATATATAGAATTTCATGCATAATTTCAGCCATAATCTGATATGCCATTGCCAATTTGTCAGAAAGTTGGGATTATAAGCTGTTGAATGCCTTTGGATATGCTAAGCTTAGTTTAATTTTATATGGATGTTTACTTTATTCCCAAAACATTTAGTTGAACCTGGTAACTTCTTGCAGATATTCAGTTCCAGAATAAGAACAAGTCGAAGGAAGGATTGTCTGTAAAGTCAGTTGTTGGGAATTTTATCAGTCAGCTGATTGTTTTCCTTTACCTTCTTGCCAATGATACTACATTGGATGATCCTTGCTAGCACTGGCATCAGTTGCTGCATTGAGTTCTGGAAAATCAGAAAAGCTATGCACATGGAGGCATGCTCCATGACAATTTGCTTGGTTCATTTTGTTATCATTATAAATGTTCTTTAGTCAACCTCAAATACATTACTAGTAACAAATTGAAAACTTCTGTTGGACATGCTTTACAAATACTAGTCATTTAAAACTTGTGTACAATGGAGGTCGCTGGAATTCCTGGCTTAACAGACTGTTAAGCAACAATATATTCCCTTGGATCGAACAATAATACAAAAATATGTTGAAGAATGGATCAAAAATTCAAAAGAAGCAGCCAAAGACTACAATATAAATGTTATAATTTATCATAGAAGAGAAAGGAAGAAAATAGTTCCAAAAGATAAACAAATACCTGCAGAAATTTAGCATCCAGCTTCAAGCATTGCCACAACTGCAGCACTCGGTCTAGAAAATCCAAACTGAACCCAGCAGTTCAACCCAACCAAACTGAACCAAATTATTTCGGTCCAGAATACCAGCCAGCCAACGATTCAGCAAAACTGAACCCGTTTAAACCTTTTATTTATATTTTTTTCTTTAGAGCAGCCAGCCCAAACCATATAAACCCATCAAACCTTTTATGTAAAAGCCTATAAATAGCTCCAAACTGCTGTAATTTTATGTGAGGAAATGAAAAAAAAAATCTTCTCTCTTCTCATTTTTTCTCTTAAGGAGCCCATATCACAGGCACAAAAGTATTAATCATTAAATACTTGTGCTTTTATAATTTCTTTGTGAATCACTGTTATTGAAAAGTTGAACAATTTTTTTTAATCGCATCCACATTATTTGCATCTTGTCATCTTGATCGTGATTTATTTTATTTATAACACATCTTATTAACTTGTTAGACTTTATGGCGTATGCTTACCAGACGTTTGGCTAGTTGTTTGAAAGTGTTCTTCAAGATAGCTGGCATTATTGTCCTTAATATTTTTCATTTGGTGCTTATGGCTTAAGTTGTTATCTTTGAGATGAATATAGATATTTACTTTTCTAAGCTGCTATTGTTAAAAATGAACCAGCTTAACAGGAGTGGAAGAATTCCCATGTTGTTATTCTCAGATCATGAATCATATTCAAAAAATAAAACCAAGGAATAAGATGATCTTTCAATGAAGTACCTTTCCATGTTTTTTCCTTTCTTGCTGCTTGCTTTTCCATCTACTCACTTATGTATGAGCAATGGAGGAGCTGATATTCCTGGATATTTCATCTCACTTATGGTTTGGTGGTTAACAATATCAATCACTCATCAGCAAAGGCTTGACCACCACACCAGATGATGGTGCAAGCAATGAAAATAGTAGAAAAACAACTAAGGTAGTTATCTTTTTTATTTATCTCCACCAGAGATGGGTATATCCTGTGGACAGGGCAAGGTTAATGGGTTTGGTTTTAGTGAACAAGATCAATCCCGTGAACAAGATCAATCCCCTCATCAACAATGGCTCGAGTGCTCGACCACCACAACAGATGATGAAAATAGTAGAACAACTAAGGTAGTATTTTTTTTATTTTGCAGATTTGAGATCATCTTGCCTAGATATTCTGACATGACTGAATATTGCTTTCATTCTGCAGTTGCCTCAGCAAACATTGCCATGCAATTTGAGCTCTTCGAGCAAAATCTTTATGCAAGCAGCAGCACTAGCCGTTTGCTGTGTTTTAGGTGCTTTCTTTTTGTCCAAACTGAAATTTCTCCTAAATTTCATCAGAAACTAAATCGCATTTGAGTTTGTAATCCCCATCTGTAACATCTGAACAACAAGATTTTATGTTATTGCCATTATAATAATGTATATTAATGATTATATGTGGGCCAATTTTACTCTGTCTTATAATTTTCTTTCTGTATAAAAATCTTGTAAATAAGTCTATTTCATGAAGACAGAATTGCCATTGTAATTTTACATATTATGTTATACTACAGATGCAGCTTAGCCTTTCTATTTTAAAGATAGGACTATATAAGCAAGTATATACTATGTTCATAAATTAATAAGTTTAGGTACATCATTAATGAGGCAAGTTCAATTAGCTTTCTTAAATCTGTAGATCACATCATCCCAGCAATTTAATAATCATCGAACAATACTTAGTTTTGTACTAGTAAAACGTTTGCTACTTGAATACTCCAATCAAGTTGTGCAGAATCAGTATGATTTAGTGGATTAGAGATAGCCATTAGCTCTATGGGATGGTAAGAAGCAATGCCTTCTTCAGCTTTGATAATTTATGATGGCTTGAAGTTATCTCATAATACTGATTATCTGCATATGGGTCAGTCAGAGCTAGGCAGGTCACAAGGTTGCGTAGTGTCTGTAGAGAGCTCCAGAAGGTAGACTTGAAGTCAAGGGCAGTCAAAGCTAGAGGCAGCAACCAGCCCCTTTTAGAGTTGTCAATGTGACTTCGTCGACCCATAGTGGAGGTAGATTTGGAGGGAGACCGTTTGGTGGATCAGTAGAAGGAGCTCAATGGGAGTCCATTCCTATTATTAGTATAGCTTTGATGCAGCTACGGGTGCAAATGAGTCGAGTCAAGTTTGAGTTAGGCCTAACTCAAGCTCGACTCTCGAGCCAATTCCCGAGCTCGAACTCGAGTCAAGCTTAAAAAGTGAGATCGAGCTCGACTCGTTCCACTAAAAATGAGCTCGTCGAGTGTCTCGATTCCGCCGTTCAAGAGCACAGACACCAGTTTATGGATGTGGTTTGCATGTACAGAGGCCAGTTCACCTTTCATGGTTTGCACACACTTTATTTATTCACCTTTCACAGTTTACACACACTTCGTCAGCTCGCCTATTGTGGTTCACCAGTTTGCAGGCGAAGACATGCTTTGCCAGTACACCTTTCGTACTTTGCCAATTCGCCTTCTATCTTTCGAGCTGCTCGACAAGTAATCAAGTTAAGTATCACCAAGATTGAACTCAAGCTCAATAATCCAATGAGCTTGAAATTCCACTCGAGCTTGAGCTTAAAACTCAATAAGCTCGACTTGCGAGCTCATTAATGAGTCGAGCTTAAGCCAGCTCGCAAGTCAACTTGACTCATTTCCACTCCTGGGTGAAGCCCATTGTGTATAATCTGACCTAGCAGGAGGCGAGGGATGTACCAGATATTGTGATAGGTATGAATTATATTTTTTGAGCAGTATTATAATATTCTTTTTTATTCTGGTGTTAGTCAATCCTTCATGTTTGAGCATATTTTGGATGATTGAGTTTAACTATTACTATGTTGTCCCCTACATTATTTGTTATGTTGCCAATAGGTGATCTGATATTTACTAATAAGGTCTACGTGTGTGAACTTGAGATTTCTAGTAGGAAGTTAGCGTCAACACTGATTTTACTACCCCTAAAGGAGTTCGATGTGATAGTATGCATGGATTGATTAAGCAGGTATTAAGCTTAGATTGATTGTCACAAGAAGAGATAGTTTGTGTGTAAAAGGTTAAATATTTCATTTCATAGGTGCTAGGAGTGCCTTATCATCTCTGATCTCTATGTTGCAAGTGGATAAGGCCAGGAGAGGGTTCTATATTTCTATCATATGTAAGAGATTTGAATAAATCAGTAAAAGGTCTAGAGAATGTTCTAGTGATGAAGGAATTCCCTGTTGATTTTTTTGAAGAATTATATGGGCAGCCTCTAGAGAGAAAGGTAGAATTCTATATTAAGGTAGTGTCAGGTACAACTCTGATAGTGAAGTCTCCATATAGGATGGCACCTAGGGAATTACAAGAGTCAAAGGTGCAGTTACAAGAGCTACTGGATAGAGATTTTATCCGGCCTAGTGGATCACCATGGGGATCTCATGTGTTATTTGTAAGGAAAAAAGATGGATGTCTAAGAATGTGTATAGATTATCGGGAGCTGAATAGAGTGACAATAAAGAATAAATATCCACTGACTAGGATTGATGAGTTTTTGGACCAGTTAGAGGGAGAAGCTATATTTTCTAAGAACAATCTAAGATTAGGTTGTCACTAGTTGAGAGTGAAGGAGAAAGATGTAGTGAAGATGATTTACAACACTAGATATGGACAATATGAGTTTCTAGTGATACATTTTGGTGTGATGAACACTCCATCAATATTCATGGATGTAATGTATCGAGTGTTCGGGGAGTATTTTGACCAATTTATTATTATATTCATTGATGATATTTTGGTGTATTCAAAATTTGAGGAAGAACATATGATTCATTTGAGATTGACTTTGGATACTTCAAGACATCAAAAGTTGTATGTTAAATTTTTGAAGTGCAAATTTTGGTTGACTTATATAACATTTTTAGGGCACATGATAAGCAAGGAAGTAATTACTATAGATTCTCAAAAGGTGCATGCTATAGTGAATTAGCCAAGGCTGACATCTGTGGTCGAGGTTTATAATTTTTTAGGCATAGTAGGTTATTATAGGAAATTTGTCAGGGGGTTTTCATAAATTACTATCCCCCTGACAAGATTGACTTAAAAGGCTATGTCATTTGACTAGACACTAGAGTGTGAAGAGAGTTTCTTGAATTTGAAGGAGTGTCTTGTGATGGCCCAGATTCTAAATTAGAAGAATTATTTTTTTAATCTTAAATAACAACTAGAGCTATCTAATATTATCTATCAATAATAAACAGTAAAATATATTCTATAATTCAAAATATTAATGTACATATTTATATTAAATCCCAAAAATTATATATAATACTTAGGATCTACCCAATCATATCATATATCCATCCTATCCTGAGTATAAAAGAATAGCTAAAATAAAAAGAAACAAAATCTAAGTAATCCGGGTCAATCACACTCCTGATCATCTACCCTGACCTGAAATTATTTAACCATATATAATGAGCTTAAAAAGCCCAGCAGATCACCAAAACCTACAACTGAATTCAAAGCAAGGTAAAGGAGCAATATGCATGTCAACAATCAAATCATAATAGTTGCATTCATATGATCATTGAATTAGTACAAAAATAGTAAAATTCACATATAGCAGTAGTATAATCTGTAAATTGTAAAACACTACAGCACGAAAGACAGTAAAGAAAAAAACTGGTATGAGTATCCAATCTATAAAGCAATTATCGTATTCATAATACCATTTAGTACAGAAATAGTATAAAGCATCAAATCAAAACATCGATAAAGACTATTAAAATAATGTCAATATAGTAAAATCATATAAGAGTGTATCCATACTATTCAGGTATTCTATATCTCACGCTCATTATATCACATGCTTAATATCAATACAGTTAATCAGTAATATCAATAATATTAGTATCTAAATCGGTAATAATAACAATCCAATGGTTGGAGCAGTAGAATAATGTAATACTAGTAAATCGGTGTAGTAATAATAAATCTGTACAATAATAAGAATAATATCTCAAAATATGCATTTCAGTAGTTACACTAAACAAGTAAGAAGTCCTGGCTGTCATGATATTTTTCAGTGTTAGTATCAGTATTAGTAAGCAATTGGCTCAGTAAATAGAGTCGTCACTCTTTGTCCGTCGGCACAGTAATAATCTCTTTATAACTCCCAACTAATGTATCACGTGAATTAGTAGAAGATAACACCAAATTGTAGTATTTAAAGGAAAGCCTATTGGCCCACCATCCTATACAGGTCAATCAGTTTCCAACCAATGAGTCAATAAGTCTTTACTTATTTTTTTCACACACGTACATTATTATCACAATACTATAATAGTAATAACGATCAGCTATTACTCAAGCATATATTCACATCCATTTTCAATGCATTGCACCAAATAAAGCATAATTGAGCTTAATTAAGAAGATGCCAAAATGTCATAACAATAGACAACAAAGAATCATATTAGGCAAAAATATACATTTTTAAAAAATTATCAAATTACCATGGATTATGTAAAACGATGTTTTAAGACTTTTATTATACTATACCACTATTTTTAGAGGTCAAAATAAATTTCTGCGTAAATAAAAATCACTGTATTTTCAAAATTCCCGGTAAAAATCTCAAATAAATACTCAAAACGTGCATAATCTCAATATCTATAACATACAAAGAGTTGCGCAGTGAAAGTTTTGCCAATTTAAAGTTATTCAAGTTTTTTAGTAACGGAAATATAAATTTGATCAGAAAAATATTAAAAACATAAAATCTTTAAAATCAGAAATAGGATAAAGGTTCTTTACAGTGAGATGAACAAATCTTCCAACTGCGTCAACAGACAAAAATCGCTCCGTGGCCTCCAAATCCTAAGTTTTATTTTCTCTTTCTTATCTTTATCTCTTAATATCACAATCCATTTCACTATTTCTGCCAAATGAAGAAAAAATGAATGGTTTTAATAAAGGTTACAATGGAATAAGATATTTTAATATAATATTAATATAATATTTAATTTAATCAATTCTTTAGTATAAAATTCAAATAAATTATTTTAAGATTTTAAAAATTACATAAAATTATCCATAAAATAAATTATTTTATTTAAAAAATATCGTTGAAATTTATTTGTAAAATGGACACCTAACGGTCACGAAATCCTCACTTGTACCGATAGGTACCAATTTCTTAAGGATTTTTATAGTTGCCCAAAAATTACAAAAATATTCATGTAAGTAAAATACTGCAATCAAAATACTATGGTGAAGTCGGATTGTGATTTGAACTTATATGACTTCAGAAAAAATTATTTAGTTGGGTCAAAATACGGGTTATTACAATCTACCGACATTAAAAAAATACCATCCCCTACATTTCCCTTAAGAATTCGGGCACAAAATCGATATAAATAAAATCCATACAATCAAAACTCAAATCAAATCAAAACTCATCAAAAATCATACAATCATGCAGTTCATTCTATCATATGTCATTCAATTATGCATGCGAACTAATGCATCTTAATCTACCCAATCTACCCGACTCACAATCAAATCCTATAGCTCTGATAACAATTAATTCTTCCAATAACTATGCTCTGATATCAATTATGATGCCCCAAAATCTAAATTGAAAGAATTATTCTTTTAACATTTTAATAAATAACAACCAGAGCTATCAAATATCATCTATCGATAATAAACAGCAAAATATATTCTATAATTCAAAATATTAATGTGCACATCGATATTAAATCCCAAAAATTATATATACTACTCAGGATCTACATAAATATATCACATATCCATCATGTCCTGAGTATAAAAGAATAGTTAAAATAAAAAAAACTTGAGTAATCTGTGTCAATCATACTCCTTATCCTCTACCTTGATCTGAAATCATTTAATCACATATAATGAGCTTAAAAAGCCCAGCAGATCACCAAAACCTACAACTCAACTCAAAGCACATCAAAGAAGTAATATGCATGTCAACAATCAAATCATAACAGTAGCATTCATATGATCATTAAATTAGTATAGAAATAAATTCACATGCAGCAGTAGTATAATCTATAAATTGTAAAACACTACGATGTAAAAGCCAAAAATCGTATAAAGCATCAAATCAAAACATCGATAAAGACTGTTGAAATAATATCAATATAGTAAAATCATATAAAAGTGTATCCATACTATCCATGTATTCTATATCACGTGCTCAGTATATCACATGCTTAGTATCAGTATAATTAATCAACAGTATCAATAATATCATTATCTAAATCAGTAATAATAATAATCTAGTGGCAGGAGTAGTAGAATAATACAATTCCAGTAAATTCAAGCAGTACTAATAAATCTGTATAATAATAAGAATAATACCTCAAAATATGCATTTCAGTAGTCACACTAAATAAGTAAGAAGTCCTCGCTATCATGATGTTTTTCAATGTTAGTATCAATATTAGTAAACTATTGGCTTAGTAAATAGAGTCGTCACTCTTTGTCCGTCGGCACAATAATAATCTCCTCATAACTCCCAACCAGTGAATCACATAAATTAGTAGAGGATAACACCAAATTATAGTATTTAAAGGAAAGTCCGTCGACCCACCATCCTGTACAAGTCAATCAGTCTCCAACCAACATGTCAACTAGTCTTTACTTATTTTTTCACACTGTTTGATTGAAAAATATTGTTTTGAAAAAGGTTTAATTTTCTTTGGAAAATATTTAATTTCTAGAATTTTTAATTCTGAAATTGAATGCTCATTATGAATGATAAATTATCTCGAGAGGTGAACATATCGTTCCCTAATGGGTTCAAATTTCAAAGCTTTGAATCTATCCGGATTATCGTAGTTAAATTTAAGAACGAACTACATATGACCCTGAAGGATCAAAATGAGTATTCAATCGAATATTTAACTACAATAATTTAGATAAGAGGATCATTGATCTCATAATCAAACTTACGATAGTAATTAATATATCTTTCCAGAGAAAGAAGTTATCAATCACTATTGATCGTTTGGAGATGACGATAATGATCGTAAAGTTAATTTTTCCAAAGATAATTAATTGAGGGTTTTGCAAATCTTAATTTTAAAATCAGGTCTGGGTTTCTAAATCTCCTATGAGCACAAGCCCTCGTAGTTAATTACATCACAGGAAATCAGAAATTTCCTATGAAAACTCTCGATTAAAATAGCGATACGAATTTTATTAAAGATTTCAAAGCTTGATATCAAAGGAGGTTAAGGACTGGGATTTCAAGTGGGAATGGTTCAAGGTTGAGCACTTATTTCTAGAATCAAAGGAAGAAGAGTAGGAAGTGTCTTGAGATTCTGAATTACTTCAAAAATACCTCAAACTATCCTAAGTATTGGGCTTAAATTAGATTGAAAGGGATTTAATGTTTGAGTGATCAATTTTATTAGAAAGTAGGAATTAGATTCCCGGAAGGTTGAGGTCTTAGGATTGAACATCTGCCTCAGAACCTAAGTTTAAAATTGGGTACTAAAGTCAGTGACCCAGAACCTAGCTAATGCAATGCAATCTGGACTTACCCCGGCCTGGATTGGGGAGCCAGCTAAACCACCTAAGTGCTTTAAAACCATGTGTCGGTCTTTTATAAAAGAGTGGTTAAGGACATTATTTAAGATTAGTTTAAGGAGAGCGGGGCTGACATCTAGAGCAGATTCCTAATTAACTCCTTAACACATATTGGGTGAGATGTCTAAATAAAATATAATTAAGAATTAGACTCATTTTAATTTGTTACTAATACAATGCATACTAGTTGATTCGATGAAATGCTTAAATCAACATGTAGTAGTTTTAAAATCAGGCTTAAAAAATAGGTTTTATCCTAGAGATTGCACAACATCCCCTTGGACAGAACTGCACCCTAATAGGTCAGGTGGTCTGCCAAAACCTGCAGGCGGGGAGGTGCCTAACGAGGTAGAGAAAAGTTAATATGAATGCATAAAAAACTCCCGGTGAGTCCGAGCTTACTTCTTAAAATCGTTAGAGTTTCTATTTGAGCCTAAAGTTTTTAAATTTTAGTTAAAGTAGAAATAGTTCATGACCGTACCCTCACGAGCCTCTGATCAGGTTCCAGGCTAAATCAAAATCGACATGCAAGAGCGCCAAAAAAAAGTACTAAAAGCATGCGGGTCCTTAATCGCAATCAACATCAGGTAATCAAATTAATTAAATAATTAAATTAATTAAATAAGTGCTCAAACTGAAAGTCCATGTGGCAAGTGCCACTTAATTATACAACCCAGAGTCTGCAGGAAAATAAAGTGGTCGGGTACCACTGATAATAACCAGGATTCTACTCTTAAGACTCAAGTGACTTTGAGATTTGAGATTCTTCTCGTTCTTCACTTCTTCGTCTTCTTGAAACTCCTTGGATCGTCGGGTCTGGATATCCAAATCAAAAGAAACTCCCCCTGAATAGGGGTGTTATCTTTTCTCTTTGGATATTTGACATTCATCCTAATTTGGATCTCTAAATGGATGGGAACTCTCCCCTAAGGAATGTCCCTTCCTCTTTGGATTCCAAATTGGATGTTTAAACATCCCAATCTCAAAGTACTTAACACATTACAACTTAAATTCATATCAAATTACATTGATCAAAATTGAAAAATCTAGACTCGATCCTGCAAGGTTATCCTAATAATCAGCAGTTTAAAAATGATATCCCAAGCAATTATAATTCATCTCAAGCAGTTAATATTTTTAAAATTTTGAAATGCTCAAACCAGCCATATTTGGCCATGCTCTTTTAATTTTAAAGGGGGTCTTAGCATGCTTAGCATCTGCACAAAGCATGTCAATTTTTAAAGCTTAATTATTTGCCCCCTTTATTTAATGCCCTGTATGAGCATGGCCACCTGCATAAGATTAGATTAGTATAAATCATCCTTAACCTAAGGGTAGATCTAACGCATAATCAGTTACATCATAGAATGCTGAAATTTAAATAAATAAACACATCAATTCTACTACTAGCAAACATCATGCAGTAAAAGCTCGAAAACCCGGCACACAGTAGAAAAGTAAACACCGGCCTAGCCTAAAACTAGAGTTGGTTGTCCTAGCAAACCATCTAAAGTGTGTATACAGGTTGTGTGGGTTTGATATGTCCTAAGTAAGATCATTAGTTAAAGTTGTTAAAGATTCTGATTGGTTGAAAAGGCTTTAGGGAGAATGTGATTGAGATTTAAATGTTAATGGTTTAAATTTGATTTTAAAATTGATTTTGATTATTTATTGGATACCACCTTTATTGCACACCGAGGCCGTGAAGTTTATTTCACCTTCCTTGGGCCTAATTTAATAGCCTCGTAGGCTTGGGTTACCCAGTGGTACTCTGTATAATTAAGTGCTTTAAGTTTAATTAAGGGTTTAAGAGTTGATAAATTTTATTTAGATTGATTGATTGCTGGTTTTAAGTTTGAATTAATGTTTTTTGGAATTTTGAATGATTTATTAAATTTTGGGATTTTCTGGATTATTTTATTCATTTAATTCAAGGGTCAAAATTTGACTTTTTGATTTAAAGAGTTTTCTAGAAATTTAATATTTTATTAAAATACTATACCTTAATATGATCAGTTAGACAGTAAGTACACTGAAATTGAATTTTTTTATATTTTATTATGAAGGTTTGAAGTTTTGACTTGAATTTGAACTAGGTTTGACCAAAAATTAAATTTTTCAAAATTGATTGATTTCTGGAAACTTAATATTTTTAATAAATATTAGACCTTAAGATGAGTCATATGCCTTTGAGTTTGCTCAATTTAGAATTTATTTGAATTAGTTATGAATTTTCAAAGTTTTGAGTATTTATTGAATTTTTAAAATTATTTAATTAAAGGTCTTTTTGTGATTTGAATTCAAATGACCTCCAAACTCCTTGAAATCAACTCCAAAGGTCAGGAATGACCTAAGGAGTGATCTTCAAGTGTTTGGAAAATTTCTGGAATTTTTAATTATTTTTAATTAATTAAATTAATTAAATATTGAATTTCAATTAAACTTAAATTAAACTTAATTTTGAAGTCTAGTCAAGGGGCTTTTATTTTTTATTTGTTAAGGTTTTAATTATGGTCAGTTTGAGGTATTGTTTATAATTTTTGGGTTTAAACTTGATTTATTATATTTTCTGGAGGGTTTTAAGGCTTAATTAAGGTTCAATTTTGATTAAATTAATTAAGGTACTTAATGACTTCAAAATTCAGTGGGAAATTTTTCTAAGGCTGAGAGTGTCACTAAGTTCAAGTGTTCAAAGTTTTAAGTCAATTTGAAGTGTATCCTAATTATTAGAATTATTCTAAATTTTCTAACCAAAGTCCTTAATTATTGTCCTTATTGATGACATTAAGTTTAATTGGGTTTGAATCAAAGTTTCTAGGCCCTTGACTAACATACAAATAAACATGCATACATAATCACAATCATAACCCTAGATCTAAAAGAGCCTTAAAACTAAGTGGTGTGTACCCTAAGCATGCAACTCAAATTAAAGCTTAATTAATGGAGTGACTAATCAATGAATAATCAACAAAATGATTATACATCGATTAATCACTAATCCACATGAATTCCATTCAATCATGCCTAGTCCATGTTTAAAACCCCATGTGATCTCTCAAATTTTAAAAAATTTAAATTTATATAATTTTAAAGTGGGTTTTAAAATATACTTATATATAAAACCTATATATAATAATATAAATTTTAAAATAAGATAAGTAAAAATATCATCAATTAAAAATAATCTGAGAGATCCACTGATTTTTGATATAATTTAAAAATAAATATTTGGTTTTGAAAATAATCAACTAAATATCAATTAAATATTAAAATGATTAAATAGACTAAATTATTTAAAATAAATTAAGTTTCAAACTTCAAAATAATTTAAAATCAAAATATTTAAATATCACAGAATATTTTGCTTAATGCTAATTAAAATATTATAGAATATTTTATTTAATATTAATTAAACATTATGGTATTGGAAAATATCCAACTTATTTAATGAAAATATTTTAAATAAAATCTAATTTTAAAGTAAAATGCTCCAATTATTTTTATTTGAAGTTTGAAAATATTTAGAGTAATAATTTAGATTTTAAAAGATATTTTGATTATTTATAATTAAATATTAATTAAAAACATGAAATATTTAATATTTGTGATAATTTAAAATATATATAATATTTTAAATTTAATTTAATTTTTGATTAAAGCTCTTGAAATTACAAACAGTTTGATATATTATATTAAATTTTTGGATTTAAATTCAATTTTCAATGATTTTTTAAAACTTTCTGATTTAAAATAATTAAAATTAAATTTAAAATAAAAAAAACTAAATCTAACGGCTGCTGAGGATGCCACATGGCGCGACGGGATTCACGGATCCGAAACCGTGTGGCGGCGGGCAATCATTGGTAATGATTGCACCGCCGCACAATCATTACCATGCGGTTTGGCCAGCGGTGGGACCCACGCGCTTTCCATAATCCGCGTCAGCAGAGAGTGGGCGCCGTTGGATTGAGCGTGCGATTGAATCAACGGCTCAGATGACTCCATACGGAGATCTGGACAGTGGGAAGCCCAGCGCGGTTGAATAAAGCAGGATATGATGAAATCTGCACCGTTGATCGTATGATCAACGGTCCACATTTCGTATATGCATGCAGACGAGTTATAAACCCTAGAAATTGGTTTATCGGACCGTTCTTGCAAACGACTCAACCATTTGACCTAGAATTTTAAACATAGACTCTCTTAATGAAGAGAATTAATGTGGATATATTTTCAAAGTTTAGAAAGTGCTTAATAAAAATCTAATTTAATCTAAGTGTTTATACCTAGGGTTTAGGATTTTGAGCAAACTAACCGTTGGATTTGGGTATTTTTGGATTCTCTGAACTTGTAGACTATATACGCTTATTTTCTTTGTTGAAACCACGGCTAGACGAGCTCTGGATTGGACGGTGTAGCCCCTAGACGGAAAACAGCTTTGGCTTACCGGAATATGATCGCCGGCGAGCTTTGACCGGCTGTATTTTGGTTGGAAGATATATGAGAGGGTGCTGGGAGCTCAAACGAACAAAGAGCTCGTCTGGAAAGGTTTAAGGTAGTGAGAGAATGAGAGAGTTAGAATGATCTTGATTTTTGGGTTTTTAACCTATTAAATCCTCCCCAGCCTAAATGGATGGCTAGGATTAACTAATTGGGGTCCTGGATGCTTGACAAATGTCCCAAGTTTGTTAGGGAGCAGGAGAATCAAAGGTACCAAAGGACAATGATGTGGAAAGGTGTCTTTGTCCTTTTGGCACATGATTTTGATTATGGCTGGTTTAAGGATTAATCCATGGATTAAAAATGACTTAAGAAGCTTCTAGAGAACACTTAAACTTGCTGGAGTTGGAGTGATTAAATGGGTTTAGGTTTAAATGGGGTTTTGACCACTTTGACCCCTCCAATTCCCTTTGTTGACTAAATTTGACTAGTCAACAGTCAAAGAAATGCTGATGTCATGAGGGAGAACATGATTTGCTGGTGGAATTGATTTAAGGAGGTTTAAGGGAAATGATTGAATGTATGGTGGGATTTGACCAAGTTCAAGTGAGTTGACTTGGTCAAATCCACTTTGCTTTACTTAACCCATGGCTTGGATAGATTTCAATCATGAAGTGGATTAGTTTTAAAGGTGTAATGAAGCTTGGATATTTCATAAGATTCAAATGGCTTGAAATGATCTCATGTCATTTAAGGATCATAGGTTGAATGGGTTTGACCAAGTCAAGACCCAAAGTGATTTGACTTCAAATTTATTTAGATATGCTTGAATTGTTTATTGGTATGAGCTTGAGGGTTTAGAGATTTAGAAAACTTGAGTTGGATGGTTGAGTTGATTTTGAGCTAAATGAGTCAAGTTTGACTAGATTTGGACTCAGTTGACTAGGTCAATGGGTCCAGTCAAATCTAAATCATTGGGGAATATGGCCAGAGGAAATTGAGGGAGTTTGATATTGATCTAGGGCTTGATTTGATATAAAAGAGCTTAAAGGTTTGAAGTAGTCAACCTAGGTTGACTTGGTCAACCAAGTTGACCCAGGATCAAGATTTGGGCTTGACAGGTTTGATTGGGTATCTGGAGTCTGGTAGAAGTATTTTCAGAGGTTAAATAGGTCATTTGGGTCAAATGACCTGTTTAAACTCCTAATGGGTTATTAGGTCAACCCTGGTTGACTTGGTCAACCAAGTTGACCCAAGGGCTAAAAGTGAATCCAACAAATTCAAAATAATATTCTAAATCTATTGGTGGTGGTCACAGGGTCTAGAGAGGTCATTTGGTCAAAATGACCTATTTGGGCCCTTAATGGGCCCTTAGGTCAACCCTGGTTGATTTGGTCAACCAGGTGGGTCCAGGGTCTGGGATTAGGCTCAACAGATTTGATTTGACATTTGGAGACCAATGGAGGTGGTCTCAAGGTCTGAGGAGGTCATTTGGTCAGAATTACCTGTTTTGACCCTTAAGGGATCTATTTGGTCAACCTGGTTGACTTGGTCAACTAGATTGACCCAGGGTTTGGATTTGGGTCTAACAGGTTGGGTTTGATATTTAACAATTATTGGAAGTGGTTCCAAGCAATTTGGAGGTCATTTGGTTTGAAAAGTGCATTTGGACCCCAAAAGGGTATTTTGGTCATTTTGACCCCTGGTCAACTAGGGGTCAAATTGAGTCCAACAAAATATAGTTTATTGCTTAATGGGTCATAATCAAGGGTCTGGAAGTGATTTGAGGGTTTGGAGAAGGCTCCAAGGTCAGGATCCACTGCATGGCAGGTCCAGTGGCATAGATTGTAAATATTTGAAGGTTTTACAGCCTTTGGATTTCAATTCAGTTTCTGGGGTTAGAGACCTCAGAATGAGCTCAAATTTGGAGGGTTGCCTCCATAGACATTTCAAATCAGTGTGAAACTGATAGACCTTAAATCAGAGGTCATTTGATAGGGTTTTGAAATATTCAAAGATTCACTGGAAAAGGCTTTCAGGACTTAGACCTTTGGCCTTGGAATTTCATCTGGATTTCTGGTTTTGAGCTAGATTTTGAGTTTGAATGATTGGATTTGAATTACTCAAATCATTTATGATCATCTAGAGATCATAAGTGATAGGATATGATTAAAGTTTGATCAAAGGTAGAATCAAGATTTGAATTAGAGTTTGGATTTTGAATTGGATTGAATTCTGGATTTTGATCAAGGTTTGAATTGAGGATATGGATCAAAGTCTGGATTGATTGAAGTTTGAATTGAATGAAGGTTTGGATTAATCCTAGATCTAGATTGATCTAAGGTCTAGGCTGATCCTAGAATCTGGGTAGATCTAAGAACCTGGAGTCTAAGAGAATCCTAGGGTCTAGGAAAGTCTTAAAGTCTAGGATCTAAAAGAATCCTAGTATCTAGAAAAGTCTTAAGCTGTGGATCTAGGAGAATCCCAAGATCTAAAATAATCTGGAGGATAGATTGATCTAGGACCTGAATTGATCCTATGGTCTAGAATAGATCGTAAGGACTGAAGTCTAGGAAGATCCTGGAGTCTAAAAGTCCTAGGGTTTAGGGTCTAGAAAAATCTTAGGATCTAGAATAGATCCTAAAGTCTATATTCTAGGAGGATCCTAAAGTCTAGAATGATCCTAAGATCTAGAAGGATCTAGAGGAATTCTAGGGTCTAGAATAGATCCTAGGGTCTAAGAAGATCATATGATCTAGAGTCTGGCAGAATCCTAGGGTCTAGAATAGATCCTAGGGTCTAAAGTCTAGGAGGATCCTAGAGTCTAGGTTAGCCTTAAGTTGTGTTGATTTGGGGTCATGAATGATTTGAATCTGGATTGATCTTAAAGTCTGGATCGACCTAGGATTAGATTGATCCTAGGGTTAGGATTGATCCTAAGGATTGGGAAGATCCTAAGGTCTAGATTGGTCCTACTAACCTCATACAAAAATGAGGTCAACACACACACGTACACTATTATCACAATACTATAACAGTAATAGCGATCTACTATTACTCAAGCACATATCCACATCTATTTTTAATGCATTACAGCAAGTAAAGTATAATTGAGCTTAATTAAGAAGATGTCAAAATATCATAATGGTAGACAACAAAGAATCAAATTAGGCAAAAATGTACATTTTCAAAAAATTACCAAATTATCAGGGATTATGTAAACGATGTTTTAAGACTTTTATTATATTACACCACTATTTTTAAAGGTCAAAATAAATTTTTGAGTAGATAAAAATCACTATATTTTCAAAATCACCCAATAAAAAATCTCAAAGAAATACTCAAAACTTGCATAATCTCAATATCTATAACACACAAAAAATTATGCGGTGAAAGTTTTGCTAATAAAAAGTTTTTTACATTTTTCTATAAAGAAAACATAAATTTGATCAGAAAAATATCAAAAACATAAAATCTTTGAAATCAGAAATAGGGTAAAGGTTCCTTACAGTGAGATGAATAAATCTCCCAACTGCGTCAACTGACGAAAATCACTCTGCGACCTCCAAATCCTAAGTTTTATTTTCTCTTTCTTATATTTATCTCTTAATATCACAATCCATTTCACTGTTTCAACCGAATGAAGAAAAAATGAATGATTTTAATAAAGGTTACAATAGAATAAGATATTTTAATATAATATTAATATAATATTTAGTTTAATTAATTCTTTAGTATAAAATTTAAATAAATTATTTTAAGACTTTAAAAATTATAAAAAAATATCCATAAAATAAGTCATTTTATTTAAAAATATTGGTGAAATCAGTTTTTAAAACGGACACCTGACGGTCTTTGAAATCCTCACTTGTACCGATAGGTACTAATTTCTTAAGAATTTTCATAGGTGCCTAAAAATTATGAAAAATTTTGTGTAAGTAAAATACTACTATTAAAATACTATGGCGAAGATGAATTATAATTTGGACTTAATATGACTTCAAAAAAAATTTATTTAGCTGGGTCAAAATACGGGTTATTACATGTCTAAAGTCAACTCTTATATGGATTATTATGTCAGGTACATAGGGATTCCAAGTGTACAGTGGCACTTCATTAATAGGCCTAGGGTGTGTGTTACAACAAAGTGGAAAGTTAATGGCTTATGCAAGTCATATGGGAAAAATTATCTGGCTCATGATTTGGAGTTGGTAGTAATTATTTTTGTATTAAAAATTATACGGCATTATATGTATGGTATCAACTATGAGATTTATATTGACCACTAGAGTTTGAAGTATATTTTCATCTAGAAAGAGCTAAATTTGAGGCAAAGAAGGCTGTTGGAGCTGATTAAGGATTATGATATGGACATCATTTATTAGTTGGGTTAAAGGAATATGGTTGTTGATGCATTGAGCAAAAAATCCATAGGACTAGTAACCAGCCTGATTAATTCTGAGCAGGCATTAATTAAGGAAATGGAGAGGTTGGAGTTCAAAGTATCTTCATCTAATGTGTTTTTTGGAGTTAGTTCTCATATGATAGTTTAGTCTTCCTTATAAGACAAGATTAAATGAGCTTAGAAGGCATATGAAAAACATGTGAGGTTATTGGGTCAGATTAAGTCTAGCACCAAACCTGAGTTATATATAGACGAGCAGGGTGTGGTTTTCTGCGATAGTAGATTATGGGTCCTAGATAGGGATGATCTGGGGAGCGAGAGATTTTACATGAAACCCAGTATTCTGGTATATTATTCATCTAGGTAAAAAATGAGATGTATCATTGTATGAAATGCATGTTCTGGTGGCCAAGATTGAAAAAAGAAATAGCATAGTTTATCTCTAAATGTGAAGCATATTTGATGGTTAAAGTTGAACATCAGAAAATTAGTGGACTATTATTGATGTTGCCTATTTTTGAGTGAAAATGGAAGAAGATCACCATGGATTTTTCTATGGGCTTTCTAAGGCCTAGCTAAAGGCCATAATGTAATATGGGTGATTATGGATATATTGATGAAGTGTGCTCATTTTTTCCCAATAAGGTAGGCTAATTCTGCTTATAAATTGGATCAGCTATACATGAAAGAGATTATCAAACTACGTGGACTTCTTAAGGTTATTATTTCTGATCATGATGGCAAGTTTACCTTGAAACTCTAGAAAGGCATTTAGGAAAGTCTGGGGATGAAGTTGAATTTCAATGCGACTTTTTGATCATCCCTAGAAGAATGAGTAGTCTGAAAGGGTTATTCAAATTTTGAAAGATCTGTTGAGGCTCTATGTTCTAGATTTTGGTATAAGTTGGGAGGACCATATACCTCTGATTAACTTTTCTTACAACAACAACTTCTAGCTAAGTATTGATATGGCTCATTATGAAGCTCTATATAAAAGGAGTTGAAGGACAATATTGTCTTAGGTCAAGGTATAAGAAAGAAAGCTGATTGGTTCTAAATTGGTGGACAATATTACTGAGAAAATCAAACTAATCAGAATAAGGTTAGAAACAACTTAGGATAAGCAGAGAAAATACTTTGACTTGAAGTTAGTTTTTGGAATTTCAAGTGGATAATTTTGTATATCTAAAGGTCAGCCCGATGAATGGTGTGAATAGATTTGGCAAAGTTAGCAAGCTGATTTCTTGGTATATTTGACCATTTGAGGTGATTGAGAGGATTAGGAACTCTACTTACAAGTTGTTTCAGCTAGACCACAAGTTAGATATTCATAATGTGTTTTATATGTCAGTATTGAAAAAATGAGTATCAAATGTAAATCAGAGAGTTCTTGAAGCTGAAGTGGAAGTGTAGCCCAATTTGACATATAGAGAAGAACCTGAATGTATTCTAGCTTTTGATGTTAAATAGTTAAGGAATAAGCATATTTTGATGGTTAACATTTAGTGGAATTATAGGTCAAAGTGAGAAGAAAACTGGGAGAAAGAGTCAAAGATGAGATAGTTGTATAAGCACTTGTTTTGACTGAGTTCTGACTGTCTGGATCGTAGATTTGGAATGTTAAGGACGATATTCTTTGTAAAGAGGGGAGAATGTAATATTTGTCACCCAAAATTCAGGTAGTTTTCTTATTAATGATCATTAGTTTTAACTAATTAGTAATTATGAGTCTTAGAATGTTGAATGTTATAGATAGTAACTAAAGTTTGAGGTTTAAGAAGCGAAAATCTGAAATTTAAAATTTCTTTTTGGGTATTGAGCTCTTAGGTTTTTGGATAAAAAATAGGTTTGAGTGTGCGTCACGGTGCAAAGATGTACCACCGTGATGTCGGTTTCAGGTGAGAATATTCTGGGAGTATGTGGAATATTCTCTGGGAGCACTACGGTGCTGGAAAAGTGAGCACTACGATGCTATGTCAAAATTAGTGGTTTTAAATAATAAAATATCTAAAACTATCTAGCAATTCATTCTACTCCCATCCTTGATAAAGGAAGGAGAAGAAGGGGAGGAGAGGAGAACAAAGAGAAAGGGGGAGATAGAGTTTAGAGGCCAAAGCTTGTTAATTATCCGTCAAGCCTTTTTGGGATATTGTAGAGCTCAAGATAGACTCCTAAACTCGTCTTTGATTTTAATTTCAATAAATTTATAAGATGTTAACAAAAATGTGTTTTTCTTGAGTTTTATGTAGTTTTCATTGTGTGATTTTTAATGTGTTATGATACTCTGTATTATGAATGTTTTGACTATAAGAAATTGAGTTTTCAACCGTTGATTTTTTCTACAAACTTTTTTGAGTAAATTATTGAATTGAGTCTTTCGTGGAAAATATAATAGATATATAAAAGTTTTACAATATTCATGTAAATGTTCCTTTGAAGTTAAAAAATTAGAAATGAGAAGTTCAGTGAGTATTTTATTTTACCAGTAGTATTAATTTCACTAAAAATTGTGCACTTTCTAGATATTATATTGAGTACTATTTCATTGCATCTGCATCCTACATTACATGGTATGGATATATTCTATAGTGAAAGGTGAAAAAGTACACTCTTTATTATGTTATAAAGATCCTGAGTGTACTCTTATGACCCCATCTACCCAATACATATATAGGAGAGATTCTGGCCCCACTTGCACTTATTGAAAGCATGTGTGGGAGTGTTTGATTAAAAAAGTGTTGGAGTTTTGAAAAGTTAATTTTCTTTGGGAGAACTTAATTTTAGAATTTTCGCTTTAAAATTGAACACATCATCATGAACGATATATCGCCTCAGGAGGCAAATATATCATTCCCTAATAGGTTCAAATTATAAAATTATGAGTTCATCCTGATTATCGTAGTCAAACTCAGGGAAGAATCAAATATGATCCCAAAGGGTCAAAATAATTTTTGATCGAGTGTTTTACTATAATAATCGAGATAAATGATCATTAATTTCATAATCAAAATTATGATAATAAGATAATATATCTTCCCAAAATGTTGGGCTTCTGAAATATTTCAGAAGCACCCCAGCCTATCTTAAGTGTTGGGCTTCAAGCTTGAATTTTGAATTGAAAGAGATTTAATTTGAGTTGTCAATTTTATTAAAAAATAAGGATTATATTTCCAAAAGGTTGAGATCTTATAGTCTAAACCTGCCTCAGAACCTAAATCTAAATTGGGCACTAAAAAATTAGTAACCCGAACCTAGCTAATGCAGTGTAAACCTAGACTTACCCCGAACTGAATTGGGGAGCCAGCTAACCACCTAGTCGCTTAAAATCCATGAATCCAATCTTTTATGTAAGAGTGGTAGGGACGTTATTTAATTAAATTTGAAAAAATGGGGCCGACATCTAGAGTAGATCCTAATTATCCCCTTGACTTATGTTGAGTAAAATGAAGTTTAAAGTAAAATGAAATTAAATTTTAGACTCATTTAATTTGTATCTAATATAATGCATGCAAATTGACTCAGTGAATGCTTAAAATTGAATACGAAGTAGTTTTTAAAAAAGGCTTAATAATATTTTTATCTTAGAGATTGCTCAACATTCCCTTGACAGAACTACACCCTAATAGGTTAGGTGACTTGCTAGAACCCGCAGGTGGGGAAGTGCCTAACAAAGAAGAGAATATTAAAATATAATGTATGTGAACTCCTGGGCCGGTCCCAGACTTCTTAAAATCATTAGAGTTTCTATCTAAGCTTAAAGTTTTTAATTTAATTAAAGTAGAAAAGTTTTTAACGTTCCCTCACGAGCCTTCAACAGGTAATCCTAATCGTAAATAAAGTAAATAATCAATTAAATCAAATCAAATTAATTAAATAAATTTAACAGTCTATATGGCAAGTGCCAATTAATATTACAACCCAGGGTCTACAAAAAAAGTAAAGTGGCCGGGTACCATTGACGATAACCCGGATTCTACTCCCTAGGACTCAAGTGACTTTAAGAACAGGATTCTTTTCGATCTTCACTTCTTTGTCCTTCTGCAGGCTCTTTGGATCCATCAGGTTCTGATATCTAAAGGGAAGAAACTCTCCCTCGAAATGGGTGTTATCTTTTCCCTTTGGATATTTAAAAATTATCAAGATTTGGAACTCCAAATGGATAAGAACTATCCCCTGGGGGCTGTTCTTTTCTCTTTGGATTCCAAATTAAATTTTTTTCTCATCTCAAATCACTTTAAATATTATAACTCTTGACTCAACTTAAATTATATTTGAATTAAAAAATTTTAAACTTAAACATCCTGTAGGGTTATCTTAAGCAGTTATAATTTGAAATCATATCTCAAGCAGTTATATATTAAAATTAAAAGTACTCAAACCAGCCATACTTGGGCATGCTCTTTTGATTTAAAAGGAGACTTAGCATAGCAAAGCACATGTAAAAATTTGATTAGTTTAAATTTAATTTTGCCCCCTTTAATTTTTATGCCCTGTATGGTATAAGAATGGCTACCTATATAAGATTATGTCAGCATTTAAATTGCTCTTAACCTAAGGGTAATTTAATGCCCATCAAATCAATTCATAGATTACAGAAATTAAATAAATAATCACATTAATTAATCAATTTTCAAACAACATGTAATAAAAACTCGAAAAGCCCGGCACACAACAGCAAGAAAGTAAAGCATCGGCCTAGCCTAAGACTAGAGTTGGTTGTCCTAACAAATCATCTAAAGTGTGTGAGGTAGGTTATGTGGTTTGGATATATCCTATGTATGATAATTTGTTAAAGTTTTTTGATGTTTTGATTGGTTGAAAAGTTTAAGGGGGATTTTGATTCAAGTTTAAGTCTTAATATTTTGGAATTTATTTTAAAGTGTATTTCAGGGTTAAGTAATTACTATTTTTATTAAACTAGGGCCATGAAGTTTATTTCATATTCTTTAGGGCTAAGTCAATAGGCTCGTAAGGCTGGGTTACCAAGTAGTAACCTGTATGAATTAAGTAACTTGATTGATTAAAGGTTTGAAGGTTGACAAATTTTAATTAAAATGATTTGATGCTGGTTTTAATGTTGGATTAAAGTTTTCTGGATTTTTAAATTAAATATTAATTTTCTGGAATTATTTGAATTATTTAAATACATTAATTAAAGGGGTCAAATTTTAACTTTTTAATGAAGGTTGATTTATGGAGTTTTAATATTTTACTTAAATACTAGACCTTAAGATGAGTAATTATACTGTAAGTTTACTCAAATTAGATTTTTCTATATTTAGTTATGAATTTATAAAATTTGAGTTGAAATTTGAACTAGAGTTGACTGAAAAGTTGACGTTTTGATTTTACTTGATTTTTTATGGTTTGATATTTTTAATGAATATTAGACCTTACATGGAGTCTAATACCTTTGAGTTTACTTAATTTAAAATTTTTTACATTAAGTTATAACCTTATTTTGAACTATCTCTATTGGTTTGTCATGTCTAAAAAATACTAGACCTCAAATGGTGTTGAATGACACTAAGTATTATCAATTTAGATTTTTTTAGAATTATTTATGATTTTTCAAAGTTTGGATAATTAATGGATTTTTTAAAATTATTTAATTAGGAAGGTTTTGATTGTTTTGATCCAAACTCATCCAAAACTGTGTGGAATCACTTCCAAAGGTCAGGGATGATTCATGAGAGTGGTTTCAAGTGTTTAAAATTTATTTAGAATTTTTAATAATTTTTAATTTTTAATTAATTAAATATTAATTTTTATTAAAACTTAAATTAAAGTCAAATTAAAGGTCCAGTGATGGGGCTTTTACTTTTTCTAGGTAGAGGATTAAATTCTGGTTAGTTTTATGTATTATTTATATTTTTTAAAACTAATTTGGATTTATTACAATTTTTTGAAGTTTTTGGGTCCCTAAAAATACTAAATTTTGACTTGCTTAATTTCTGACCTAATGAACTCCAAATTGAATGAAATTTAAACCTATAGTGTATAATGACACTAAGTTCACTATGGTCAAGTTTCACCCCTATTAGGTGTATGTATAATTTCCTAAAATTTTCCTAACTTGACTAGACCTTATCCTAATTATTTTTTCTAGGTGTCACTAGTGTTCAGTTAGGTTCCAATCTATATCCAGCTAACCATGACAATGATACAAGCATACCATAAAAATTTTACAACCTAATTCTAATAATTTAGAGAGTTATGAATTTTTAAATTTTTTGGTCCAAAAATCCCAATACTTTGAAAATTCACATCACAGCAATCCAATGGATATCTCATCTCAAGAAAGTTATAATAAATGCCTAAGATACCTAAATATTTTTCACTAAAATTTGGGTCTAGTTTGACCACTGGGTTGTGAATAATTTGATAAAAATGGATTTTGAACAAACACATTTACTCACAAACTAGTGATCAAAATAACTTGATTTTAATTTTTAATAAATTTTATATGAAAATACATTTCCAATGATACCAAAAACATAAAATTTGGTGAAAAAGATATTTACTGTGAATTTTTAAAGTTTTGGCTATTTTGAATTTAGTTAATTCAAATTTTTTTATTAAAATGGCGGTGCGCCGTTTCTGACGCTGACACGTGTCAGGCCAAGTGGCTGGTCGAAACTGCTAACGCAATTTTGACTTAACCACGTCAGCTTCGGGTTTCGACCGTTAGGTCGAAACTGAGACACGTGTAGTGCCGAGATGGAGTTACGTCGGCATGTAGGATCCCAGCTTACCCGTGCTCGATCCCTGTCAAAGACACGTCATTTGAACTGGGTGATGTGGCAAGCTCAGAGCCGTCCAATCGCGCTAAACACGTGATCGGATGGCTCTGATTAGCCGATTAAGAATCAATTCAAATTGAGCTGAAATATTCAAATTTCATAACTTAAAAAATACTCATTCAAATTTAATGAAATTTGAAACACAGATTAAAGGTAACCTAACCTTACAATACCTGGAGTTTAAAGGCTCCATGTATTATAGATTTTCTATATTTTCAAATTGAAGTTTAAACTTAAAGTTGAGATATCTTACAATCCAATGAATGGATTTTAGAGTTTTTGAGCTTGTTGGAAAGCTGGAGAGATCGTCTATAACTTTACTGAAGGGCTCAAGAACTTTTAATGTTATATCTGAATATGCTAATGCAAATCCTCTTTCTCTTACTATCTCTCTCTCTCTCTCTTCACTAAATGGTGTTTTTTGAGTTTGACAAAGGTAGGGAAAAGCTTGGGGAAGCTTTTCTTATAGCTGGAGAAGATAAGTGCTCAATTGGAGGGGCTAGGAGCTGATGGATAAGAAGAAATGAATAGGGTAAGAGAGAATAATGGATTTTTCTTTTTTTCCATATTATCGCTAATGATTGCTAGGAGTGATTAAGAGAGAGAGAGAGAGAGAGAGAGAGAGAGAGAGGCTTTAGGTTACTGCCAAGTACCCCCTAAGGCTATCTAAAAGACTGGGGAAGGCATATGGTGCATGGATTCACATGGGTTGAGTAATTTGACCATTTGACTATTCTTAATCCACTTAAATAATTGTGTTGATTGGTTTGACCAGTCAACCAAACATGTTGACTGGTGAGGTGGCATGGAGGTAAGGTTTGAGTGTTGGTGGGATGGGTTGGAGATGGTTTAAAGCTTAAGGATTAGGATTTGAAATAAGAATATGAGAGCTTAAGTGACTTTGACCAAGTCTTCATGAGTTGACTTGATCAAAGTAAGTTTGATTTGACTTATAGTGAGTTTGGTTATATTTGAATCATCCTTTGGAATAGGTTTGAAAACATGAGGAAGTTGATTTGGCCAAATGGGTTGGATATACCAATTTGAATCCTTAAGGGATGTTGGGTCAACCTAAGTTAACTTGGTCAACCAAGTTAACCTAGGACCTAGATTTGGGCTCAGCAAGTTTGAAATGATACGTAAAATCTGTTGGAGGTTATTTCAAGGATTGGAGAGGTCATTTTAGTCAAATTGACTGTTTGGACCCTTAAGGGCCTCTTTGGTCAACCTAGGTTGACTTGGTCAACCAGGTTGACCCAGAACTTGGGTTGGGTTGAACAAGTTTTTTTTTATGTTTTGAGTTGAATAGAACAGGTCTTATGCAAAAATGAGGCCATTTGGTTTAATATGAGTATTCAAACCCCTAAGGAGTATTTTGGTCAAAACTTAATGACCTAATCAACCAAGTTTGACCATAGTCTAGGTTTGAGTCCAATACACTTCTAATGGTGGTTAGGATACATTGGAAGAGGTTTTAAGGCTTGATTATAATAGGCCATGTTGAAGTTTAAAGAAAACTCCAAAATTGCCCTTAAGGGGCATTTTGGTCATTTTGACCCCTGGTCAACTGGGGGTCAAAGTAGGTCCACCAAAATATATTTTACTACTCAACATATCAAAATCAAGGGTCTAGATGTGGTTAGAGGCTTTGGAGAAGGTTCTAAGGTCAAGATCCACTAGGTGGCAAGTCTAGTGGCATAGGCCGTAAATATTTGAAAGTTTTACTATCATTAAAAATAAATTCAGTTTCTGAGACTAGAAGTCTCAGAATGAGTTTAAATTTGGAGGATAGACCCTAGAGACATGCCTCATCAAATTGTAATTGATAGATCATGATTTAGGGGTCATTTGACTGGGGTTTGAAATATTTAAAAAATTATTGGAAAATGCTTTCAGGACCTAGGCCTTTGGACTTGGATTTTGGTCTGAATTTTTGGATTTGATCTAGATTTTGGATTTAGATACTTGAATTTGAATTACCTAAATCATTGACAATCATTTAAATGATTGTTAACGATTGTAATAAGATTGAAGTTTGATAGGAAGCTGGATTAACTAGTCTAGGTTGATTGAGGTTTGAATGGAGTTAAAATCTGGATAGGTTTGAAGTCTAGGCTTGATTTGAATCTGTATTGACCTAACATCTGGATTGCTCCTAAGGTCTAGATTGATCCTAGTGACCTCATACAAAAATGATGTCAACAGGGAGGTTAAGCAACACTGTAAATACTTTTTTGGTCCCATCTGCTTAATGCAAATGTGGGAGGGATTCTAGCCCCACTTGCTATGTGTAGGTGTGAGAGGTAAAGGGAGACATAAGTGAAAGTGGAGATATAAGCAGGAATTGGGACATATGCATTCTTATAATAGTATTTTATGTGTTAGTGTTTTAAAGAATTAAATTTATAAAATGTTTTGAAATATGCATCAGTAAACTCTGAACCTTTATGTTAATTCTATGGGGGAAAATGAAAGTTAAACTATTATAGAAGGTAGTGGAAAAATTATCTCAAATAAAGCTTAAGCTTGATCAGTGCTTAGTAACCAAGCAAAAGTGCAATTGAAGGCAATTCCAAGATAAACTCAATTGGGGTTCATGCTCAAAAGGATTCGCTGAAGATTCAAATAAAGCCAATTCCAAGGGATTGCATTGTTGTTTTGTGGCTAACATTTATAAAACTATAAACATCATTTAAAAATAAATTTTACATATTATAGCATATTTAATTATACATGTATCTATGTATTTAAATTTGAAACAATAGACATTTGAGAGTGTTATAGTTATTTTCTAAACTTTATTGTTTATGTGAATATTAAATCGCACAACCATTTGCAGAGCAAACTACATGATGCAACAACGATGAAACCCTTGGCTTTTAAACCTAACCCCCCTTGAGCACCTGTGACTCCGCTGATCCTACTCTCCAACACGACCTTCAATTACGACCCCAACATTACGCAACCCCCCAATTCATAAGACCCCCATTTGTAAACTCCTGTTGTGAAACCCCTTAAGTAAAAGAAATTAAACTCTTAAACATCGAGGTGCTTTTTGGTATAATGGCTGAAATTTCTGTAAAAAAACTCTGCATTTAAGTTTGCTCATCCCGGAGCAAGTCTGGGATGGGTGACCTACAGGGAAGTTACACCAACAGGATAAAACTATGAGGGTCTTAGGCTAAAGCAGACAATATCTTGATAGTTTAAGAGTTTAGGCTGTTATAAATGGTATCAGAGCAATACACCAACCAGAAGATGGCAACTAAGTGACATACAAGATAAAGTGTTAAGCCATGAGAGACACCTCTTGAACCCTGTATGGGACAAAGTGCTACATGAAGGGAGCCACCACTTAAACTTTCAGAGGCCACCTCTAGAATCCTATCTTCCTAGTGGATGATTTTGAAATAAAGATGCTGACAAGAACGCCAGTTACTTAAGTGGAGGAGATTGTGAAACCGCTTTAATAAAAAGGCTAAACTCTTAAACATTGAGACTCCTTTTGGTGTAATAGCTAGAATTTTAATAAGAAACTCTGCAATTAAATATGCTCATCTTGGAGCAACTCTAGGATGGGTGACTTACTAGGAAGTTACACTAATAGGATAAAACTGTGAGGCTTTTAGGCCAAAGCGGTAATATCTTGATAGTTAAGAGTTTGGACTATTACACCTATGATACCACTATCATAAAGCCACTATGGTGAGTCCACTTGCCATGCAAAGCCGTCCTATTGCATTCATCGTCATCGTGCCAACCCCGACCAGCCATCTCTTCCTTCTCCGTCCCAAAACCCCTCTTTATAGTTTAGATTAATAGTTTTTTTTAATTTTATTTTGTTACAATCAAACATAAAAAGTGATATCTTGAATTTCAAAAACACCGCACTTAGAATACCACTGAATTTTAAATACTTATAAATAGCTAGCCTCTAAGTCAATTAAGAATGATCCTCACTCTATAGGTTCAGTATTCTGCACATAATGATATTCATCATAAAAATGTCTGAAAAATATTAACTTAATCAAGTATAAAATATTTTCTATAATTTTGATGAAGAAATTTACATAAAGAGTATAAGATTGTGTAAATTATAAGTGGTAATATAAGATTAAAGAATAATTTTTTCCTACATTAATTATAGTGTAAATTATAAGTGGTAATATAAGATTAAAGAATAATTTTTTCCTACATTAATTATAAAACGGTGATATAAAAAATAAATGACAAATCTTCCTCCACATAGTTTTAAAAATCAGATCAAGGCCGATCAGAACAAACTTAAGAACCAATTTTGCATCAAACTCGGGCTGTACTGCAAGAACCACCGGTTGAACCGGTGAACCGGTCCTGATTTTCTAAAACCAGGCCAATTCAATAATGTTTTTATTTAAATAATTAAACATATTAATTTAGTATTAAATATAATATTAAACTTAATAAATTAATATAAGGGATCTTTACATACATACCACTTTATTTCATGCTATTTATATATCTAACACCTAAAACTTTAATATTACATGTCTATCATTCATAGAAGAAAAATGGGCGCATGGAATGAAATATTAAAGTTTGTAGAGTGGTATGGGTAGTGATAATGAAATATAGGAGTGGTATATTTGATATTAAAATTTTAAATGAGTAATAGAAATGTAATATTAAAGTTTTGGGTGTTAGATATATAAATAGCATGAAAGAAAGTGGTATGTATGTAAATTTCCCTTTAAATAAATATTATATATTAAAACTCTTAAATGAGTGTTAAATAATATAATTAAGAATAGTTTTAAATATTCTCACATTGCCCCACCACTCCCTATAAGCTCCTATCATGACTAAAAACAAAAAATTATACAAACTACATAAATTAAAACTTTACAAGTGATATGAAACTAAAACATACAAAGCAAAAAGCTCTATTTAGTTTCATTTTACAACATGTATCTTTTTTTAACAGATTTTTAACTAATTTTTATAATATGAATAATATTTATTTTTTATCTATTTAATTTTTATATATTTAAATATACATTATAAATAAATAATTTTTATATATTTAATTATACACATAAATGATTTATATATATAATTTCATAATATGAATTTGTTATATAATTTATATTTATAAATTATATCTAAATATATAATATAAAGTAGTAATAATTTATATTTAATTATACGATTATATGTAAATTAAATTTAGATTAAAAATCATATTTAAAAATTGAAAGATATTTAAATTTAAAATAATCATATTATAATGAGAGTAAATTCTTAGAATTATGAGGTTTGGAATTTTTGTGCTCTTATGTTAGATTTTAAAAATAATTCTTTTAATTAATTATGTAGGTTTTATGTTTCATAGTTTGTTATTTAGTTTAATGTTTTTTTTGTCTCGTATTTGGAATGATAATAATTATTATGTGAATTTTATTAATTTTTAATAATATTATTATTTATTACATCATCTGATTTAACCCTTGTTTGGCCGATCGAGCCATGAACCTCTCATTCTTCTGGTTCTTACAACCTTGTTCTTCTATTACAAGATGAGCATTAATTAATTTTCTACGATATTTTAACCCCTTATGATTTATAAAAAATTAACTTTTTATTATCTATGAAATATTACTTGCAATAAAAATTATTTTTATAAGAAGCTTTTTACATTTTTTTAGCGGATTGAGATTACTATTATTCTTAAGGATATTCAAGGTTTGTTTTGGATTTTTTATACTTCTATTTTTTCAAAAGCTACCATATTTCTATCCTATTAGAACTTTTTTTATATTTTTCAAAAATTTTGTAATAAAAAATAGTTTTTAAGAATCAGATTTGCAAGAGTGACAATGCAAAAATTACTCTTAATTTTTCAAATTAAAATAAATTTATAATATCCAAAACGATTTTTATTAATTAAAATTTTCTCATAATAGTTTTATAATTGATATATCATCAAAAAATTATCTTGATCAAGCACGAATCTCAAGATAAAATCAAGTTAGAATCTTCAAAAATTAAATCGGAGACCATCTGAATTCTGATTTCAACAAACTTACAGTCGAACTAAACGTCTCAAAAATACGAACCCAACAACACCAAATTTGACTCAATCCGAGCCCAAATGAGTTCAAATCAAATACCCAAAGCACATTTGGAACGTTCAAACCATAATCTGAATTACCAAATAGTTTCCAAACATGACATGCTTATAGTCGAATCGAGCGGCTCGACGAGACGAATCCAACGAGCCTAGGATCCCTGAATTCTGATATCATTAAGGCATTCAAATGATCATTAAACAGTCTATAATCAAGGGGATCAATATCGGCCGTCCATTCAAACCACTCCCGTTTTGACCTTGATCCTCCTCATATTTACTAACCATGCCACTCTCAAAAAATTATAAATATGCCCCCATTCTTCTCATGAGAGGGGAGGGGAAGGAGGATGAGAAGAGAAGAATTTGGGAGCTTGCTTGCCACCTACCACCGTCGGAGTTCTTCCCGACCACCGTCTGACTTCTGCCAGTCCGTCGACCACCCCCGGAGTTCTTCCCGACCACCGTTGAACTTACACCCATTTTTTGACCACCGTCGGAGTTCTTCTCGATTTCCAACGGACTTCCACCTATTCGTCGATCATCAACGGACTTCCACCCGTTTGTCGACCACCGCTAGAGTTATTCCCGATCACTGCTAGACTTCCGCCTGTTCGTCGACCTTTATTAGACTTTCGCCCGTTCGTCGACCACCGCTAGAGTTCTTTTCGACCGACGTCGGACTTCCACCCATTCATCGATCACCTACATTCATCCCGACCTCCATCGCCCACTGACTACAGTCCTTCCAACCACTATTACTAACTACGGTCCTTCTGACCTCCATTTCCCATCGACTACGGTCCTCCCGACCTCCATTGCCTGCCGATTATGGTCCTTCCAATGACCATCGTCAACTACGGTCCATCTGACCTCCATTTCTCACCAACTACACTCCTTCCAACCACTGTTGTCTGCCGACTATGATCCTTCCGTCGACTACGATCCTTCTGACCACCGTCACATGACTACGATATTTTCGACCTCTATCGCCTGACTATGATCCTTTTGACCACCATCATCCTACTACAGTCCTTCCGACCTACATCGCTAGCCGACTATAGTCATGCCGACCAAACGAACATATCAACACTGATTCTTCCAACTCCCACCATATAATGCACTCTATATAATGCATATTTGCTACATCAAGCTAAGACCTTCCTTCTAAGAAAGGGCCTCATTTGTAATCAATTGTAAACATTAGTGGATTTATTCAAGCTAGGCTAGGCCCCATAATTTTTCTCCTTTTTAGGGGTTTCCACATAAAAATTATGGTGTCTTTTATAAAAGATATAACCATACTCTCTTATCTATTTATGTGTTGGATCTTCATATAAAGCTAGGACGCTAAACTATATCACTCTCTACCACCGTGAATATTCCAGGACGTAACAGTTTAGAGCCGTCTGTGAAAAAAGATTCCTAGTTGGGGGCAAACTTATACAATTTTCTATCGCCCCCAAGGTATCAACAATGATACATCAATATCATTGGAATCATATGTAGACTTGGGGGAAAACCTTGACTGCAGCCGTGGCCAAGAAAATTTCTCCAAATCTTCCAACATTTACGACAGTATCTTTGGAAACAATTTTTCATAAAGCTTTTAACAAATGCAAGGATGCTTCCAATAAATTGCAAGCAATTTACAATCTCTTGTTGGACTTCTCTTCCTTGGGCAAGGTTGTAATCTCTACCTAAAAAAGATAGTAATGGTCTAATGATATATCATTTTTCACCTTTAATTCGGGATATACATAGCATTTGCACCCTCCCGATCAAGGCATAGCAATCCTAGGGGAATTTGATTCGACCTCTTCCACACGGGTTAGCATTATTGAGCAATACTCTGACAAATAACCTCAGATAAGTCATACATCCTTGGTGGACTCTCTCGACCTCTTCCATACAGATTAACATCATCAAGCAATATGCTGACATACAACCTCGGATAGGTCATGCATCCTTAGTGGATTCTCTTGACCTCTTTTATATAGGTTAACATCATCGAGTAATGCTCTGACATACAGCCTCGGATAGGTTATACATCCTTGGTGGATTCTCTCAACCTTTCTCACACAGGTTAACGTCATCGAGTAAAGCTCTGACAAATAACCTCATATAGGTCAAACATCCTTGGTGGATTATATCGACCTCTTCCACACAAGTTAATATCATCGAGTAATGCTCTGACAAACATCCTTGGATAGGTCAAAGATCCTTGGTAGATTATATCGACCTCTTTCATACAGGTTAATATCATCGAGCAATGCTCTGATAAATAACCTCCGATATGTCAAATATTCTTGGTAGATTATATCGACATCTTCCACATAGGTTAATGTCATTGAGCAAAGCTTTGAATAATAATCTTGGATATGTCAAACATCCTTAGTGGATTTCCTTAACCTCTTTCACATAGGTTAAAGTCAGCGACAACCCTGACAAATAACTTTGGATAGGACAAACAATCTTGGATGAACTTCCTTAGCAGATCCCATCGACCTCTTTCACATAGCATTTCATACATCTTTCTTAGCTCCTTCAAAGAAGGATTGGAAACCATCAAGCCTCCACTCTGTTGACATCGTTAGTGTGTCATTAAACAATTGCGATAGATATAATATTTGATCCCTTTCATCAAATTTTTATTTATCTGTGCATGTTAGCATATATATCTTCTATCTTCAATAAAATACAGCTCGATCATCATCATCAGCTCATCGCTTGATTGTCAAAGTTAGCATATCACCTAACCACTATCAATAGGCTTTCATCAGGCATACCACCTAACTCCATACATCAAAGGATTGACTTATGATTGTTAGATCTCTTCCTGACTATCCATCATCATCAAACCTCCGTTCGGCCGTAGACACTATTATTCTTCAAGCTACAAATCCAGGGAAAAGGTTAACTTATCTGGTACTAAAGCACCAAGCCTTTAACGAAGATTGACGGTCTTGCGACTCCTTCAGGACGGCCTTTAAGTGAAGACCAGAGCCCACGTCGGAGGACCGGGCCTTTGTCGAAGATTGATGGTCTTGTGACTCCTTCAGGATAGTCTTCAGATGAAGACTGGAGCCCACATCAGAGGATCAGGCCTTTACTGAATATTGATAGTCTTGCGACTCCTTTAGGACAATCTTCAGATGAAGACTAGAGTCCACATCGAAGGATCGGGCCTTTACCGAATATTGACGGTCTTACGACTCCTTCAGGACAGTCTTCAGATGAAGGCTGAAGCTCACATCAGAGGATCAGACCTTTATCAAATATTGACAGTCTTGCGACTGCTTCAAGACAGCCTTCAAATGAATACTAGAGCCCACATCGGAGGACCAGGCTTTTACCGAAGAGTGACGGCCTCCAAATTTTTGCCAGTTCGTTTCTCTTTAAATTTATAAGAAAAATTTTGGGCCGGCTCAAGAGAACCGTGATTTTTCTCCATACCCCTTATAGGGTGGAGGAAGGAAGAAAAAGAGTTTTTCTAGAAAATTCTAAAAATTAAAAAAAAAATAAGATAAAATAAAAAATAAATATTAATAATTAAGATTTTTGGAATTTGAAATGGCCAAAATTAATTATCTTCATCAAAAGAAGTGTTTAATAATAAAAATAAAGATGAAATAAGTTTCTAGAATTTTCCATTAATTTTTTAGAATATTTTTTGGAATTTGAGAAGACAAATTACTAATTTATGTATTAAATTAATAATAATAATAATAATAATATATTATTATTTTTATTATTATTATTAAATCCTCAAAAAATAAGGCTGTGGGCTCTCTCTCCCACTATTCCAGAAATTTGTTTTTTGAGATTTTAAAAGAAAAAATTTGCTTAAAAATAAAATTTTAAAATAAAATAAAAATAAAAAACAAAGGCAAAAACCTTTAAATTAGGCGGCACTGCCTCCTCATACAATGGCTGCCGCCCTAAGGGGGAGGCCTCATAATTAAAATAAATAAATAACTAAATTAATTAATTAAAATTAAAGTAATTAAATTGCCATCTTACTCTAGCAAAAACATAATAGTAATATTTTCATTAAGCTATACATAATTCTGCTAGTTTCTAGTGTCGGTCACTTTATGCATGACATATTTCTAGCTAATTTCCGATACAGCCTATGTGAATTCCTAATAAAAATTTCTTAAAATTTTTTTTACAGCTTAATATCATAAATGCAGAATTTCACAAAAATCTCAATAATGAAATATATCAAAATTGATGTTTATCTTATTAACAGATAATTTATAAATTTTGACAAATTAATTATAACTAATGTTTATCATTTTTTACTATCTATGCTAGTCAACATTGAAGAGAAAGACAAACCTCATAATAATAATTATCAGTTGCATGCAGCTCAAAAAGATAAAAGTTTATATTTTCGGACTTTACAAGTTTCGACGTCTGAAAATAGACGGGCAACTGATATATGATCAAAAAATTATCTTGATCAGGCATGAATCTCGAGGTAAAATCAAGTTAGAATCTTCAAAAATTAAATCAGAGACCATCTGAATTCTAATTTCAGCAAACTTACAGTCGAACTAAACGTCTCAAAAATATAAACATAACGACACCAAATTCGACTCAATCCGAGCCCAAATGAGTCCAAATTAAAGACCCAAAGCACATTTGGAAGGATCAAACCATAATCTAAATTACCAAATGATTTCCAAATGTGACATGCTATTTGAATCAAGCGGCTCGACGAGTCGAATCCAAAGAGCCCAGGATCACTAAATTCCGATATCATTAAGACATTCAAATGATTATTAAACGGTCCACGATCAAGGGGATCAATATCGGTCGTCCATTCAAACCACTCCCATTTTAACATTGATCCTCCTCATATTTACTAGTCATGCCACTCTAAAAAAACTATAAACAGGCATCCATTCTTCTCATGAGAGGGGAGGGAAAGGAGGAGGAGAATGGAAGAATTTGAGAGCTTGCTTGCAGCCTACCACCGTCGGAGTTCTTCCCGACCACCGTCAGACTTCTGCCAATCCGCCAACCATTGTCGGAGTTCTTCCCGACCACCGTCGAACTTCCACTCATTTGTCAACCACCGCCGGAGTTCTTCTCGACCGCCGACGGACTTCCACATGTTCGTCGATCATCAACGGACTTCCACCCATTTGTCGAACACCGCCAGAGTTCTTCCTGATCCCCGCCAGACTTCCGCTTGTTCGTCGACCTCTGTCGGACTTCCAGCCGTTCGTCGACCACCGCCGGATTTCTTTCTGACCGCCGTCGGACTTCCACCATTTTGTCGATCACCTACGATCCTCCCGACCTCAGTCGCTCGCCAACTATAGTCCTTCTGACCATCGTCGTCGACTATAGTCCTCTCGACCTCCGTCGTCCGCCGACTACTGTCCTTCCAACCACCATCACCAACTACGACCCTTCTGACCTCCATCTCCCGCTTACTACGGTCCTCCCAGCCTCCATCCCCCGCTGACTATGGTCCTTCCAATGATCATCGTCAACTACGATCCATCTGACCTCCATCTCTCGCCAACTACGGTCATTCCGACTACTGTTGTCTGCCGACTACGATCCTTCCGCCGACTACGATTCTTTCGACCACCGTCTCCTCACTACGATCTTTTCGACCTCCGTCGCCTGACTACGGTCCTTCTGACCACCATCATCCTACTACAATTGCCGACTATAGTCCTACCGACCAAACGAACATATCAACACTGATTCTTCTAACTCCCACCATATAATGCACTATGTATGATGTATATTTGCTACATCAAGTCAAGACCTTCCTTCTAAGGAAGGGCCTCATTTGTAATCAATTGCAAACATTAGTGGATTTATTCAAGCTGTGCTAGGCCCTGTAATTTTTCTCCTTTTCAGGGGTTTTCATGTAAAAATTATGATGTCTTTTATAAAAGCTATAACCATACTCTCTTATCTATTTGTGTGATGGATCTTCGTATAAAGCTAGAACGTTAAACTATATAACTCTCTACTGCCGCGAAAATTTTAGGACGCAATAATAATTATTTGTAAAAATAATTATAAATGCAAGACATTTTTTCAAAATTTTATTTTTTGAACGCTATGATTTTTATGCTATAATTTTTTTTATATTTTTTAAAAGATTCTTATTATAAAAATTATTTTTTTCAATCAGATCTAATAAAATAAAATGATTGTGTGTGTGTATGAATGTGTGTGTGTGTATATATATATATATATATATATATATATATATATATATATATATATATATATATATAATGATTTATGTCATGGTTGTTCGATAAATTTTATACTGGCCGCAAGCTCTACCCGAACGCGAACTTCAACAGCATTCTTGCGATGTGAATAGCGTGGTGTCAATTTTGGCGTGCCACTATTCACAAAAGCTTTTTTTTTTTTAAGTCAGAAAAATTGATAAATATAAATATATGATTAAAAATAAATATAAAAAAAGAGATGGAAAAGAATTTACTCATAATATTCCTTTTTAATTTTAAGAAATAGAGCTCGATTGAAAATGGCCTAACTAACACAACTCTTTATTTTCTCATCTAAAACTTGTCCATATCTAATAACGATAGTATTTATTGTATGTATGTGTATATATAATAACTCACAATAAATTTAAAATATATATATTTTCTCTATAATAATTTTAAAATTATTTTTGAAAATAAACTTCAGTCCTCTCAAACAAATTTTAAATGCTAAAGACACACACGCACGCTTCATCATACACACGCACACAGTCACACGCTCGAAAAGCAGATAGTCTCCCCTTACCAACCGGCCCGACTGGCTGACGCTGTGGAGACTGTTCTCTGTGAACTTTAGAGACACATGCGTGCTTTCTCCATCGTTATCCTCTCCCAGTATTTGTCCTCCTTATTATTTATTTTTTTGTAGTAATTTAAAAAAAAAAATTTAATATTCTTTTTAATTTACCTTGATATAATTTATATCAAAATTTACCAGCATAATTTTTAAGAGATTTATATATGTTATACTAAAAATTCTAAATAATAATAAAAATAATGTCATTCTATGTCTCTGTTAAAACCCATAATCAAACTCTACATGTCAATCTCATATGCGTCCGTCCACGAAAGATGTCGTTACCATTGCTCTAGCAGCATCCTCACGTAACTAAAGTTTTCAATTACATGTTTCATGTGCGTTATTTGACCTCATTTCGAATTGGATTGGGTCACTTTTGGTGTGAATTGGGTCACCCTGTGGGGCTACTTAGTTTGAATATAAATTTGTTGAAATCTAAATTTGGATGATCCTGAATTTAATTCTAGAAGTTTTAAATTTAAATAAGCACCGTGGCTCATACCAATCAAGTTGAATTTTTATAATATCAATACTATATATATTCAGAGAGAGAGAGAGAGAGAGAGAGAGAGAGTGTGTGTGTGTGTGTGTGTGTGAGAGTGAGTGATTCTATCTTCAAAAATTATGAAATATGGATATATCTTGATTTATTGAATTTTTCTATTTTTTAATACTTTTATATTAAAATATATTATCAATAAAAGGATGGATTGAGAAGATTATATATATATATATATATATATATATATATATCAACAAGCCAACTTATGCATGAAATAATTTTTTTTTTTTACATTGAGATTTTTTCTCATTTTCAACCCCCTCTCTTAGGGGTGAATCCATGTTGGCTCCAAGGTGGGCAAATGCCCACCCTCAGAAAATTATTTTTTTAGAAGTTGCAATTTTTAAGAGTTTTCGTATCCTCAATTTAGAGTTTTGTCCATCTCTGACTAAAAAATTCCCTACTTAACCCTATATACACTCTCAATGAATTGGCTAATTAATTAAAATGAAAGCCCATAACTTTCACATTCTTATCTACTAATATGTTTTTCTTTTAAATTTGGTGCTATTATGTTATTAGTTTGTATTTTTTTTCTAGAAATACTATATTTTTCATGCATTTAATTATTATTATTATTTTTACTCAATTACTTAAAATTTTGCCACCTTACAAAAAAGAGCTACTTTTGCCCCTGCCTTCCGCTAACCTCCAAATTTTTCAGCATGCTTTTTGTTTGGTTTTATTGAATATATCAGCTTCGGACTGCTTATTTTTAGATTTGACTTCTTGCCTACCTTCTTTAGTTTTCTTTTCTTCTTCTTTTTTAGTTTTCCTTTCTTTTTATTGTTCTTGGATTGTAATTGGATAGGGATCTTTGACTATTAGTTATTTTTATCTTTTTGATTGTAGCTCTTTGAGTGTTAGCCAGTTATCGATACTTTTAAAGACTTGTAATAATTTTTTTAATATTAATGCATAGGCCATCCTTGGGTTTTCTCAAAAAAAAAAAGGACTTAAAAAAAATAAGGGGTGATATATATATATATATGCTTAAAATAATTTTAGTCAAATAAATAACAATCAATTTAGACTTAAAGTTTGAGGTTATTACAATATCAAGCTTCTTAATTTAATTATATTTATGAAATAGAGACACATGTGGACATTAATTGTCACATCTATATATATTTTTGTGTTAGAAGCTTTTAATCAAGAGAGAGAACACTATTTTCTTTTGTGGGCAATACTTTTTAATGTCAAGTTTCTTGAACCCAACAACCCTAACTTAACTTGCATTTGCTTGACCATGTTTATACATTTTGATGTATTGGGCATAAAACAAATAAATCAATATAAAATTTCAACAAGATTGTCAGGCATTAACACTTTTAAAATTTACCGAGATTTTTTTAATGATTTATTCACAAATTGCATACATTTCTACTTAATAAACACAACTTCTAAGTATGCAATACAACATACCATTAGTAAAAATTTAAGTCACAGATTTATACAATGTTCGTAATAGTGTCTAATCGGAAAGACCACAAAGCTAAGAGATATTATAGTGTCTAATATGGTTAAAATATTTTGGGTTGACATCCAAGCCTGAGCTTTTAGTTCATTGAAACTAGAAGGACATGAGACAACATAGGTTCTAGCTAGATTAACACAAATAGATGAATGTCCACTTAATGGGACATTAAAGCGTTGGGTCTAATAAAGTCAAGGATATGAGGAGGTGGCTAGCCTACGCATACCAAGCGAAGGCTTTGTCAACTTTATTACAAAAAATATCATCAATGCTTAAGTTGTTACCATCTGTCTTCCTCCATCACACAATCATATTATTTCTCAATTGAAAGCCAGTCTTGTCAACCACCGTTTATATTAAGCAACTCCTCCACATATCAAGGGTTCTTTTTAGATTGTTCTTCACCATTGATTAGTTTTAATGTTGAAAGCCTATTCTTTCTTCTTATCTTTGAAAATCACCTCTAATCCCCTCAATTCTTATATATTGAATCCTCTCTAAGAAGTTTACTTTGACCTTTCACTATGCCGGATCTTCTTCTAAACTCTTTTTTAATTCTCTCTTATTCCTATACAAAAGCATTGTAATCGCAACTAATATGTAGGTTTGAATCTCTTTCATCAAGAAAGTGGATGTAGGTCTCTTGGCAAGTCAAATATAATATGATTATTGTTGTATATATTAGTTGATTTTATGATCTCTCCTTCACTAGAAGTTGCCTGATTTAATAGCCTTTTATCAATGAAATTTTATCATGTCTGAATTTCGAATAAAACTAAGGGTCAAAAGCAAGGGATCATGAAAAAAAGGATGATAGAGTTTTATCAGAAACTAGAATTACTTCTAAAAGAGGAAAAAGAAAAAAATTACCATTATGACATTTTGACATAATTCACAACAAGATAAACCTCTCTATCCTTAAATTTACACTAAAATTAGTGTCATATATATGATATAAAAGAGTTATATTAATCTCATCGTAAACTTAAAAACAATGAAACTCATTTTAATATCCTAGTTCTTTTTTTCAAAATAAATTATTTAAAAGGACCTATAAGATTAAGGCTTTGTAGCATTTTAAAATTACTACAAATAAGTAAATATTGGGCAAATTTTTAAACTAATTATGTTTTAAGATTTAATTAAGAGACTAGGTGCGTAAAAATTTTAATTTAAAAATAGGTATAGTCGCCCATTGAATGGGCGACTTTCCCCTAACTCAGCTACTAACTCGACTAGCCATTAGAACACCTCAGACAGAACTAAAAAAAATTAAAAATTAATTTAATGTAAGTCGCCAAATAAACGGGCAACTTACATTAATTTAATTGTTTTTAATAAAACATTAAGAAGTTCAGTAATTTTTTTGTCATATAATTTATATTATTCATATTAAATGCTGGATAATTGATTACCTTTATAGTAGAGCACTGTAGTTAACGTAAATTATATTTTCCACTGACATAACATATCTCATAGAACATGCATATATGAAATTGGATAAGAGCATACACAAGCATACACTAAGAAAAAACGTACTATATTGTCTTCTTACTCAAAAGAAAATACAATATAACAATGAATGTTGAGGCCATCTAATACAGAGAAGATATAGTCTAACGTTTCTTCTTCGTCCTACATGGAATGATATCTGTATTGAGCGTGTAGTGTTGCGGCGCCCTAAGAGGTCTATCCCTCAACTCATGCAGCTCTGCATGATACACAACTGCCTCCTAATTTATAGATGAAATGGTCGTAGGAACGTAGTCATTTGTGGGCCATGATGGAATGTCATGCGGTGTTGGCTGGAAGAATTAAAGAAATCCTGAGATGGACATTGGTCTTCGTAAGATGATGGGCCCACAACCATGATATGTGGCTGCACAAATGATGGGGTGCCACTAGAGTAGGTGTACTCTGTATATGCAGCTTCTGTATAACGATCATCCTCGATATGCATATATCTTTGCATATCTTGATTCAACTCTCCCATATGGTCGATAGCTGGTTGGATCACTCCTAAGTCATGTCTACCAAAATATGGCTGCAATGTGGTCTCTAAATTGAGAAAGTAGTTACGTTGCACATATTAAATTTATTGGTTAGAGATGTGTGGTTGCAATTTTTTGCAAACACTGTGAATTGAAAATTTTGGTTTTTATGACTAACCAGATGATGCTCCAAGGGTGCACGTTGGTAGTAAGTCGTTGGGGGCTCGATAGGTGGTTTCAATATGTACAATGTTTCCCATGAACGAAACCACTATAAGTAACAGTGAATGAGTCAGTCACTATCAGGGCCTGTAGGTATACCTTACACAATACAGGACCGTTTGTCCTCCCACATGCTGATGAAGTTATGATAGTATACCATCCAATCTGTGTCAGACTTTCCTCGACCATCTGAATGAATAAAGCTAGGATCTAGTTGAAGTATATCAACTGAAGGGACATACCCAAATTGTCATGTCACTCTATCAGGCAAGTGCCACTCAACTCTCGTCCAGCTAATTAGAGGCACACGTGCCATCCAAATCTGCTCTCCTAGGAGGCATATATCTACAAGCTGTGCTCGAACATCTGGAGTCTATGACTCCCAAATAACCTATACAAATTATGAATTTTATGTAAGTATTTGATATCGTGAATTTATTGTCAATAGTATAAGAAAAATGCTTAAATTATAAGTACATGATTATCCAAAAGTCCATCTAGCTTATCTCTATAAGTACAAATGTTTGTTGCAAGAAGCTATCTCACTTTAGCTTCATTCCACCAGTCACTAAACACATGAAGATTAGTAGTGCCAAATGTAGAAAAAAATTAGACATTTCCTGTGACCGATGCTAAGACCTTAAAGATGATCATACTGTGGAACATGGAGTCTCAGTCAGCCCACATGAATGTACTCCCAACACTAGATTTGTAGTAAGTGGATGCACTCGGCAATGTTAGCCCTGCTGGGCTTAATAATAAGAGCGAGCTTTATGTGGAGGTGACCTAAAATTGCTACCGTCATGGCCCAAGCCAACCCTGTAGGATCTTGAAGTCATATCAAATACCTAAAATTTGTTCCTACTAGTCCTCGTTGGCTCGGCTAGTCTCCTTGTCCCCATTTCCAATTTATGAACTACAGCTTGCGCTTTAGGGGCCAAGTGGCCCTCAGATCCATGTTCACTATTGTTCGTTATGTCATAATGACGAATGAACATGCCCACAATGTTGTAATAAATTGATGTAACTAACGCCTAATTTGGGAGGCATCGTGTTCTCTTTAGTACTCTATTGAAGGACTATGAAGCATTAGTAGTCATCACTCTATATCTATACCCACCATCATGCGTCAATGCCCACTTCTAACATCCCTATCAACTAGCCATTGATATAGTTTGGGTTTTATATTGATGATATCAACCATGCATTGGTTGAACAAGAATGGATAATCTGTGTTACTAGCCACATACATCTTCTAGTAGATAAAGTCGACATCTGAAACCCCTACTTGACGAATAGTTTTCTTAAAATTCTCATGCAAGTGCCGTAAATAATGACGGTGCACATCATTGGGGAATATTTCCCTACACCCATGTACCAGGCCGGCATGCCGATCTGAGATGATACATAAATCTAATCTGGTCCCAATGGATGGGAGTAGCTCATTCAGGGCTATAAGAAACCATATTCAAGATTCCACACACTCTAACTCAACCATAGCAAATGCCAAATGGAAAAGGCTGTTATTGGCATCCAGACCAACTATAATTAGCAATGTTCCCTTGTATATACCCAGCAAAAATGTCCCATCAAGACTAAGTACAGACTGACAAAATCTCCAACCAAATATGCAAGGTCTGAAGGCCCAAAACATACGCTAAAACCTATGTGAATCAGACGATTGGATCTTGTAAACTAAATGAGGCATTGCTGCAATAATAGCTTCCATAAACAAATTAATTGTTCTATATGACTCCTCCCAACTGCCAAATACAGCCTTAATAGCTTTTTGCCTGGAATCCCAAGCTTTTATATAAGACACTTTGATGTTAAATTTTGCTTCAATTCTACCTATAATCTCCCTTGGTTTTATGTCCATCTGCTTTTTTTATGGTTGGCAGTAAGAAGAAACTAATGAATTGCGAGTTATATTGCCTATGTCCAGCCACAAGAATAGGATTACTACATGTATGTTATAGCCTAATTGATGAAATCTTCCAAACATCGCCCAACCTCTTGCTCAACCCGGCATTCAAACGCCAAGAACAAGGCGCAACTGGGTTATCGTGTTGCAGGCAAGCAACTATAAATACTTGTCTATTTGAAGTAATAACAACATATTCAACATTATTCATGGGCAAACTGACAATCACATTTCCTTCTATAGCACATACCTTCAACCAATTCAGTTGTAATAACATAATCCTTGCTTGATAGGTTAAACACATTATCATTGTCAGAAGTAATCTATTCATTCCACTGATGAGTATTCTTATAGCTTTCTCTGTACTCATTGTTCGTAACCATATCTGCATATGCATCAGTTGTTCTAATGTAGTAACCACGAAAAACTTCATTAATATTATGATACTTGAGTACAGTTTCACAATTTGGATCACCTTCCCTAACATCCAAATCTTCAGAATCGTCCTCGCTAGAACTACTACTCATTATCTCGTACCCTTCATCAACAATAGGAACATAACCTCCAGACTGGTTTTCCCCAGAATAACAAGCAGACTGTGGATGTATAGAAGGACCAGATACAACAGTTGTGTATGCTCTTTCTGCATATCTGCATCGTACTGATATATATTCAATAAAACTATACAATGAAATTTAAGTACAAATCACCTTGCTAGCTATGAAGGTGCTCAATGTTGAACTTACCGAGTGGTTGCTTCTTGCATGAGTTCCTGGACATAAACACCACCGCGTGTCTCACCACCAAGACCATGACTGATATAATCATGAATTGGTGATGAAACTATTTCATCACAATTAGTAACCACCAGAATCGCCTCAACTTCCACATAAAGAAGCATAACTTCTCCAACATCGAGGGAAAAAAGAACTTCACATGCTTCATCATCCTCAATTAGCGAAGCGATAAACTCATTGCCAATTGGAAAAGGACCCACAATGTTGACTGTGAACCTTGACGTATCAAACTTCAGTACTCTAAGAACTCGTGTCTTAAGTTGGTGTAAATTTGGCCTTGCCAGAACTTGCAAGGGACAGATTTTACCTTCAATATATGTTAGGACAAATTTATCATTTAGAGATAATTGTCCATCATACATGATTATAAATGATGGTGGTCGTTCACTCATCTCGAAAACCTATACCTTAAATTTAGAAATTTGAGGACAAAATTTATACTATTAAACTAATTTTAGAAAAACAATCTAATTTTTAATAACTTAATCATTATCTTACATTGATTACTCTACTGTCTTTTTTACGCAAACTTTGAGCACTATTTGACAACCATAAAATTCATCCACACAGTATTTTCTAGCACAAATAATTATATGTAAATTTAATAAAAAATAAAAACTTAATTCCACTAACAAATCATTCCACTAACCAAACATATGTCACTCTACATATCTTTAAAAACACCTAAAACATTCAGCTTCAATTAACTAAACATGTCAAGTTTTTCTACATCAAGAAAAAAATAGTTTCACAATTTTTTTTTTCACATTCTTAAAACAACTCAACATGCCAAATCTTCCATCGTAAAAAAATTTGATGGCAATATTTTTGCCAAACAAACAAACCATTTAAAGTCCTACCATAACTTCAACAAATCTGACTTAAGATTTACTGTTTTACTGTTTTACTCTTTGTTGCATTACCATCTTTTGTTGGAGTTTTAATCTTATGCGGGTGTGGAGGTTTGATGTTTTTGGGTGCTTGTTCAATCTTTTTTGTAAAAATATTGCGCGGATTGAATATTATTGGATCTTTCTTTTTTGGGAGCTGCCTCCTTGCAGCCCTAGAATGTTTCTAGGCAATTTTGTATTTTGGCATAGTAGGGGACATTCGGCTCGTAGGTTTTTTCTTTTATTTGTTTTTTGTAGCTCCTTGGAGCATTAGTGAGTTAAATGTCCCCCTAAGGACCTGGTATTTTTGGATTTATATTAACGCGTAGGCCCCTCCGTGAGTTTTCCAAAAAAAAAAATCTGACTTAGCGAAACACAAATCAAACCAAAAATTACATTCAAAAACCTAAAAAAAGGGCTCCTACAATCACTTCCAAACCGTAATACATGAAAAATCTTTATATTTTAAGCAACACAACACCTCCCAAACTCTATTACTTCAAGAAATTAAAGAAAAAATAACTGACCTTGAGCTTCCTGCGAAAATCGGCGGCCGAAATGTGAATGGGGATCGGGCTTCAGCGAAGGAGGAAAGGGAAAGTTGGTAAAGTTCTTCTTTTAAAAAATCATTAACATTAGGTAAGTCCCCTGTTAGATGGATGACTTAAGTCTGCCATCTAAAATGCTGGTTGTCGATCTAGTTAGCGTCTAGGTGACATTGATGGGTCAAAAAAATATATCCAATCGCCCGTTTAATGGGCGACTATGACTATTTTTAAATTAATTTTTAAACATATTTAATTGACTAATTAGTTCTTAAACGGTAATTAGTTTAGGGAAAAAGTCAACAGTTTGAATTCATACAGCAATTATTTAAATCAATGAAAATTTATACGGATTAAAAAACTCGCAAAATAATCCTAAAAATACAATAAAAAACAATGATTAAAATCACTGTTATTGAAAAGAATTTGCAGCACCTTAAAAAACGGTTGACAGAGAAGCATTTCCTTGTCGATAAAGCTTTTAATAGTGAATGAGCACTGTGCAGTCAATAGTGCCCTTTCTCCAAGCTTGCAAAGCCCTTTCTCCAAGCTTGCAAGAATGCCGTAGCACTTCCAAGCTAAAATACAGATCATAGTACTTAGTTAAATACAAATGCACATCTGGCACAGTAGACCTTCACACGTCCGAAGGGTAAAGTAGTCAATCCAAGCTCAACTACTACCATTAATTATTTCTATTCAGTAATGCCAGAGCACACCACAATTATGATGATGAACAGTAGAGGCAACTAAGCTAAAGGGATCAGTATATAATGTGTTATGTCCTCCAGCCTGTTCCCTTTCCCTTTCCAACTTTTTCTTCTCTATCCCTCTCTCTTTCTCTCCCTGTGTCTCTCCCTGTCTCTCTCCCGACCCTAGCCCTGACCAAACTGATCGATCCAGCTTCAAAACATTCAGAAAACCTCTTCTATCTTACAGATCACTGGTCCAACTTGGCTTCCAATTTGAATCTGGCTGGAAGGTAAGAGAAAGTAAAAGAGAGATTCAAGGGAAGGAAAGGAAACAAAGATCTTATCTTAGAGAGGAAAAGAGGAGGAAGAAGAAGATGACACCAAATTTGGCCTCTCAATTTGGTGACACGACCTACACCAAAGTGTTTGTGGGAGGGCTGGCTTGGGAGACTCATAAGGAAACTATGAAGAAATATTTTGAGCAGTTCGGGGATATCTTGGAGGCTGTAGTCATCACTGACAAGAATACAGGCAGATCTAAAGGCTATGGATTCGTGTGTTCTCTCTCTCTTTCATTATTCCTTTTTTACAATACATATATTTGTTGATTTCATGTGATATAAACTTAGAACAGAATTAATCAAGATCTAGTTCTCGTGTTTTTTTTTTTAAATCATTTTGACATGTTAGGTTACCTTTCGTGAGGCTGAGGCAGCCATGAGAGCTTGTGTTGATCCTTCTCCGGTGATAGATGGAAGGAGAGCTAATTGTAATCTTGCTTCTTTAGGGGTGCAAAGAACAAGACCCCCTACACCTCAACATGGTAAAGTGGTCATCTTTTTTATCATTTTATACGTGTTTTTAATAAGATCTTTGAGATTAATGCATGTGGTATACTTAATTTGGGCTCCATTTTATGCATTTGTCAGTTCTTTTGGATGCTATGTGTATATTCTATTAATTTATGGAGTTTCATAGAGAAACTAATTATAGAAAACTGTGTGGGTTAGGATACTTTTATTGGGTCTAACACATTTTTTCTTTCACTGCTTAAAAGGAAACTGGATATATTTGCTGGTGAAGACATCATCATTATCTCTATAAGGAAAAAGCCATTGATCCCATGCAAGGAAAACTAATAAAGGACTTCGAAGATCTTATGTACAGATATGCTTTGATTTGTTAAGAATATTTACTAGCTTGATCTTAGGCATCTATTTATTGTGCGAAGTTGATCATAAACCCTACAAACTACAAAGGACTCATTTTGTTGCTTGAAGTTACTGTTAACTTTAGTTTAGATATTTCTTTAAAAAAATTTTATAACTAAACGAGCCCTAATTCCATTTTGTTCTTATAAAAATACAGAATTAGCATATATAATCTAATGCTTAGCATAATAAATGAATTTATTGAAAAAATAAATTATTAAAAATTGAAAACATGAACAATGGAACAGTCTTCTTGAAAGAATAACCTTCTTTTGGGAAAAGTGGATCAAATTATTAAGCGTGGTAGTTATCCTAGGAAAAAGAGCTCCTTCTGTAGTAATTTTATTAACTGGGTCATCAACTTTATATTAGTTTCTTAGTGGTTTAAGTACAGATTCTAGCAAGCAATATGTTATCTACTAATTTTTCTGTTATTAGTTGGCCCCAAGCCAGTTAAGATTACAACTAAGTGAATGTAAAGAGTTTATGTGGCTTGAATTTAAAGGTTATTAATGGCTGTACTAATCATATTTTATGGTTAATTAATTTGATTTGCAGGTGGAAGCAGGAGCTTTAGGGTGATGAAATCATATCAAGGAGGTGTTCAAGCTGGTGCATGGCAACAGCTTTCCCTTCTCCTGTCACCTTCCCTCATTATGCCATCCATCAGGGTATTCCATATAATGTATACGGGTAAGCTTTACACTCTGGAAGTCGCTTGCACTGTTGATGCTTCGCACGTGCATGCATGCACATTTCTAATGCATGCCCCCCCCCCCCCCCCCCCCCCCCCATCTTTCTCTCTCATATAACATACATGATATAAAAATATATATATAAGAGATAGAGAGAGAGAGAGAAAATCATGTATGTTGTCTCAAAGAGAGTTTTTTTTTAGAGAGAGAGAGAGAGATAATATAGTTATGTGCATTGAGTTGTGATACATCTACTTCATATCTCCCTCACATGCATACATAACTATTTTGATGGAAGTGATGCATTCATGCATGCATCATGATCCTTGTGATGCTTGTGAGATGTGTAATGGATGAGTACCACTGGTTGGCCTCCAATTGCAAAACAGGCCTCCTATCTCTTTCCCTTTTCCTTTATCTTACAAAAGCTGCCAAGTGTTTGCCCGAGCACAGGCATGAGGCATCCAACTGCTTCAATGCTTAGCTTTATCATCCTCTCTCTCTCTCTCTCTCTCTCTCTCTCTCTCTCTCTCTCTCTCTCTCTCGCTCTCTCTCACACACACACATAAACTCTTCATTAACATGTTTCTTTAAATTTTTTTGGTCAGCTATTCGCCTTACTCTGCGGACTACCCTTGCCCTACGGTCAGTTCTTCATCATTCTCTTATATTAATTGCATGCTTATACATACAGTAATTCTTTGAAATCAGCCACTATTCTTTTCGTTACTATTCTTCTTGCACAAGTTATTTGGAAACTACTGGGAAGCTTAAATAAATAAAACAAGATAAAAGGGGAAAACATTCGTGCATATCATGTATTTATATATCAAATGTTTATATTTTTAATATTTATTTATAATTTATAATATTTTAGTGATATAAAATAATTGAGACTTATATTTTATATAAAAATATCTTATATTTTTAAAACGATCAGTCTTAGATTTCATTTGAGACAGCTTTTAAAGAAATTTTTTAGAATAAAAATTTTTTATTTAAAAATTTTTTATTATAAAAAGCTGTTAAAAAATCGTCCCAAACAAAATCTTATACTCCTAACTCCACAATGCATGAGCTCATGACATACATTTTTCCCATACTATTTTCAAAAAAAAAATTTGTAATGATCAATGGGCTCTATCACTCCCTTTTATTTCATTCTTAGCCAATCAAATATTTAAAATTTTTTTTTTATTTGGTATATTTTTAGCTTGTATAACCATTTAAAAAAAGATTTAAAGAAAATCATGCATGTCATCTTTAATTAATGCAATTTCTTGCATAGTATTTGATTTGTGAAAATATTTTAAAATTTTCAAAGAATTAATCCAATCCAAATCGAACTAATCGATTTGGCTTGATTTCGTGATCCAATTTATGCTGCTAAAATATAAAGAACACATACAATGATTCACTACAATGAGAGATTATTCTGTGCGGACAGCGGACGGTATTCCCGTCCGGTATGCTCGGTATCCCTGTCCGGTATGCTCGGTATCCTAGCGGTACCGAGGGTACCGACCGCTGCTCGGTACCTGACGTTGCGCATTTTCATTGGAGTCCGGATGGCGTCTGGACTCCACACAGAATAATTTTTCCACTACAAGGTATGTTCCTCATGCGGGTAATTGGAACCGATCGACCCAAATAAAAACTTAAACTTTTTTTAAAAATTTATTTTATAAATTTCATTTGAAGATTTAATTAAATACCTAAATATATCCTTAGAAATATTACTATAAACATTTAAACTCTATGTGGTTTAAAGTTATATATAGTTGTACATTATCTTATATCTTACTTACTAATTGGCTAAAACAAAATCATTATAATTATGTAGTGTATGCTAATATATTTATTGTTATTGACATTTAATTTCTATGTTGTTAATAAGATTAAATTACAAAAAGCTTTAATTAATTTATTATCTTTGATGATATTATAAACAACGATTGAAATAAGTGTGTAAATGAGTCGAGTCGAGTCAAGTCAAGTTGAGCATCTGCCTAACCGAGTTGACCTTGTTTAATCCTTACTAAGCTCAAACTCAAGATCAAGCTCGACTCAAGTTCATTTACTGAGCTCAAAGTCGGCTTGTTAAAAAAATTTTGGCTCATGCTCATTTGGAAAGCTTGAGTTTAACTCAATTGTTGAGCTCATTTTTTTTATTTTAAATTAATTTTTTTTATTTTTAAGAAATAATTTAAAATGTTAAAATATATTATATAAGAATACTAATTTAAAATTAATTTTTAAATATATTTTAAGTTAATCGAACGGATCGACAAGCTTACGAGCCAAACCATGTTGAGCTCAAGCTCGTATAATATATGAGCTCAAGTATAGACTGACGCTTGAACTTGTGGCTCGATAAGCTCGACTCCGAGTCTAGTTTGAGCCTACTTGGCTCACTTACACCCCTAGGTTGGAGAATTCTTCTCTAAACTACTCACATAAATGTAGAATAATATCAGACTGAATAGAATAAGAAATGTAGTTTGATTGTCAAATAATTTGAGTTGTTTCTTATTCTAATACAAATTTTAACAACCAAATCTATAAATTTCACCTTATTATAAATGAGTTAAACATCATTAAAAATAATAAAATATTTTTCAACTCTGATCAATAATTTAATTGAAAATTACTGCCCTTTATCCTCGACTATCAAATATATATTCTGTAGTTCACTACTCGTTGCAAATGCTGATGAGAAGCTTCAGTTATACTGAGCTTTTCAATGAAAAAGAAATTCAGAAAGCTGAAAAGATCAGAAAAGAAAATCATAAAGCTGTGCTTAGTAAAAGCTATCAGACTTAAGTTATCAATTAATTGAATGGAAACATTTTATATTAATTATATGGAATCAATTAATAGGTTAGTTTGTTTAAGTGCATGTGATCAACTATGTTGTAAATGACAGTTGATTGATGCCTATTGCCGTTGCTTTTGGCTTTTCTTTATTTTTATGATGTGCACAGTTTTCAAAATTTTCTGCAAAACATTTAATATAAACAAATAAAAGTAAATTAAAAAAAAAGAGTCATGAAAGATCAGGAGATTAAGGCTTTGTTTGAGACGGATTTCTTATTGCTTATTAAAATAACTTTTTAGTATAAAAGTTAAAATTTTTGTACTAGAAAGCTGCTTTAAGAAGCAATAAGAAAGTCATCCCAAACGAAGCCTAAATAGCTCTCATTGATCTTTTGGTTGAGAGTTTTAGCTATCAACCAAGAGGTTTTGAATTCGAAGCTTGCGTATGTGAATTTGCCTTAACTGACTTGAAAATTTGATGAGGGAACAATCAAATTTTATATTAAAATATTTTAATATAAATTACATTAAGATAAATTTAAAAATGATTTGATTTATTTTATGAATAAGTGTAATATAAATTTTAATATAAATTTTTAGTTTTGAAATAAATTTAATAATTTTAAATTTATCATGGTATAATCTATAACAAGATATTCTGACACTATCAACTAACATTCAGTCAAACTCATAATTTTCTTCAATCAATAGCAATGATCAAAAACTATGGTTCATGATCTTCTTATATAGAAAAAGTTTAATCATTTGTACTATATTCATATATAGTGATCATATATGAATGTTAAAATCTTAATAAAATTCATTATAATATTATTTTTGTATTAGTTGTAGTTGTGATATTTAGGGTCTTTGTGGGACAGCTTTCTTCTTTTTTTATTTTTCAGATAACAATCATAATTTTGTTTGACTCTTACTTTCTTGCTCATTTCTCACTTCATTTAAAAAAAATTGTGATGAAAAGCTATTTTTTACGGCTAAAATAATTAAGTTACTTTTCTCACAGCAAATTCACAACCAAATTTATAAAATACTGCAACCATATCAAACAGATCCTTAGTTTGTCATCCTTTTAAATCATCACATTATTGTAGTATCATAAAATGATTAAATATCTAATCAGTCAATCTGGGGGCCAAAAGGCATTTCTGATATCTCAATTAGTACTCCCTAAATTTGAATACATCCCATGTGCTAAGTTAACTTTATGACTATAGCCAAATCATCAATGCAAGCTCATTGATTGATTCTTATAGCTTTTGTTGAAAAACTATCATGCAGGCATACTATAATGTTTATGGGGGTGGGGCTGGTCATCAATATCCATTATATGGTGGGAATAGTACTACTACTGGTAATGGAATGGTAACTGGAACAAATGCTTTCTATCCATATTTTCAGTTTGGTCATGGGCATACAGGCTATGGCTTACAGTATCCACAGCTGTTCCAATACTCTGAGATGAGTTCAACAGCTGGAATTACAGGATTTGCAGCTCAGCACTATGGAGTTTCGCCTGTTTCTCTGGCCCCAAGCACCCCAGCACAAGTTGCAGGTTAGCTAGCTAGCTTAATTTTCTGCTGCTAATATTAATATTTTAAGTCAAAAAGTAAGGGAGGCAGCGATAGTTATTAATAATTGCTCGTCTATTTAGGCTTTTTACATGCTTTTGTGTGCAGTTAGATGTCAATAATGTCTAATATATAGTATGTTAGGTGGCAATATTGCTTCCTTCTTCCAAAGCAAAAAGAGAGATAAAAAAATCTAATGCGGAATGATGATCATTAATGTTTATTAAATTTAAGGTAGTGTAGTTTGTAGAACTGTGGTGTGAAAATTAAATTTTTTTAAGTTATTATGAAAATTATATATTTTTTTCTTCTAAATAATTCAAACAGCAGCTTTCTTATAATTAAATATCGCATTCTAGAAAAAAAAAGTGTTACACTAATGTCTATCCATATTTAGGTACATATTTAGGCTTCATTTGAAACGGCTTTCTTGCTGCTTTCTAAAGCAGCTTTCTAATACAAAGATTTCTAGTTCAAAAAATTTTTGTACTAGAAAGTTACTTTAAAAAGCAACAAAAAAATCGTCCCAAGCGAAGCATTAATATAGTTTTTAGGCTGTCTGATCACTATATATAGAAGAATGTAATTTAAATTTTAATGGGATACTAATATCTTTAACAGTATGTTTTACTTTGACACAGGCTTGACAATGTCTCTCATGACTACACCATCTCTTCCAACTCAAGCAGCAAACAACCACTACAGGTTTATCCCTTCTCAATTCCCCACCACAACCATTCGTGAGCAACCTTTGGCCTAACCATGGTTAAAATTTCTTCATTTGTGTACCCTTAGCTCCATCATCTCTTCCTTTGTTATTTCTTTGTCCATTCATTCACATGAAAATTAAACCATGCAATCGCACGTACAAAGATAAGGAAGATCAAAACCTAAAGTCATGGGATGGTTTGAAGCTTTAGCTATAGCTCTGGGATGGGCTTAAAGCTAGCTAGCCTTCTTCTATGCACACTCCTAGGGTTGGGGTGTTTCATCAACAAAGAGAAACTACAGAGACATTCTCTTCTAACTTCATAGATATAAATGCATGCCTAAGTTGGACAACATAGGCTTTATGTCAAAAAAAGTACAGCAGTTATATACCTATAGTAAGCAAGTATTTTTCTATGCTTGCAATATTATTAATTAGGACCACATGTGGTTACTAGGCAGGTTGTTATATAGGGCAAAGGCTTAGCCCTTTCACATGTTCTCCTAACTTCAGCTAGTTCTCTAGTGGACTTAGCTGACCCCACATCATAATTTCTTCTCATGCATGCATGTGCCTCTTTAGTGGGCAAGCTAACATGTCAACCTTATCTATGATAAGGGAAGAATACCATTTGATTTCACTCTTTACTGTGTAATTAGATGCATATGGCTGAGGCTCTATGGTGAGCTTTTTTTTCAGCTGGAGGAGGGCTAATGTTTTGGTATTGGCCTTCCTTTGTCTTCTTACTGAGCTAGGACTCTAGAGATGGCTTTGGAGTTCTAGTTGCACTTGGGAGAATTTTTTTCTTCCATCATGTACACATTGGACCCTAGGGAGATGTTTTTGGTCTCTTTGGTCCAAGTTTAAATAGGCATCCAAAATAGATCTACCATGGTTAGGTTCATGATCTCTCTCTCTCTCTCTCTCTCTCTCTCTCTCTCAAGAGTTCTCTATCTCAAGAACTTGGCATGTAACATTCAGAAGACTTATGATGATGCTTTTAATTAAGTAGACTGTTTAATGGATTGTAATAACTAAGAATGCTATCTTAGGCAGGTTGATGCTACTTTGTTTGGCACTGAATTATATTAGTACTTATATGTTTGTAGTTGATGTGATGTGGCTTCAAAACTCTATGATGTGTAATTTTTGTGTTTTGGGTCAATTAATTAATTGCTTCTGGTAGTGATCAGGTGCTTAAGCATTTAATTTGTTTGTAAATTTTGAGTTGGCCATGATGGCAATCAATAGCTAGCTTATAATTTTTTTGCAATTTTTTTGAATTTTTTATTTTTTTTGAAAGATTTACATATTTATTTTATATTTTTTATATTTTTATATGTCTAAAACTTAAATATTTATGTTTACTTATATATTTTTGTAGTGTATAAATAATATCAAAATATATAAAGAAAATTGTATTTTATTTTAAATAAATTAATATTTATAATACTTTTTGTGATATTTAGATATTTAAATATTATATAAATAAATATTAAATTTTAAGTATTTCATATATAAACACATAAAAATTATATGGTTTTTTTTTATAAATCTCCCTATTTAGTTTGAGCATTTGTCTAACAAACTTTCTTGACTTTAAATAAAACTTCTTACAAGCTAAATATATTTATATGAGAAATGAAAGTCTATTTTCTGTGATCAATTTGTAGAACAAATATGTCGCTATAATTTTAAAATTAAACAAATATATATATTTGTATAGAGACTCCAATAAACTTGGAAGCTATTATTAAATAATCTTGAACTAAAAAAATCATCTATCTTATTCTTAAATACTCCTACATCAAATATTATTGGCCTTCACATGATATCAATAAATGAGGAGATAATTGAATTTGATCTCAAGGCAACATCCAGAGTTGTGAATGTGTTGAGTCAATCATGAGCTTAAGTGTCACTAAGATTTCATTTGGAACAATTTTCTTACTACTTTTTAAAGCAGCTTTGTAATACACAAATTTTAGTTCAAAAAAATTTTGAACTAAAAAGTTGCTTTAAAAAGCAATCATAAAGTTGTCACAAACAAAATCTAATTTTTTGAGTTTAAAATGTACTCAAGCTTAATTCCATGAGTTCAAAACAATTCAATTCTACAAATTTTCTCGGGTTATTTGGTATATACAATTTTACAAGACAAATGTTGGTTATGTTTTTTTACTGAAAATGATATATTATTTGAGCCAATGGATCCGATGTGAGAGAGTGAGACTATTTTGAAAAATAATTAAATTTTTTGTTAAAATAGAAAAATTATAAAAATTTTGGACAAAAGAAATGGACATGATAAAAAGGAAAAAAAAAGATTAAAAGATCCAAGTCAAATTTTTTATTAGGAAGAATTTTAATTTTATTAAATTTATTTTAAGATTAATATATTATATATTTTAATTATTTATTTATATATTACACTTCTCTCAAAACATATCTCGCAATATTAATATTCATTGTAATCATTTTTTTATAAAGAATTTCTTATACAATTTTTTTTAATATAGTTATTAATAAATAGGGGGTTTGCTACCATATTCTATAAGTCCCTTCAAACCAAACAAATACGAGTCTCAAAACTATTAAATTCATTTTAAATAAACATAAAGTTAATTATAATTAATTATTTATATATTATATTTAAATAATATAATTATACTTGATAAATTATCAAAAATTATCTTGAATGGGCACGAATCTCAAGGCAAAATCAAGTTGGAAACTTCAAAAATTAAATTTGGAATCATCTGAACTCCGATTTCAGCAAACTTACAATCGATCTGATCGTCTTGGAAATACGAATCCAACGACACCAAACTTGACTGAATCCGAGCCCAAATGGGTCAAAATCAAAGACCCGTGGCACATTTAGAAGGTTCAAACCATAATTCGGATTACCAAACGGTTTCCAAACATGACATGGTTATAGTCGAATCGAGCGGCTCAACGAGAAAAATCCAACGAGCCTAAGAGCGCCAAATTCCGATATTATTAAGACATTCAAATGCCTAATAAATGATCCACTATCAAGGGATTCAACATCGGCCGTCCATCTAAACAAATCCCAATTTACCCTTGATCTTCCTCCTATTTACGGGCAATGCCACTCTCAAAAATCTATAAATAGACCCCTTACTTCTCGTGAAAGGGGTCCCCAAGCAAGGAAGCAAGAGAGAGATCGGAGATCGCTCTTGCCACCTAGCTCCTCCTCGACCACCGTCCGGATTTCTGTAGGACCACCACTTGGCACCGGACTTCTGCCGGACCACCTCCTGACGCTGGACTTCTGTCGAACCACTAATTAGCCCCGGACTTCCGCCAGACCACCAACTGACACCGGACTTCCGCCGGAGCACGGCCTGACACCGAACTTCCGCCGGATCGACCACCTCATGACGTCGGACTTCCGCCAGACCACCTTCTGACGTCGAACTTTCACCGAACCACCGCCTAACGCTGGACTTCCGCCGGACCACCAACTGACGCCTAGACTTCTATCAGACCACCGATTGAAGCCGGACCACCACTTGACGTCGGACTTCTACCGGAGCACCAGCTGACGCCTAGACTTCGGTCGGACCACCACCTGACGTCGGATTTCCATCAGACCACCAACTGACGCTCGGACTTCTGCAGGACCACCGATTGATGCCGGATTTCTATCGGACCACCGACTACGGTCCTTTAGACCTCCGTTGCCAGCCAATGATCTTTATGACCCCCGTCGCCCTCCGACTACAGTCTTTTCGACCTTTGTCGCCCGCTGACTATGGTCCTTCCGACCTATATCGCCAGACAACGATCCTCTCGACCTCTATCACCATACTACGGTCTTTTCAACCTCTAACGCCCGTCGACTACGGTCCTTCCGACCTCTGTTGCCCCCTAACTACGGTCCTTCCAACTTCTGTCGCCAGACTATGGTCTTTCCGACCTCTAACACCCGTCGACTACGGTCCTTACGACCTTTGTTGCCCACCAACTATGATCCTTCCAACCTCTGTCCCCAGATTACGGTCCTTCCGACCTCCAAAGCCCGTCGACTATGGTCCTTCCGAACTCCGTCGTTAGATAACGGTCCTTCTGACATCCGTCGCCCGCCAACCATGGACTTTCCGAACACTGTCACTCGAATACGATCTTTTCGACCTCCATCGCCAACCGACTATGATTCTGCTGACCAAATGAATATATCAATTCTGATTCTTCTAATTTATACAATGTAATGCACTTTGTATGATGTATATTTGCTACATCAAACCAAGGCCTTACCCCGATAAAGGGCCTCATTTGTAATCAACTTGAAATACTAATAGATTCATTCAAATTGGGCTAGGTCCCGTGATTTTTCCCCTTTTTAGGGTTTTTCACATAAAAATCTTGGCCTCTCTTATGAATGATATACCGTCTCTTTCATCTGTTTGTGTGATGGATCTTCGTACAATGCTAAGACGTTAAATTTTATACTTCTCTATCACCGCGAATATTTCAGGATGCAATAATACTTGATTATTTATTTTTATATTTTATATTTAAATAATATAAATTATAATTATAATTATTTATTTATATAATATAGATTATTATAATCCTGGATAATTGAAAACTTGTAACAATAATATTTTCTTAAAATAAAATCCTAACAGTTTATTAACTAATTATGAATCTTTAGGTTTATTTTTAAGTTTTCAAATCATTTTTTAGAGTCTGTTTGCTTTCTCATAGCTTTGTTTAACTATTATTTTCTTTCTTTTCTGTTTTTAAAAAATTATACGTTAAAAAGCTATTTTTTACGGATAAAATTATCCCACAATAATTTTATAATCACTTTTTTAAAAAACATGACCGTTAATCATTTATTTTCAGCGAAATTTTCTGCTTCCAAACGCAACTTAGAAGAGAGTACAGCCAATGGACTGCAGCCAAATGAATAGCACCAAGCTTTGCAAAGTTGATAGAACAAACAAAACAAAATAAAATAAAATAAAAAGTAATTAATGTTGTTCAGCTTTTAGTTCTTATTATATTATGCACAGACTGGAATTAAATGTTTATTTATGAATAAAAAGACTACTGATAGAGTTAAATTAGGATAGCAGCCTGCCCATGAATGGGAGAGATTATTCAATCATCGGATAGTCCGGAGACGAATCAGGATGTGCCTGCACGTTATCCGGTACACAGTGATACATCGGTACACAGCTAAAAAGTGACGTGGTGCGTTCTGATTCGCCTCCGAATGACATCCGGTGACTGCACAGAATAATTTCATGTTGAATGGAAGCTTAAACTATCAATTAACATCTTTTTTAAAAAAAATTAGATCAGAATATTTGCTAACAATAGAAACTAAACAAAACACAAGAATGTGGATTTAGAAATTACTAATGCATAATTATCATAATCTTAGAGACACTATGAGCAAGATTTTTTCTGACTAATCATCAATGTTTCACAATAATATAATCTAAAATGATATCTATGATAATATGCCTATGAAATGATTTATAGACTTGCATGATTAAATTTTGGTCTAGTTTTGTTCTTTTTTGTATTTGAATTGCGTCGCAATGGATGATTTCTTGAAAAAGCGCTTTGATGGCTAAATTTTAGGTTTCATTTGGAACGGCTTTTTTACTGCTTCTTAAAGCAATTTCTTAGTACAAAATTTTTTTAAATCAAAAATTTATTTACTAGAAAGTTGCTTTAAAAAATAATAAGAAAGCTGTCTCAAATGAAACCTTAATGGTTTGATCTAATATGCCTGTTACGGACTCAAATATACGCGGCGATAGAGTTTAAATTTCAGTCTCAGCGTTGTACGTATATCCAGCACACAAACAGAAGAATGAAAGAACACCAAGATTTTTACGTGGAAAGCCCTGAAAAAGGGAAAACCCACGGGGCCACGCCCAGTTGAAAAAGTTCCACTAGTGTTGTATGAAATACACAAGACTGATTCGTCCTTTAGATTCAGGACGATCAGATTACAATGAGTATCGGTTACAAGGCCAAGCAGAGTTCCGACGTCACTCGGGTGTCCGGCAGAATTCCGGCGTCACTTGGAAAGAAGTCTGGCGTCACTCGGGCGTCGGATAGAATTCTGGCGTCGGGCAGAATTCCGATGTTGCTCCGGCGTCGGGCAGAGCTCTGGCATCCCTCGGGCGCCCGGTGGTGCCTCCGTGGTGTTCCGGCGGAGTTCCGACGAAGTTCCGGCGGTGGTCGAGGAGGAGCTGTTCCATCCTAGACTTCTCTTCTCTTCTTCTTCTCTTCTTCTCTTCTTGGCTTGGGTCCCCTCTTAAGAGAAATGAGAGGCTATTTATAGTTTTTCTGGAGTGGCATAGCCCGTAAATAGATGAGGGATCAGGGGCAAATAAGGAGTGATCCGGATGAACGGCTGATATTGAATCCCTTGATCATGAACCGTTTATTGAGCATCTTAAGGTCTTAATGGTATCATAATTCTGCGATCTTGGGCTCGTTGGATTCGAATCGTCGAGCCGCTCGATTCGACTATAAGCTCGTCAAAATCGGAGACCGTTTGATAACTCAAATTGTTGTTTGATGCTTCCAACAGCACTTTAGGTACTTGATTTGGACTCATTTGGGCTCGGATTGAGTCAAATTTGGTTTCATTGGATTCGTATTTCCGAGACGCTCAGTTCGACTATAAGCTTGCTGAAATCGGAGTTTAGATGGTCTCTGAATTAATTTTTGAAGTTTCCAACTTGAGTTTTTCCTCGAGATTCGTGCCCGATCAACATAATTTTTTGATGACGTATCAGTTGCCCCCCTATTTTTGGACGTCAAAGCTCCAGGAGTCCAAAAATATATGTGTCGGCTTTTCACTTTGGCAAAATCTTAAAAATTTGCGTTCCAAAAAATTAAATGTTTGCTCGAACTTGATTATAGAGGCCCCGTTGAGCTCTGAAAGTATCAAAATTGAGTTCGGAACGTCGAAAAACGTGTCCGGGGACCCCAAAAACGTCCGATTTGGACCGTCCGGGCTCGAAATCGGAGCCCGGGAATGCATAGGCGGCCGAACCGGCCGGCCGCCGGCGGCGGCCCACACTTGTGCGCAGGCGAAGAGACGCGCGCCCAAGGGGCGCGCGGTTACATTTATTTTATTTTATTTTATTTTTTTTAAATTTCGTGGGGCCCACCAATTTTTTTTTAATCCGAAAATAACTGATTTTGAGCCGAAAAAATTCAGAAAAATTCAGAAAAAATTCGAAAACCTTCTAGAAACTCTCTCCCTCCAAATTTCAAACATTTTCCCCCTCTTTTTTCATTTTTTCCCTCTCTTTTTCTCCCCTTTTCATCCTATAAATACCCCCCTTGGGGTAGGAGACAAAATGCTTCTTTCTTCCTCTTCTCTTCTCCCTCTAGCTTCTGGCATTTTGAGGCATTCCGCTATTTTTGAGTAGGTGACTTTCCCTACTCGACTCGGCGCCCCTCTTTTTGCGCAGAAGTTAGCGTATTCCTCTCTTCTCCCCTCTAGCTTCTGGCATTTTGAGGCCTTCCGCTGTTTTTGAGTAGGTGACTTTCCCTACTTGACTCGGCGCCCCTCCTTTTGCGCAGAAGTTAGCGGCTTTCTCTCTTCTCCCCTCTAGCTTCTGGCATTTTGAGGCCTTCCGCTGTTTTTGAGTAGGTGACTTTCCCCACTCGACTCGGCGCCCCTCTCTTTGCGCAGAAGTTAGCCGCTTCCCCTTTTTAGGAAGGGATACGGAATGGGAGTTAAAATTTCTCTTCTTTAATAGATCATGTGGAGGTGAGATGTCAGTTGGAGGGAGTCTGAAGATGGTCGGAGGTCAGACGTCGGGAAGAAGTACGCCATCGGGTAGAACTCTGACGAAATTTCGTTGGCGGGAAGAAGTCCCACGAAGGGGGGAAATTTGGTGTTGGGTAGAAGCCCGACAAACATCCGACGAAGTCCCACGACGGGTAGAAATTTGGTGTCGGGTAGAAGCCTGACAAACATCCGACAACGGGCGGAAGTCCGACGTCGGGTAAAACTCTGACGAAAATTTATCAGCGGGCAGAAGTTCCACGACGGGTAGAAATTCTGCGACAGGAGAAAGATCAATATCTGTTAGAATTTTGACGAAAGTCCCGCGATGTTTAGAAGTCCTTCAACGAGAGGAAGCTCGACATCAAATAGAATTTCAATGCTATTTTAACAGAAGTTTTTCGATGATGAATGATCGGGTGGAAGTCTGACCAAGTGGGGAGGAGGAGGAGAGAGTTCAAGGGTGCGGCTATCAGCAGTTGAACGAGAAGCCGATGATGGCTGATATGAAGTAAAGAGCCGCCGATAAACATCAGGCGAAGGGCTGATGATGACAAGTGCCATTTTGCTAAGGCAATATGTATCCAAACTGAAGTATGTCGACATCAGATATCCCTGAGTCAAGGGGTCAAAGCAATGTGCTATGTTAGTAGTCGGGCGATATACTTATTGTGTAAACTGAGTGGAGGCCTGATGGTGATCAGGTTACATCTTTTCTTGGAAGAAGAAGTTGTACGAGGTACTTGAATGCAAAATAAAGAATAGGTCAATTGAATCCACTAAGGATTTTTGACCATTTCGAAGTTTCTTCTTACTTGATAATAGCAGCTTGTACGAATGATGCCAATGTACTTTTTGATTTCAATTTCTAGTGAGAAGAAATATACATTTGAATCTGAATTTATGTAACTCCAATGATATTGTATATAAAAATTTGTCCCCTAGAGGGAGCTGAATTGTTATTGCATCTGTAAGACATGCTTTGATATATCTGAGATTGTAAGTTAAAGCTCTTGCTTGATGACGTTAAGGGAAGATGTTAGATTAAATCTCCCTAGGAATGGTCTTCCAATGATTGAGATACAAGACATCCTCCTATGACGTTTGACCTATATGAGGTTGTATGTCAGAGCCCTGCTCAATGACGTTAACCTGTATAGGAGAGGTCGAGGGAATCCACCAAGGATGTGAGACCTATCCGAGGTTGTATGTCAGAGCTCTGCCCAATGACGTTAACCTATATGGAAGAGGTCGAGAGAATCCACCAAAGATGTGAGACTTATCCGAGGTTGTATGTCGGAGCCTTTGCTCGACGATGTTAACCTGTATGGGAGAGGTCGAGAGAATCCACCAATGATGTGAGACTTATCCGAGGGTGTATGTCGGAGCCATTGCTCGACGACGTTAACTTGTATGGAAGAGGCCGAGAGAATCCACCAAGGATGTGAGACCTATCCGAGGTTGTATGTCGGAGCCTTTGCTCGACGACGTTAACCTGTATGGAAGAGGTCAAGAGAATCCACCAAGGATGTGAGACCTATCCGAGGTTGTATGTCAGAGCCCTGCTCGATGACATTAACCTATATGGAAGAGGTCGAGAGAATCCACCAAGGATGTGAGACCTATCCGAGGTTGTATGTCGGAGCATTTGCTCGACGACCTTAACCTGTATGGAAGAGGCCGGATCGAATCCCCCTGGGATCGATCTTCCAATGATTGAGATGCAATAAAGACTACGTATTTCTCAGATCATGGATAAAGAGACTATATTTGTCAGTAATTTTTTATTGTTTTTTTTTATTCTTCTTCTTTTTTAAGAGAAGGAGATAATATTAAAACTAGGTGAATAACACATTATATTACTGTAAGACAATACAATAGTTCCCTTGTATAATATAAGAGATACATATAGGGACAACTACATCATTTGACTTGGTAGAAATACTAAGGACATTAGAGTGACATCCTACTTATCATAGAAGAGATACACGATGACACATGACAAGTAGTATTACTAATACAACTACACAAAGTGTGTGGTCATTCAATCTCGCCAACCATTTGAATATCATTCAACTGTTGTCTTTGTTGTTGTTGATTTTGCCCCCCAGTTGGACCAGTTTCATCTCGAGCATGTGAGTTTTGGATGAATTATTGGAGATATCCTTGTCGGATCAACCTCTCGATCTCATCCTTGAGTTGCTTGCAGGCTTCGGTAGTGTGACCACAACTACGGTGGAAATAGCAATATTGCTCCTGGTTTCCAACATTTGGCTTCAAAGAATTAGGCCACTTGATATTTTCTTTATCTCGAATGGCCATTAGTATGTTGGTTCGAGTTGCATTGAGAGGCGTATACTCTTTTTCATGTCGGAACTCACGTTGTGGTACTGGGGGTCTAGGAGATGAATTTTTCTTTCATTGCGAAAATGGGTCCTCTATTATAGGGGCATTCTTACGCTTTCCAGTTGTTTGCTCAAATTGCTTTTTATGAGCAACGGAGATTTGAGCTTCTGCACGATGGATCAGGTCAGCATATGAATGAACTGTGTCTCGCATGAGTGCTGAATAGAAAGGGCCAGAACGAAGGCCGCCAAGAAAGACCCCTCTCAGCAATTCAGAATCCACTCCTGGAATTTGTTGAGCATCGATGGAAAATCGTTGAAAATACTCCTTTAACGATTCTCCTTCTTTTTGACGAATCCCGGAAAGGTGAGAAGAATCCTTAATAATTCTTCGATTGGCAACGAATTGTTCGACGAACACTTTGGCCAATTTGACGAATGTAGGGATCGTTCCGGCTGGAAGTGAATAGAACCACGTTCGAGCTTGTCCTTTAAGGGTAGCAGGAAAAACCTAGCATAGGAGTGCATCAGATGCTCGCTGGATATGCATGATTGTTCTGTAATGATCGATGTGCTCGTACGGGTCGGATGTCCCATCGTAGGAATCGATGCTTGGTAGTTTAAATCCTGCCGGAATAGCTTGTTGAAGAATAGCTTCTGTCAAGGGTGACGACTCCTGCAAGTCCCACTGACGAAGGGGTTGCCTTATGCCTCTTGTAGGGAACTCTTCTCGGACCAATCGTCGCAGTTCGTGGCAAAGGGCATTGCGAGGGAGCTCAGTAATGTATGGTCGGGCTAACTCTTCGGGGAGGTCCAAAGGAATACGAGGTTGCCGACCTATGTGCGAAGGATGGGTAGAATTTGCTGTATCTACTAGTTCATTATCTTGATGTGACTGTAGATGTCTCCTTAGCGGAGGAAGAGGAATTTCTGCTTGAAGATGTTCGAGTTGAACAGCTTCTACCCGTGGTGGATCTCGAGGGAGAAGAACCTCCTCCTGTGGTGTTAGTTCCTGTGGTGCTAGTGCCGGTTGTCGAGTCTCTCGTAGGAGTTGTAGGATCTCGTTTTGAGATTCTTCCATTTTTCGGATTCGCTCCTCCAAAAAGGCCCTGAGGTTCCTTCTCCAGCAATATGTTGCCCCCCAGGAAGAAAAGGAGGCAGAAACTTGATGTCCATGATTTATAGACTGGTTTCTGGATTGAGGAGAGTGGGAGCGAGAGGCTCCTATGAGGCGATTGCTACGCCTATTGGCCATAAAAATAATATTTAGGAGTGTGGGATAGTGTTTCACACAGACGGCGCCAAACTGTTACGGACTCAAATATACGCGGCGATAGAGTTTAAATTTCAGTCTCAGCGTTGTACGTATATCCAGCACACAAACAGAAGAATGAAAGAACACCAGAATTTTTACGTGGAAAGCCCTGAAAAAGGGAAAACCCACGGGGCCACGCCCAGTTGAAAAAGTTCCACTAGTGTTGTATGAAATACACGAGACTGATTCATCTTTTAGATTCAGGACGATCATATTACAATGAGTATCGATTACAAGGCCAAGCAGAGTTCCGACGTCACTCGGGTGTCCGGTAGAATTCTGGCGTCACTTGGAAAGAAGTCTGGCGTCACTCGGGCGTCGGGTAGAATTCTGGCGTCGGGCAGAATTCTGATGTTGCTCCGGCGTCGGGCAGAGCTCCGGCGTCCCTCGGGCGCCCGGTGGTGCCTCCGTGGTGTTCCGGCGGAGTTCCGGCGAAGTTCCGGCGGTGGTCGAGGAGGAGTTGTTCCCTCCTAGACTTCTCTTCTTCTCTTCTTGGCTTGGGTACCCTCTTAAGAGAAATGAGGGGCTATTTATAGTTTTTCTGGAGTGGCATAGCCCGTAAATAGATGAGGGATCAGGGGCAAATAAGGAGTGATCCGGATGAACGGCTGATATTGAATCCCTTGATCATGAACCGTTTATTGAGCATCTTAAGGTCTTAATGGTATCATAATTCTGCGATCTTGGGCTCGTTGGATTCGTCTCGTCGAGCCGCTCGATTCGACTATAAGCTCGTCAAAATCGGAGACCGTTTGATAACTCAAATTGTTGTTTGATGCTTCTAACAGCACTTCAGGTACTTGATTTGGACTCATTTGGGCTCGGATTGAGTCGAATTTGGTGTCATTGGATTCGTATTTCCGAGACGCTCAGTTCAACTATAAGCTTGCTGAAATCGGAGTTTAGATGATCTCTGAATTAATTTTTGAACTTTCCAACTTGAGTTTTTCCTCGAGATTCGTGGCCGATCAACATAATTTTTCGATGACGTATCAATGCCGAAATTTTTTGAAATGATTTGAGTAGAGTTTTGATAAAGAATCATAAAAATGAGATCATATTGCCCCCATGGAAGGTGCATGTTTATGTAAGAGATGATGAAATTTACAATAATTTTGTAGAAAAGGCCAAACAGTTGCTCTCAATATTGGGAGAAAGGGTTGGAGCTTGCTTAAGATGTCATGTTCTTTCATAATGTTATTTAATAGGATAGTAAAGTGTATTTTTACAAATAATCCTCAAAAGTTGAAGTTTATTTCATTGAAGTCCGATAATCTAAGATATTCTCATCAAATTTACTATGTCTTAAAATTTTCTGATGTAGCATATATTATCATCAATTTTCACTAACAAGCAATCCTTAATTTGATAGACTAATTTAGGACTATGAATATCAGTAGACTATCTAAAATAGCTAAGAATTCATCTTCTAATTTTAGGGTAAATAGAAATCAATGAGTCAATAACCAAGCCTATTTCGACACATCTGAAAGTTCAACTGAGCTCAACCAAGAAAGTTTAATTTGAGGGTGTTAGACCACTTGAACTACAATATCACATCAAGAGGGGGATGAATTGGTGTTTTAAGAAAATTCTTTTTCAAATATTTTTCTTTTGAAAAACTTTAACCAAACTCAGAATCGTAATTTTAAAATAAGTTTCTCAAGCGGAAGCAAAACAATAAGACAACCAAATAAAAATTAAAATTTGACAAACATCTACTCCTTGGAATCCTCGACTCCGAGTATTGCACTAAACTATTAGTGATACTCCTTTTGCTCTCACAGCAAGATAGAGAAACCCTTACAAAATCTCTTCCACCTACTCGGTGTGGCAAAGAATCAAAATCCTTTTCACCCTCCTGGTGAGGCAGAGACCCAAAATCCTTTTCAATCTCCTTATGAGACAGATAACTTGAAGTCCCTTTGGCGGAGTTGTCGGTAGCCCTTTAACTCCAAAAAGTTCTTCCCGAAGTTAATTTCCCTCAAGTAAAACTTTCACTCATAGAGGAAAAAGGTGAATGATGACCGGAGCAACATTGTGAAGATTTCCTCTCTCACACTCCATTAATCCCATAAGTCTATTCTCTCTCTCTCTCTCTCTCTTAACACATCTTTTTTCTCTCAAGCCCAAAGCTTAACTTTCAAACTCTCCCTCACAGAAGACTCAAACCCTTGACTAGACTCTTCAAAATGAAATAAGAGATTGTTAAATATTAGGCTCTAAGGAAAATCCTAAAATTCAATTAGCCGTCACAATTCGTATAATGCTATCTGAGGATTGTACAGTACAATTAGTTCAATTCTCCCTTTAGTACTATACGGTAACTATTTCCCTGTATGATCAGTTCAAAGGTTCCAGTTGATGATCCAATACGATCTTATAGTCGTACTGTACGATTAGTTCAATCGAATAATAGTTCATCCTGAACGAAACCTGGCAATTAATTATGGTCTTGGTTGCCGCTTGGTTCGTACAATATGAATCTCACTTCGTACAATATGATCACTAATCATAATTAATTTCTGATTCGATTGTTTAATCATAGGAATTATATTAGGCAAGATTTTTACATATTGTATAGGATGATTGATATCATACTATACAAATAGACCAAATTTTAATTTTCAAAATATTGCCTAATTATAAATGGCAATGGAGATCTCTAAATATAAATTGATCGTCCTGTATGATTATGATTAGTCCATCCTAATCTCAATTTTTATTTTTTTTAATTAAAGTATTTTAATTAATTTCTAAATGAACTGATCGTACAATACGATGCGGATCGTCCAGTATAATTTTCATAAAAGAAAAAAATCTTATGTTTCACTCTCATGTGTGTATGTGCATGATTTCTTTGCTAACATGCACATTTTACAATTCATAGACTCAAGAAATATAAAAATACAGACTTTTGCATACATCAACCTGTTGTATCCAGTCTTAAGCCCTAATCCTTTGGCGATACTTGGTGATGTTGTACCTGAAATGTTAATACACACAAAAAAATATATACAACAATAACAAATAGGAGAATCCAATTAAAGATCAATAATATTTGTTATCATCAAAACATAAGCTTGGGCTCTCGATTTGCAACAAACTAGACCGAAATAAGGTTGCACAAGAACTGATTGAAACATATAATTATGTATTTATGAATATATATATATATATATGTATATATATTATATGTATGTATATTTAGACTAAAAATTATCTAAAAAAATCAAAATCAATTAAAAAATCATAATGAATTTGTTGCTTGGATCAAGCATCTTTTAATTAACTAAGCCTAGTCTAGCCAGAATAAAACTCAACCCAATTCAACCTATATCTAAACATGATATAGCTTGAAATAAGCCAAATTGTTAAATCAGGTAAATCTACTCATGCTATTATGTTAAAAAACACATCTGGAAGTCTGCCGAGCAAAATCACTGAGGAGGTTTGTTGGTTGTAAGTATTAGGGGTGTAAAATAGAAGAACTACAGTGCTTTAACTTTTTTCTATTTTGAAGTAAATCAAGTACTGAACATTTTTTATAGAGGATTGGAATATCTCAAAGTTTTTTTTTTTTTTTTTTTTTTTTGATGAATTTGAAATTCACTCAACTGAGGAGGAATCAACATGAAAAGAAAACTCACTCTGATAACCTCACATTCCCCAGTTGCAAGCACATCCAGTTGTCGCAAGCAGTGCCATTGCCTCCCTCTGTCACCAACCATCACAACCACTGTCTCATCTTCCTCGGCCGTCATCGCTACCTCCCTCCACCTCTCTGTCATCATTCCAATTAATCTTCATTTCTTAAATACATGCATCTTAACAACATCCAACCAAATAATCCCTAATAGGGCATGCAAAAATATTCTTAACCAAATTTAGTAATTTAAGGATTTGTTTGGAACATGTTTCTTATTGCTTTCTAAAATAACTTTTTATTACAAAAGTTTCTTATACTAGAAAGCTAGTTTAGATTGTAGTAAGAAATTTGTCTCAAACATTGGGACGGCTTTCTTACTGCTTCTTAAAACAGCTTTTTAATACAAAAATTTTAATTTTTTACTACAAAGCTGCTTTAAAGAGCAATAAAACAATCATCTCAAACAAAGCTTAAGTTAATTCTCCCATGTCATAATTAAATTCCAATTCTCTCTCTTCCTCTATAGATAGAGAGAAAAAAATAAGAGAGATATATACAAATATAACTAATAAAATGTGACAAATTTCGATTGTGGAAGTTAGATATAGTAGAATCGAATGAAAACATAAAATTTTATGTAAATTATCTTTCAAAAAAAATAATGGAACTCTCAAATATTCAAACATATTATTGATCATTTTGCAATAACTATATAGTTTATGAACGGTTTACACTGATGCTTATCTAATATCTTACATAATTATATTCAAATTAATTAATTAAAACATAAATTCTTATAATTAAGCACTAATATTAATTTTCTGGAGTTTTATAAGCTGTGATATTATTAATATTGAAGTATAGAAATTTAATTATATATGAAAAATATATTTCTTTTAAAAAAAAATACAAATTAGTAATTGAATCATTCCAAAGCTGTGAGTAAAATTTAACTCAGCAACCCAACATAAAATTTCATGTCCATTTTGTTTCCATTCCTGAGGGGCCATTTTGGATCAATTGGCAGCCACTTGTGATAATTATTTTTGAAAACATTTTAATTTTATTTTGAAAGTTTAAAGAAATGAATTTTTTTAAATAATAGTCTTTTTATTTTTGTTGAATATTGCATAAGACATTAATGATGGCCGTGAAAATTTTTAAAATTAATTTTAAATATTAGTAAAATGAGCCTAATTTTTTTTTTCAAACAAAAAAACAAAAATAAATCAAACATATTTTTAAAAACTAAAAATAAAAAGTGAATCATTAATAATGAAAAGGGCGATTCAAATTACTAATTACAAATGAAACTAATCCCACCTAGAGGTGTGAGTGAGTTAAGCCACCTCGAGCACGGCTCGATAAATAGCTCACGAGTCAAACTCGACATTTTAATGAGCTAAGCGTGAGCCAATCCTGACTCGACTCGTTAGCTTACGAGCCGACTTATTTAAAAAATATTAATATAAAATAAACTTGAGATATACTAGCATTCAAAATTTTAAATATAAAATTATTAAAAATGTTTAAAAATATATATCTTATTTTCTTATATTAAGTAATTTTATTATTTTCTTTTAATTTCTCATTCTTTTTAGCATTTTATTATAACAATTATTTGAATGATAATCATTTTCTCTCTTTCATAATAAATGAGCCGCTCGTGAGCAAACTCAACTCGATTAATTAACCAAGTTCAAGACAGAAATGACTCGAGCTCAACTCGACTGATTTACACCACTTATTCCCACGCATTTGAGTTGCAATCCTTCAAAGCATATCCAAATTTTAAACTGCAAAACATTACAGACAAGCACGCATTTTGGTACATTAGTAAAATACAATAATGATTGAAGGACATAAAAGCCCTTTTTAATTCTATCTTATCACATATTTGATTACAAACTATTTAAAAATCCCTACAATATAAATAAATCATAATTAGATTCACATACAATTAATTTTTACCCTTTCAATTAATGATTAAAAGACCTTTGAAGTTCTTGAAATCATGTAGGTCAAAAATTGATTATATTAATAAAAATGAATAGTTTTGATATTTCATTTGAAAGACAATATCAATTTAAATTTCATGAAGAATGATAATTATCCTCCGAAAAAGAGAAAATTCATACATTAAATTTTAGAAGAATTTACATACTGAGTACTCAAAAGATTAGCATTTATATATTTCACACTTACACTTCAATATTTTTATCATGTAACACTCTATTAACAAAGTTAGCGGATCTTGTTGGAGAGTCAATGAATCTCGCACAACATGTCACCATCTTGTATTCGTGGTTGCCTAAACTCGCCAATGCCTTCCCTTAGGCCCATCTTGTATTTTTCCAAGGGCATCAAGAATTTCGATAGATCGCCAACGTCAAGAGCTCACAAGCAAGGGCATCAATGATTTCAGCCGACGAAACTATGCCGGAGCACACAGCAAAGTCATCAATGGGTCCAAGCGAGACGGATCTCACAAGCAATGGCATTGACGAGTGCAGGCACGACAAGCTTGCAAGCATGGACTTCGACATGCAAGCTAACATTTGGCGAGTGCATCGTGCGGGTTAAGGATTTTTAAAAGAGGGTGTTATTTTTATAGTATTTGAATGTAAATAATGAAATTTAGACAGGAAATAAATAAATGCTAATGTTTTGAGTGCTATGTCTCTAAATTCCCCTAAATTTTATCAAAAATCTTGATACACTACCTTGACTTCCCTCCCTTCTATGAAACCAAACGCCAGAAATTCTAAAAAAGTTTTCATAATCAAGCTCACATAAGCATGCAATGAAAAAGGTTCCCAAACGTATATTATATAATTCATGTTGCAAACAAGCTCAGTATCTGTAAAATGCTGTGTATAATAAGCGTTAAGGAGTGTAGTTACCAAACATAAAACATAGACACTGTACTAAAGAATTTCAACGTTAATATATTGACATTCATAGGATGGCACACCTGCTTTCGGCCTGTTTGCGAAACTCCTGAGACTCCTCCAGAGCCCTCTTTAGCTCAGCTTTGAGCTTCTCAATCTCCTCATCTGACTTCAACCTTGATGCTTCTGCAACCTTTTCTGCTTTCAGCCGTGCAGTTTGCTCTGCGGCCAATTGCTTCTCAAGCCTTTCTATAGTAGAGTTCAATTTCTCCTCTACCTACATAAAGTCAAAAATTATTTCAATAATGAGTTTTATAAAGTGAATGATCCTTCAATATGTTAAGGTGTGTTAATTTTAGATCTATTTTTTTCTAAATATTTAATTTAGGCTTCGTTTGGGATAACTTTTTATTACTGTCTTTTCGTTACTTTCAAGAATTTTTGTACTAGAAAAATTAAGTTAGAAAGCAGTAAAAAAATTGTTCCAAATGAAGCTTTAAATCTCTCAACTCATTAAATCTGAATCAATTTGACCTTACCAATAAATGTTTCTTTGGACGAAATTGTTAGAGGGAAACTTTAATGAGAAAAATCTGAAATTTTTAGATCAATCTCATTAATTTGAGCTAAGATTTATCCAAAAAAGTTCAAAATTGCCGGAAAAGCTTCCCTCCGTCAACTTTCATCTAAAAAATGACATGTAATAATAGGATCAAATTAGTTTTGGTGAGTTTAATGAAAAAAACTGGGACTACAAAATTTATGGACCATTTTGATCATTTGCGCAAATTTCATGAATGAACAAAGGAAACATACAGTGAAAACCACGCAATTTGTACTAACACAAGTAATACCATTTCAGTTATGCGTTTGATCTGATCATCATATGATTTATAGATCTCTTCCTTCAGTTCAGATAATTCCTTCGCGGAGTACTCCTTATTAGCTTCAACCTCTTCCTCCATTTGCTGCCGACGCAAGGCTCCTTCCTGAATAAACATGAGAAATAATGTCATGGATAAACTTACATGCTTGTATGATGGATCTGTAAATCATTAAGGCAAGAACAAAGTTGTACCTTGACTTGAGAAAATATTTTACTGGAGAATGGTTTTCCGCCATTGCTTGCGGCAATGGAGTCTACAAGAGAGATCAACTGTTTTACTTGCCCCTCTCTCTTAATCTTCTCCTTGGTGTTATTATCAAAAACGACAACTCTGTTTTTACACAAGTTAATAATGTTCTGCAAGACAATTTTTATCCAAGGTAGGAAAGTTAGACATCGGATGAACTTAATCAAAAATATGTTGAGAAGCTTGAGCATAGAAAGAGATGAGGGACAAGATACAAAGCTAAATAAAGATTAGTAGTGTAGATACATATGATAAGCCTTCTAAGTACTATGTTGGCATATTTTGTGAGAAAGCATGTAGCATTTTTAATTTTAAATGGGCTGTGATAACAGAACAAAGGAAGTAATAACATAGAAAGCAAGCTTTTGTATATGTCTGCTGGGCATTACACAGTGTTGGTTATATAGGTGTTTGTGGACATTGAGAGCCATGTGCTCTTTACATGTGTACGGTGAGTGATGAGAGGGTTTGTTATACATGGACGGTGCAGATTAACAGGACTGCTCCACTAGTGCTATCGCTCACAATACCCCCCCCCCCCCCCCCCCCCCCCCCCCGCGCAAGCTCACGGTCGCTGTTGAACCGTGAGATTGTGTCGAAGCTGCTGGAAGCGAGTGGTAGGCAGATGCTTGGTGAAGATATCCGCTATCTGATCTTGGGAAGAAATCTGGATGAGTTGAATGGTGCGAGCTTGAACTTGTTCCCGGATAAAGTGATAGTCGATTTCTGTGTGTTTGGTGTGCGCGTGGGACACTGGGTTTGTAGCCAAGGCAATGGTAGATTGACTATCACAGTGGAGAGGTGTAGGATGGTTGATGGGGATGTTGAAGTCTTGAAGAAGACGGCGGAGCCATATGATGTCGGTGGCTGTTGCGGTGAGTGCTCGGTATTCTGCTTCGGTAGACGAGCGAGCTATCGTTGGTTGTTTCTTGACGGTCCAGGAAATGAGGTTTGCGCCGAGATAGGAGCAATGACCTGTGGTGGAGCGTCTTGTGAGAGGGTCGCTTGCCCAGTCGGCATTGGTATATGAATGTAGATGTAGCGTGCCCTTGCGGATGGGTAGACCGTAGTGGATACTATCCTTGAGATACCGAAGCAAGTGTTTCAGTTGTTGATGGTGCTCGGGGAGCGGATCATGCATATGTTGGCATAGCTGGTTGACTGCATAGGCGATGTCTGGTCGAGTAATGGTGAGGTATTGGAGAGAGCCAGTGAGATGGCGGTAGAGATCGGATGAGAATGGGTTGGTGGTAGAAGGTGTGAGAGATGGGCGGGGAGAAGAGGTGGGGCTGGACGTTGGTTTGCAGTTGAGAAAACCCGATTTATTGAGGATAGAGACGGTGTATGGAGTTTGAGAGAGAAAGAGGTGATCTGAATTGAATATCGAGGAAGGTAGAAGGAGAACCAAGGTGTTTCATTGAGAATTTGGAGTGAAGACTGGAGATAATATGGTTGAGATGAGTGTTGGATGAACCGGTTATTAGGATATCATCCACGTAAATGAGGAGGCATGTAAAGTGAGTGGAGGATGTGGAGATGAAGAGGGAAGAATCGGCATTGCTGGGTTTAAATCCGAGGGATAGTAGGTGGCAGGAGAATGTAGTGAACCACTGACGTGGTGCCTGCCTTAAGCCGTAGATAGCTTTTTGAAGTAGGCAGATGTGGTCAGGGAAGTGAGGGTCTTCGAAACCTTTGGGCTGATGCATATAGATGGTGTCCTCCAGGGGTCCATGGAGGAAGGCATTGGACACGTCCATTTGATGTATGGGCCATGTATGGTGCAGGGCGATAGTGAGAAGCACGCGTATGGATGGCATCTTTGCAACTGGACTGAATGTTTCAGCAAAGTTCAGGCCAAATTCCTGGTGGTTGCCGAGAGCAACCAGGCGGGCTTTATAGTGAGGAGGGGAGTTATTTGGCTGTGGTTTCAGTCGGAAGGTCCATTTGCATCCTAAGATAGTGGTTGAAAGTGGTTTTGGAACTAAGGTCCAGGTTTCCTTTGCATGAAGGGCATGAAATTCTGCTTGCATAGCTTGGTGCCAATGTGGGTTTTGCAAAGCTGCAGGAATGGATATGGGTTATGTGATTGGATGAGTGATGGAGAGAAGATCGAGAGGTTGACGGGGTTTTAGGTGGCCTGTTTTGGATCTGGTGACCATGGGATGGTTGGGTGGAGGGGATGTTGAAGAAGGTTCGGTTGTTGTGTTTGAGGGAGGACTGTTTGAGGGAGGACAAGGTTCGGTGGGTGTGGTTGGGATGGATGGTAGTGGTGAGGAGTTGGTATGAGTAGAGGCTGTATTGGTGGGTTGAACGGATGATGAGGGTATAAGGAGGAACGGGTTTGGTAATGTGGAGGGGGTGGCATGGTGAGGTGTAGTAATTTTGAATGGAAAAATAGATTCGTCAAATTGGACGTGACGGGAGATGTAGATTTTGCCTGTGGACTGGTCTAGACAGCGATATCCCTTCTGAGTATCAGAGTAGCCAAGGAAGATGCATAATGTGGAGCGTGGTTGGAGTTTGTTGCGAGTAGAGGGTGGGAACCAGGGGAAGCAGGCGCAGCCGAATGTGCGTAGTTGAGAGTAGGTGAGGGGTTGATTGTATAGAATTTGATATGGGGATTTGAAGTGAGTTGCTTGTAGAGGCATTCGATTGATAAGGTATATCGCGGTGAGTGCGGCATCAAGCCAAAACTGGTGAGGAAGTTGTGCTTCCGTGAGCAGAGCGCGAGTGGTTTCGATAATGTGTCGGTGCTTGCATTCTGCAAGCCCGTTTTGCTCTGCTGTGTAAGGGCAGCTCGTTTGATGGAGTATCCCATGGCTTTGAAAGAAAGCTTGAAGAGGTTGATTAATGTAATTTTTTCCACAATCTAATCGAAAGCATTTTATTTTAGTGGAGAGCTGATTTTCTATGAGTGTAGTGAAGTTAACTAGGTGAGAGTATACTTTTGATTTAGTACGCATAGGAAACAACCAAATAAAACGGGAAAAATCATCAACTAGTAGTAGATAATAACAGAATCCTTGATTGGAGAGGATTGGGGATGGACCCCATACATCTAAGTGTACTAGTTCTAAGGGATTACAAGTATGAGTACTGGAATTAGAGAAAGCTAATTTGTGACTCTTGGAAGCCATACATGAGAAGCAAGAGGGTAATGTAGCCGGAATTTTGAGCTCCGGGTACTGTTTGGAGATTGCAGAAAGTATGTGTTGATGTGGATGTCCGAGACGACGATGCCATTCAAGATCGGAGGATACTGATGCGTGAAGAGTTGTGGTTGTAGACGACAGTGGAAGGTTCACCGGGTAGAGACCATTACGGACGGGACCCTGGTGGATGCAGTGGTGGAACTGGTCCAGTATTTTGTAGCCAGAAGCATCAAAGTGAATGGATATAGGATTGTCTTGAGTTAGTTTGTGAATTGAGAGTAGATTATGAGATATGTGAGGTGTATAAAGGATTTGAGAGAGGAGAAGTTTACCATATGGTAATGGAAGAATGCCTTGGCCAGTATGAGTGATAGGAGTGTTGCTCCGATTGCCAACTGCAACCTGATCCGAACCTAAGTAATCAATTGGATACTGGAGATTTTCGATGTGTGGAGTGAGATGAGATGTGGCGCCGGAGTCCAGTATCCATTCGATGGGTGGGGTGGCTGATGCGACCAAAGCAGTGTTGGCCGAGGTCGGTGGAGGTTGAGGTATATAATTGGCGTTGAGACGATGCCAACATTTGAATGCGGAGTGCCCCCGTTTGTTGCAGATTTGGCAGGTGATGGGAGTTGTTGAGCTAGAACCCGTTGGTGATCTGGGTGAGTTGCCGAAAAAGTTTCGTCCTCAACCTCTTCCTCGTCCGCGATAGCTGTAGAGTGCGTAGGAGGGGTTCGTGGACAGTTGTGCCTTGGTTGCTTCGGCCAAGAGATTTATCTCTTCGCTGATGAGTAGCGAGTAGAAGTCATCAAGATGAATGGATCCAAGCTGCACTCTAATGTAGGTTTTGAACGCTTGGTATTGTGGAGGCAATCCATTCAGCGTGTAGAGGATTATGTCCTCATTGTCTATATTGGCTCCGGCGGCAGCTATGTGGTCGACCAACATCTTAATCTCCGTCAATATTGGCTCATTGTGGAGTTCTTCATGGACACATTGTACAGCTCATTTTTGAGCTGGATGACTCTGGATCGGCTGGTTGCTTGAAGCCTCCGCTCTAGCGCAGTCCATATTTCGCTGCAGGTACCGAGATTTTGAACATAGGGTAGTATGGATGTTGAGAGGGTGGAGCATAGTGCGGCAGCTAGGTTTTGATCTATCAGCTGCCATTGCTTATATGCTGGGTTTGCCGAGAGGGAGGAGTCAGAGTTGGTAATATTTGGCCAAGGGATTGCGTTAGTGCCATAGAGGAAGCTGGAGTATCCGTTTGCTGAGAAGATTTTAAGGATCTGCAACTTCCAGGCCGAATAGGTGTCGTTGGTGAGCTGCGTGGGAACTATTACCTTGATGTTGGAGATCACGAACTTGAGTGATGAGGGTATCTGAGGATCGGAGAAGGAGTCGAGCTGTGATGTCTCGGATTGCTCCATCCTTGCGTCACCGTGAGGTGATTTTCTGCTTTGATACCATGATAACAGAACAGAGGAAGTAATAACAGAGTAGAAAGCAAGCTTTTGTATATGTCTGCTGGGCATTACACAGTGTTGGTTATATAGGTGTTTGTGAACATTGAGAGCCATGTGCTCTTTACATGTGTACGGTGAGTGATGAGAGGGTTTGTTATACATGGATGGTGCTGATTAACAAGACTGCTCCACTAGTGCTATCGCTCTCATTAGGCTGCAAGCCGCACTTCAATCTTTATTGTTGACCTTAATATTAGCCTCGGAGTTGAGTCGACCATGCGCAACGAAAAAGAGAAGCAGAGGAGCACAACATCTCATGAAATTCACCCGAAACTCGTCGACAAAAAACTCAAATTAGCGAAATGGCATCCATTCGCAAAACAAACTGCATCGACATATTCGGGGCAATTGAAACAGCCAAAGATTGACAATCATATTAGCTGGGGTCACCAATTGACAACAATTGAAAGGATCGAGGTGGAATTAACATGTGCAAACAACGACTATTTGGCAAGCAAGTCGATGCATGATTAACTAAAATAAACATTCACTATTATTTTCAAAAAAAAGGATGAAAGAAAATTTCAAATATATATAATTAAAAAATCCTAAATACCCTAACCCTAACTCTCCTCACATAGATATAACTTATTCCACTCACTCTCTAACCCAGCCACCCCCATCCCGACCACAAGACTCACACTCCCTCTCAGTCTCCCTCTCTCTCATGCACGCAAGGGGCCAAAGCCCCCCCTCTCCCCTTCAGCCTCACACAGCCTGACCAAGCCCTGACGACCCTCGCCATCATGCACGCCGCCGACCAGCTCCCAAGGCCGGCCACCTCCTCTCCCTTCTTTTCCTTCTTCCTCTTCTTCTCTTCTTCCTTCTTCCTTCTTCCTCATCTTCTTCTTCCTCAAACCCTAACCCTAGCCCCCACCTCATTCTCTCTCTAAAATCTAAGAGAAAGAGAGAGATTTCTTTCACTAACTTCATCTCTTCAACCTCAAATCCCCTCCCTACAACCTCCTACATCATCCCCATAAAAAATCTAACCTCCTCTATATTCTCTGTTTAGACCTAGAGAGAAAAAATTGTCTCTAAACATAGAGAAAAAACTCATTTTCTCTCTCTAGGCCACCTCTCCAAACTCCCTCTCTCTCTCTCTCTCTTTCTCCCTAGAGAGAGAAAATAATTTATCCCTATCTTTCTCTCTCTAGAATTTGAGAAAGTTTCTCTCTCTATCCCACCTCTCTCTCTCTACCTAACCCTCCCTTCCTTTCCTCCGTCGCTCTCTCTCGACAAGAAAAGGGAGTAAAAAAAAGAGAGAAAACTCGTGCGCCACCTCGCCTCATCATCTCACCGTCATTGCCCTCGCCGCCCTGAACTAAGGTATAACCCCACAACTTCAAAACCCCAAAAAATCCCGGTTGTGATGCATTTGGCACGACGAGTGGTATACGTACCTATTTTTCTTAACCAGCAGGCAAAACTCACAGGCAACGCTAACAACATGCCGAGTAAATCTTGTTTGCACTTTTCTTAGCACGGTGGAGTCAAACATAAGTATCCATGACTGTCTTTCTTGACAGGCAGGGAAAGATTATAATTTGACAATAGGTACCTAAAGAACCATGCATTGCCTTTCTTGGCTATGGGATTGAAGATTACGGTCACAATATTACTTAGCACCAACTAGCATACCCGATGCAGCCCCCTATGTGGGGAGGACATCAGGATGCTGCCAAAATTTAGACTAACGAGCAACTTAAACTGGACTTTAAAAAAAAGACTAAAATCAAATTAAATTGATAAAAAAAATCCTAAGTTGCAAGTTGAGAACAAAAATGAATAGAAATATGTCTTACAGAGAACTTGCGCCGAACTCGACAGCTCGCCAACAAGCATGAACCAAAACCACCTCCTTAGTTCATAGAACAACTCAAGTCCCTCAAGAACACCCTCCGTTACCTGAAATTTGTGTAAAATGAAAAACACACGGGCTCCCTATTTATAACCCAAAAGGAAGTCATCTGTGGAGCCCATCTAAACTAAAACCCAACAATGAAAAAGCAAGGTACACATGTAAAACATGCTAAGATAACGTTCATGCAAGTGGATAAAAACATAAACAATAATACGCCTAAATATGAATGTCAGTTAACCTAAAAATGCAAAACTATGTATACACTCCTATGACAACGCATTCATGTCAACAATTATATGTAGGAACCATGCATATCACGTCAATTAAATGATCCTCAATAAAAAATGAGCAATCATGTTACGAATCACAGGTGTACAAATGTCCTAGGTGACATACATGACGGATATTAAAGGGATTCATACACATCCCGTGAACATGCCTTTAAAAAGAAATAAATAGTACATTGTTGTGCGTCACAAGTTGCACGACTCCTCTAAAAATCGTGGGAAACATCAAATCATCAAAGCAAAATGTTGTATGTGTCCCCAAGTCGTCTGGTGCAAATGTATCGAAGATGTACGAGTGTGCTATACGCATACATTAAGTAGCATGTATGCATATCGTCAGATATGCGAGTGCATTTTACAAATGCATCAATAATCATGTAAGATTCAGATGCATCATACATGTACATTATCCAAAATGCAAATATATTATGCACACGCAGTACACCATACATGAATATATCAAGCATACACATTATGTGACATGAAGATGCATCATGCATATATGTTAATCAACATGCATATATACTATCCAACACTCCAATATACCATGTACACGCAGTGCAAAATTCAGAGGCATCATGCATATGTACTATCTAACACGTCAATATACCATGTACATGTGTCCATGCAACATGCAAAGGCATCGGGCATATGTACTATCCAACGCACCAAATATCATGTACAGGTCTCGTGCATGCAAAGACATTATGCATATATACTATCCAACATGTCAATATACCATGTACATCTATCGTGCAACATACAAAAGGCATCATGCATACATACTATCCAACATGCAAATATATCATATACATGCACTGCATCACAAGCATATACACCATGAAACATGCACATACACTATCCAACATGCAAACATATTATATATACACGCCACACAACATGCAAATGCATCGATGCATATGCAAATGCACCATACATACCTATCAAGAGGCATATAAATGCAATACAACTACATGATTAATTTTCAAAATTCCAAAATCTTCTTTAAAATAAATGTGTGCATGGGCCCCGACAAGAACAATAAATATACAAGCGTGAGGTCTGAGGATTATGCACAGACCAAAATAATAATAAGTGAGTTTTAAAACTGGCAAACATACATCATGTAAGTGCACTAAAAGGCATACATAGCATTTAAAAATGAAATTTAAATTATCAGCATAGAAGTGGTTCGACAATTACACTAAATTTTTAAACCCTGATGTCCAAGAATGCTACACAGGTCAAAAGTGAACCTAAATTCAAGTTTGGTCCTCCTCGAATGGACTGGATTTGACACGACTTGGATCAACAAACAAATACAAGGTCGTAGCTTCGACTGGAGTATTTAGTTTTATATGTTCATATTAGACCTGCAAGACCTCTTATAAGAAAGATTCATTCATTAAAGCACAAATTCTCGAAACTGACGATTATTGAATCAATTGAAATATTTGAATTTATATGTTCATATTAAACCTTCAAAGTCTTTTATAAAGAAAATTCACTCATTAAAATATAAACTCCAGTTTTGATTCCTATACGACTACCTTAAAAATCAATAGTCGAACCAAATGTTTGGTTGGTGAGAAAACAGAGTATACAAGGTTCAAATAATGAAGATCACCCACAAACCCTGATGATGGCCGTATTGAATGTAAATCTCAACCAAAGGGGACTCAATCACTAAATGTCATAACACTCAAACTAAGCCTGATCCTCTGTTGATAAATATACAAAGTTGTAGGGTCAATCACTGATGATGGCCATGTGAATGTGAATATCAACCAGAGAGGATTCTACATTTTAAATGCCTCTAAAATTCAATCAAATAAAAATATTTAAACTTACTTTAACGTAATCCCAATGACGGTCGTGTTAAAAATTAATCTCAACCGGAGGGGTTCATATTTTTTAAATGCCACTAAACTTTAATTAAACATAAATATTTAAAGTGACTGTAATATCACCCCAATGATAGCCGTGTTGAATGTGAATATCAACTAGAACGAATTCTACCTTTTAAATGCCCCAAAATTTCAATAAAATATAAATATATTTAAAATGACTTTAATGTCACCCTGATAATAGTCGTATTGAATATAAATCTCAACCGGAGATGACTCTGTCATTAAATGCCACAACACTCAAATTAAGCTCGATCCTCTCTTGATAAATAGACAAAGTTAACAGAGTCGATCCCCGATGATGGTTGTGTTGAATATGAATATCAACTGGAGAGAATTCTATCTTTTAAATGCTCCAAAACCCCTGTATTAAAGTTTAAATATTTTAAATGAAATTAAATCACCTAAAAAAATTTAAAGCAAAAATCTATCCACCTTTCAAAATCATTTGTCAAGGAGAATAAATTTTAGAATAACTCAGCTCACAACGAGAGAATGTATGATCAAGAATATCACTAAGATTCATCCACAAATAATCTTTTGCTAAGAAAGATATGGCAAATATCTTCTAACCGATGATTTGGTCTAATAGCTCCATAAGACTAGTGGCTTGGCCCAACAGCTCCACGTGTTAAATAGTTATGACGGGATCCTCTAATTGGTGATTTGGCCCAACGGCTCCACAGAACTAGTGGTTTAGGCCAACGGTTCCATATGGTGAAAGATTATGACTAAAGCATTCTAATTGGGTGGTTTGGCCTGATGGCTCCACTATATTACGGTCATAGCTATAACCCGTATATTCCTCAATGGCTAATGGCTTTGAGTAATGAAACATAAGGTATACTTGATAAGAAAAAAAGCTCTCTATCATCTAAAGTCAACTCAAATCTATCCCCTTAGATAAGCATTCATTTCATGTTTACAAGATAATCTTTGACAAAGCAACTCATGGTGCTAACAGGGGTTCTTCAATCAGGTTGGGTGACTATCTCTTCTGATTAAGTAGACTAAGGACCACAATAGTCTAGGATGATGGAACCATAGGATCTTGATCGGGCCTGTCATCATTCCCCAGTCACCCGCTTTAAGTACACAATGATAAATTTCAAATTTCAAAAACCCTAAAAACCAAATCTTAAAGTTGCTACTACTATACGCCAGGTACTAAGCGCTTATCTAACGACTAACCTTAATCAAAAATTCTCTCTTGTTATCGGGGAGTAATTAACGATAGGAGAAAAGGACCAACATGGTCCATTAACTCTTTATAAAAGAACAAAATAATCCTCAACTATATTAAATGATCATTTTGGTCCATTGACTCCTTAAAGAGGAACCAAAATAGTCCCACCATGAGACTATTTTGATTCCTTTTTAAAAATTTAAGGGACCAAAATGGTCCTTTAATATAATTGGGAATAATTTTGCTCTTTCATAAAGAGTCAAAAGACCATTTTGATCCTTTTCTCTTACCTATAAGGGCTTGCGCCTATAAGAAACTAGACCCCAAATTATAAAGTGCTCATGAAATGAGAATAAAATCTTTAGGTACTGTCTTATCTAAATATCGAATCTGTCTTTTAAAAATTTACTCCAAAACATAATCTCGTTAAAACTCTCCCTATCAACGAAAAAAAAGGTGTGAAGAAGCCAGGGTGCAAATTTTCAAAGCCCACATTTACTATAAAGGAATGTTGAAGTAATTTGTTAACAGTTCGTAAGAGAAACAATTCTAGATTTGAAAGCAACTGCATTAACAAACACAAAAAAACAAAAGCATTTGTTTCATACTTATGATGATCTAGCAAGCCATCAAGAATATAATTAAGTGGATGTTTAGCTGGGTGCAAACATCATGCAAAAGGGTTTGCATAAAAAGCAACACTTTTTACGTTTGATCCCATCTATTATGCAGAAATTTACTCGACCCTGAAATCAATTTGCAGCAAACCAAGCAAGTACCTTATGGTACAACCTAGTTATACCTAGGCACTGCATTAATTTGGCAAGATCAAATAGCATGGACATTTTCCATACCTTGCCCAAGCCCAATCCTAAAAAATGGATTATTCTTCTGCCAAAGCCTGGATAATTCTTTGATATTGGTTAAATTGAGCAAATCCATGTAGGCCTACTTGTAGTTAGATGAGGTTGTTTAGGCTTTTTTATTGCCCACGTACTACTAAATAGCATAACACCAAATCAGATGCGACCAAATATTTATCTAACCCTTTTTTTGCTCAGCATGGCAATCAGTCTTAGTAGGTCCCTCGGATCATCTCCATTTCTAAGCATAACTGAGGACATGGCGTGTGTTCACACCCATTTTTGGTTCGGGTTTTTTGGTTTAAGATGGAGAGCCCAGTGTCACGCTAGGAGGCATTAGGTGGGTTGAATCCATGAAGTGTCATCCAACATCCAAGAGACATTTTCAAGAACAAATCTCCTATTTATTTTCCCTCACGAGTTACACAGCCATTTTGTTGATTACATGCCCAAATAGGGATCAATCTAGAAATTACAGTAGTATGAATAATTCTAAGAAATTAAAAAGTTAACAGCTTTCTAGTACAAAAATTTCTAGTTTCTCATTGTTGCCCTTATGGAGCTTATTCAGTATGAGTCCTATAGGAGAAGCTAGAAAAGACCAAAATGATTCTTTAATATTTTGATTCCTTTTTAAAAACATAAGGGACCAAAATGGTCTTTTAATATAGTTGGGAATAATTTTGCTCCTTCATAAAGAGTCAAGGGACTATTTTAGTCCTTTTCTCTTACCTATAAGGGCTTGCGCCTATAAGAAACTAGACCCCAAATTATAAAGTACTCGTGAAATGAGGATAAAATCTCTAGGTACTATCTTATCTAAAATCGAATCTGTCTTTCAAAAATTTACTCCGAAACCTAATCTCGTTAAAACTCTCCCTATCAACGAAAAAAAGGCGCGAAGAAGCCAGGGTGCAAATTTTCGAAGCCCACATTTACTATAAAGGAATGTTGAAGTAATTTGTTAACAGTTCGTAAGAGAAACAATTCTAGATTTGAAAGCAACTACATTAACAAACACAAAAAACAAAAACATTTGTTTCATACTTATGATGATCTAGCAAGCCATCAAGAATATAATTAAGCGGATGTTTAGCTGGGTGCAAACATCATGCAAAAGGGTTTGCATAAAAAGCAACACTTTTTATGTTTGATCCCATCTATTATGCAGAAATTTACTCGACCCTGAAATCAATTTGCAGCAAACCAAGCAAGTACCTTATGGTACAACCTAGTTATACCTAGGCACTGCATTAATTTGGCAAGATCAAATAGCATGGACATTTTCCATACCTTGCCCAAGCCCAATCCTAAAAAAAATGGATATATTCTTCTGCCAAAGCCTGGATAATTCTTTGATATTGGTTAAATTGAGCAAATCCATGTAGGCCTACTTGTAGTAAGATGAGGTTTTTTAGGCTTTTTATTGCCCACGTACTCCTAAATAGCATAACACCAAATCAGATGCGACCAAATATTTATCTAACCCTTTTTTTGCTCAGCATGGCAATCAGTCTAAGTAGGTCCCTCGGATCATCTCCATTTCTAAGCATAACTGAGGACATGGCGTGTGTTCACACCCATTTTTGGTTTGGGTTTTTTGGTTTAAGAGGGATAGCCCAGTGTCACGCTAGGAGGCATTAGGCGGGTTGAATCCATGAAGTGTCATCCAACATCCAAGAGTAATTTTCAAGAACAAATCTCCTATTTATTTTCCCTCACGAGTTACACAGCCATTTTGTTGATTACACGCCCAGATAGGGATCAATCTAGAAATTGCAGCAGTATGAATAATTCTAAGAAATTAAAAAGTTAATAGCTTTCTAGTACAAAAATTTCTAGTTTCTCATTGTTGCCCTCATGGAACTTATTCAGTATGAATCCTAAGGAGAAGCTAGAAAAGGCGAAAAAAAAGGTGCGAAGAAGCCAGGGTGTAAATTTTCGAAGCCCACATTTACTATAAAGGAATGTTGAAGTAATTTGTTAACAGTTCGTAAGAGAAACAATTCTAGATTTGAAAGCAACTGCATTAACAAACACAAAAAACAAAAACATTTGTTTCATACTTATGATGATCTAGCAAGCCATCAAGAATATAATTAAGTGGATGTTTAGCTGGGTGCAAACATCATGCAAAAGGGTTTGCATAAAAAGAAACACTTTTTACGTTTGATCCCATCTATTATGCAGAAATTTACTCTACCCTGAAATCAATTTGCAGCAAACCAAGCAAGTACCTTATGGTACAACCTAGTTATACCTAGGCACTGCATTAATTTGGCAAGATCAAATAGCATGGACATTTTCCATACCTTGCCCAAGCCCAATCCTAAAAAAATGGATATATTCTTCCGCCAAAGCCTGGATAATTCTTTGATATTGGTTAAATTGAGCAAATCCATGTAGGCCTACTTGTAGTAAGATGAGGTTTTTTAGGCTTTTTATTGCCCACATACTCCTAAATAGCATAACACCAAATCAGATGCGACCAAATATTTATCTAAACCTTTTTTTGCTCAGCATGGCAATCAGTCAAAGTAGGTCCCTTGGATCATCTCCATTTCTAAGCATAACTGAGGACATGGCGTGTTCACACCCATTTTTGGTTTGGGTTTTTTGGTTTAAGAGGGAGAGCCCAGTGTCACGCTAGGAGGCATTAGGTGGGTTGAATCCATGAAGTGTCATCCAACATCCAAGAGACATTTTCAAGAACAAATCTCCTATTTGTTTTCCCTCACGAGTTACACAGCCATTTTGTTGATTACATGCCCAGATAGGGATCAATCTAGAAATTCCAACAGTATGAATAATTCTAAGAAATTGAAAAGTTAACAGCTTTCTAGTACAAAAAATTTTAGTTTCTCATTGTTGCCCTCATGGAACTTATTCAATATGAATCCTAAGGAGAAGCTAGAAAAGACCGATCCCTCCCCCTCCCCCCCTCGTCTCTCTCAATGTGATCTCTTTCGCAAAGGACTCGCTCCCAAGTGATTTTCTATGTATTTGGAGTTGCTTTATACACATTAGAGGTTAAGAGTGATATCTTTGCTTTCAACAAAGATAATGACTAAAAGATGTCCTTCTGGATTTTAAGAGAGTCATCCCATAAACTAGTCACTTCAAGATGTATGCTATCATTGATGGTATATGTAGTTGTGAATGCGTAGCACATATTCTTTGAGAATTGAAAAAGACTTGGACTATCCTAAGGGCATCTCAAGTGTCATCCATTGATTAGTTTAACTTTCTATGTGTTAGTTCTCATTCTTCACTCAAGTTAGGTTAAGCATTTTGAGTTATGCAAGACGGATGACAAGGTTATGGGATCTATCAGCCATCATCATGAGGCATTTTCCGTATGTCTGCCTCCACAGCCCGACTTATGTATGGTGAATGAATACCAGGAACCCGTTTTCTTCATATCATATGCCAACTAGTTTTCCTTGCCTCAACTTTACAAAGCTACAAAAAGCACAAGTAATGATCAGCAAATGACAGTCATCACATACATTCAATTTTTTAAATATCAAGTGAAATAACCATGCCTTAAACGTAAAGAAGCATAGGTATATACTGGTGATGCATGCAGAACAAAAAAATCATAAACTAAATAGATTCTGAAGCAACTTCAGGACTCAACTTGAGTGCCAAAAAAAGGCTACATGTACATCTTAGCTAATCATATAAACATATCCCAAGGTAACCCATATTAAAGTAAAACTAAAGTCCAAAATTGTGAAAACTGGACTGAACGTTGAATCGAAAAATGAGAGGTTCAAAGCTCAACAGTTCAATCGGGGTTGAACCAGAAGTTGAACCAGATAACGTAATAAATATTATAACAATTTAAATAAAATAAATAAATGATATAATAATGATATAAAATTTATACAATTATATAAATTTGTTACTAAAAATAAATTTAGTTCACATATAAACATATAAATTATTACTAATTAATGTTATGTTAAATTTAATATAAATTATTAGAAATTATTGTTAATTTATGTTATATATTTAGATAAAATTTACAATCATAAACTATATATTAAATTCACATTATAATATTGCATTTATAAGTCATTTATGTTAGATTATTTATAATTAATAAATAGATAAAAATTAATTTTTAATGATTTATATTTTAAAAATAAAAAATAAAAAAGATAACCAATTAAACATAATTAACCAACAAAATAAATATTATTCCCATTACTAAAAAAATAATTAATTAAAAATATATAATATATGTGTTTTGAAGTAGAAAATTTCAATAAGTTATTTAGCCCCGCATCACTTGGTAGCTTTGTTTTGTTTTGTTTATATAGCTTTTCGTATTTGCATGTGCTAAGAGCTCATATGAGGTGATGGAACCATGTGAGTATATTTTCTTGGTATTTAATTGATAAATAATATTATATTTAAATTAATTTATTAAATTTCATATTTAATTGAACGAATAAATTAAAATATTTATTTAATTATTTAAATAGAATATCAATTAAATCGGGCTTTTCTTAAAAAGCGGAACCGATTCAACGATTGGCCGGTTGAACCAACAGTTCAAACCAGTTCACACAGGTTTGATATTGGGCAGGTTTTTTAAGACGAATTGAATTGGCCACATAACTGATTCACGGTTGAACCAGTCAAACCAACCGATCCAGTCTGGTTTTTAAAACCATGGTTATACCTATATTTTCCTTCCATTCTAATAATTTATTAAGGGTTGTTACTCTTCAGTGCATGCTGACTTTGGCATTGTTTTGAAAATCGGACTAGCCGGTTCGACCAGTTCAACCGTAAATAATTTATAAGTGCAAGATTATGATGTGAATTTAATATATAATTTATGTTTGTAAATCTATATAAATATATAATATAAATTAATAATAATTTCTATTAAATTTATAAGTTTATATATGAACTAAATTTATTATAGTCATAAATTATATCATTATATAATTATTATATCTTTATTATAATTTTTTTTTATTTAAATAGTTATAATATTTACTACGTCATCTGATTCAACTCTGGTCAAGCTATTGAATCTTGAACCTCTCATTTTTTCGGTCACAGCCTTAGGTATAACACGAAAAGGAGCTGAAAGCAATCAGGAGGTTTGTAGTTCCTCTAGCAAACATGGAGTTAGTACATATATGAGTGCCTCATTCAACTGGAAAGTAGAGCCATTAACTGGCATATTATGGTAGATATTTGTTAGTATAGACTAGATGGTCTTCATTATTTAAAGTGCGTAACATTAGCCAAGAGTTTAAAAACTGGGCCGAACCGTCCAATTCAACCGGTTGAACCGCGAACCGGTCGACAGGACGGTTCGGGCTATTATGGAAACCGGATTTGACTAAAACCGCTTGGAACCGGATAGAACCGGCGGTTGAACCGCTAGACTAGGTAACCGACTATGGTTTTCGAAAACCAGCCATAGCAAAACATGGTTTTTTTTAGCAGTTAGATTGAAATATAATGCTTTTAATTTTCATAAATCTTAATATGTAATTCATCAATTACTCACTCCTATTTCGTTTATTCGACCTCGAAGCCCTACCCTGACATGTGCAATCTCGTTCGCATCCCCTCCCTATCTCCGTGAAGTTCGTCGTTGAAACCCAATCGTCGCCGGCCACCAAAGTTTCTCGCCGACTCAGGGGTCTGCTCGTCCCTCCTCACTCAACCATCTATGAAGTTCTTCAACAATGGGTCCATGACAATTTTGGAGTAAGATTTCCTCAAGCAAAATTAATTAAATACTTGAGTTTTTTTGTATTTCATCTCAAATTTGTTTGGTAATGTTGTTATTTGTCATCTACTCATATTAGCGTGGATTTCTTGATTTATTTGGTTTAGGAAAAAAGCTATAAGAAACTCTAGTTTGAAATTTTATTGTTTCTTTCTAATTTCAATCAAAAAATATGGATTTAGAATGCTTTGAAAAAAAAGGACAGGAACTGGAACTTTCTCAGAATAAGTCATGCATAATTATTTTCTAATTTCTACGATTTAGTATGTCTTGACAGATTATGTGCTATATATTTTCTAAGTTCAGTCAATAAATGCAAATGATTGCATGTAAAAACTAAATGATCTAGTTATTGTAATAAAATTGCTCTATACCATTGAGATTTAGCGTTCAAAGCAGTAGATGAACGACCCCACCTTGGCTCATATTATGCAACAATTAACTCTTATTTGTACAAGAGAAATTGCAACCTCTTCACTAGATAGTTCATTTCTTGTTGTGTTGCTAAGCTTAACCAAGAAGAGAAAGGAAGTTGCTTGAATGTAAAGAACCAAATAAATCATGAAATTCATCATTATGCTCACTCCATGTCATTAAAGCACCTACAACGAATTCCATATAACAGCCTGATTAAATATACTCATTTTTTTAGCTCATTAGTTAAATGCTATAGTGACAGGAAAGCCTTTTTAGTGACAAGTGTAATGCTATTTTTTTATTATCCTCTTGTAAAATTATTTGAATTATTTAACTGAGAAAGACAAATTTTGTTACTTTTATCTCTACATCATCAATATTGTTACTTTTATCTCTACATCATGAATGTATTTTCTTTATGTTATTAGATAGTATAAAATAGACACAAGTCTTTCTATAAGCTATGGTGTTTCAATGTGAAATTTATTAATACATTTTACTTTTTTTCTACTATATAACTACATAAGTATACGTGTACAAGTATAGTAACCATCTTATCTTAATTTTATTTTCAGAGCTTCAATAATTGGAGGAAGAAATTATAAGATCTTAAGAAAAAAACTTTGAATTTCATCATTCAAATTACAATTACAAAAAGGTCAGTTGCCCACAAAGTTAATATATTTAATTTTAAAATTAATGCATTTATTTATTATGTCTATTTTATGCTTCATATTATGATTCTGTTAATTTTTTTTTATATTTGTGCACATGATTACGTCATTATTGCATAAATTACATATTTTTTTAATATAATTAGTATTTATTACATCATCCAATTCAACTTCAATTTGAACCTGATTGGACCATCGAATCATGAACCACTCCTTCTGATTCGTTGTCCAGTCCGATTTTTACAACCTTGACATTAGCAATACGCTTATGCAATTTATTGAAAATGACCACGGCCATTTATTCGGATACCATACACAATGCGCTTGTCCAATGAACAGAAATGGCAAGGATGTTCATCTCAAAATTGATACTCTGGTATGTAGCAAAAACAAATCTGTTAGTCAAAATGAAAAACAAGTAACAAATGTTTCGAGTCATGAAAGCCATCTCTCTGCAAAGCAGAAGTAAAACTTCATACATGACCCCAACCCCTGTGGAGCTACATACATCTGACACGACCTTTTAGTATGTATGATTAGAGTACCATAGACCAGATCAATTAATTTGACAGATTCAACTAACGAAGCTTGCATGCCACCCTTCATGAGCATCAGTCTTTAAACTTGGAAATTTTAAAAAATAATATAAAATCTACTTACATGTTCCAATATTCAAAATGTAGTTACAATTATTATGAAATAATAATACCTCATTTCCAATTAATTACAAAAAACTATCACTCTTGACAATGGTGAATGGCTTGTAGAGTTTAACACATGTAAAATTGCTAAGGAACTATATTTGATCTTTTTCAAACATGAGATTATGTATAGAAATTTATGACTATGAACCCACTGAAATACATATCAATAGGGAAGAAACACCGAAATAAATACATCTTCACATAACTTAAATTCAACTCATGCCTTTAACTGTTCAAGGCTAGCTTTTCGCACACAAACTGTAAGTCTGTCAGATTGTAAGAACCGGATTGCCCGTTCAAATGAATCGGCCCTATTTAACTACAACAGGCGATGAAATGATCAAACAGGATCAAACGGACGGAGCAGGTGGGACAAACGCAAGCACAGACCGAGGTTGGTGGGTTTGGATCGCATTTTCGAGCGAGGGATCGAGTGCTGGAGTAAAAAGTAATGACTCCTCATGAGTAATATCTTCGTTTCATTCACTCCCGTAAGGGCAAAACACGTGAGAAAGTTTCAAACAAGAGAAACCGACAGAGAGGAAGAAGAAGGAGACGGAAAGTAAGGTTATGTATTTTATTAATTTTATTTGACCATTTCTTTCATGATTGAAACCTAAGGGAGAGTTGATATCTAGTTTGAACGCAGAGGAAGAAATTTTGGGAGAGAAAAAGGAAGAAATTGTGTTGGAAAATTCTTCTTTGTAAGTAATTTCAATTTCCTATTATTTTTCTATTCAAAATTTGAGGAATAAAATATATAAAATTTATTTCTTAATGGCAAGCAATAGTGTATGATTTTAAAAGGAAGAAATCAAGTTGGTGGAAGTACAATTAGGCAAAAAGAAACAAATTTGAGGTAAAAGATGCAAGTTAAAATTTGACCTTTATTATTACTGCTTTGAGCTTTGAGGATTCCTTCAAAGTTAGTTAATAATATTTAATGTCAATTAATATTATTTGAAACAGTGAGAGATTTACATAGTGGTGCGGAGATAAAAGAACTGAAGCACCAAGAGATTTCAAAGGAAGTTTAGATAAGGTTACAAATATGTTCATAGAAAATTTATTTGAAAGTAATGGAAGTTAATTGTAAAATAACAGTGCAAAATTATATAATTGTATATGTGATTTTAGGTGTTACATTAAAGAGACCATTTAAAAATTTTGAACGTTTGGAAAGGATTTCAACGAAAAGCAGCGAAGCAGGTGATTATATTGGTCGTAGCAATTTCAAATTCTTTTATGCCATTTCAATTAATGTTACATACATCACACATATGTCTTTTTTGTTATTTAATTGACTAATAGGCATCAAATTGAGTATAACTAAACATTAAAGCTTACAATATATGTGTATGGAAAAATGATTACATTCAGTAATAAGTATATGTAATAGTGATAAGTATATGTAATGTAAATGAATTGAATGAAAAAAATTATTATATGTAAACAAAAATATTGAAAGGGAAAAGATATATGCATGTAAATTATAGGAGTTCACCCCCTTATGGTATTAGATAGGGACGAAACGTACTCGTGCATGTTAAATGAAAATGAAAATGTAAATATAAATGGAAATGAAAATGAAAATGATTGTACCTTTATTGGTACATTTAAATGGTGCTCCTATACTAATTGAAATGGGAAAGGAATAAATGTTAAATAAAAAAAGAACGAATGAAATTGAAAAAAAATATGCATGTGTAACTTTATACATGCTTAAATGTTATATATCAATGATTATTATCAACTGAGTTTATCATGTAAACTCAAACTATAATACTAATTTTTTCAAATCTCCTGATAAGTAGAAATGACTGAAAGAGAGGAATAAGTGTACAAAAGAAGACGATCGAATAAAAACAGGTAGGATTTTGGTTTATGTCTAGGTTTACAATTTGTATTTTTATTAGTGGCTCTTCAGTTTCATATAGAATGTAGTTGATAGATAAACTGATTATAAATTTAAATTTGAAAGAATGTATTAATCATCCAACTATCTGTTCTGACCACGTTAATTCGAGCCTCCGGATCGGGTCGTGACAGTAACAATTAAATGAAAGACCACAGGACTAACTAGAGCAGCACATATAAAATGTGAACATAATCGCATGTATAAATCACAGCCTCTAAAACAATTAACATGAAAACAAGTTGTCAGAATTCTACTTAAAATTTTATTTTGAAGTGAAAAAGTAAAACTTGCAATCACTATGTAGCTAATCAGCAAAGTAAACATTAAAAAAAAAAAAGTTAAATGAACAGACCTTCAATGGCTCTGGACACCTGCTAATGTAATCCTTCAAAGTTTTCCGGCTAGCTTCAAGGGTATCCCCACCAGTAAAAACTACGATCATGTAGTCAACAATCTTATCACCAAAGAGGGTTTTCAAACTCTGTATAGCAGCCTCTTCTTCTCTCGTAAAGCGGGAACTGATAGAGAACACCATAAGTACTGCATGGAGACCATCTTTGGCCAGATCTATACATCTTACTATCTCTCTACCAATGAACTCAGAGCCAGTTGAAAAATCAAATAATCCTAAAGAGGGAGACCAATAATCCTAATTAAGAGTTCAGCTAGCTGTAAAAGCTTTACCATAGACCAATATAAAAGAAAATTGAAAGAAAAACCAAAATACAATGCAAGAATTAGAAGCAAAATTGTAAGGTACCAATAAAGATTAAATGGAAACTGAAGTTAGCAGGAAAATTTGCAAAATAGCCTAAAAGATGCCTTGTTTTTTGAACCCTCCCAACTATGTCCCTTGTTCTTTACCGACATCATAGGTCCATATTGGTGTTTCCCTTTGACGGGGTTAGCTTAATATTTTGGGGATGAAAAATGCAAACAACATAAAAAAACAATAAGTCTTTATCCCGCTACGGGGGTTGGCTACATGAATCTTATTTTCTCCATTGTGTCCTATTAAGAGTCAAATTCTCATTTAATTCTAATGAAAAAAAGGTTATTTTTTATACTTTCTAACCAAATCTTTTTAGATCTGCTTCTACCTTTTTAGCATAGCTCAGATCTAATACATCTAGTCTCTAATAAGGTCATCAGAATGCCGAAATATTATGTGACCAAACTATCTAAGATGACTCTCTTTAATCTTATGCGCCACTGTAGCCACTCTAACATTTTCACATATATACTCATGGATGAAAATACCCTTGGTTCAAAATTTATATTTCACATTTACCATCTCTATGCAAGACATCCCATCCAGGGGCATTGCTGACCATATGACACTCCATAAATTGCAAAGTCAAAGTGAGTGCTTAGATCCAAAAGGTAATGCATGCATTGTGTTGGTAAGTCAAGGACATTTAGGTCATTTAAACTATTGTTAAAGGATATCAGTTCTTGAAACGCCTAAATACATTAGTATAAGAAATTAGGCTGATGTTTGAGGTGTAAATTAATAAAAAAACTAGTTACAACCTCTCAATATTAGCTGAGGCGGTATTGCTTCCTCCAAATAAATATGAAGTGAGAGGTTCAAGTCCAACAATCATTGAGTGGTTCCCAAAATAAAATAGAGCTATTTCAAATTGAGTAAAATAATAATGGAAATTTTCAATTTTTTAATCCATCAAAAACAAGCCAGTTAGTGCTAAGAAGATAGATAGATTACCTTTTAATCTAAACGATCAGGTAGAAAAAAAAAACACCAGTTCCTATTTAAAGAAATTTCTTATACTTGGGTTATTCATTGGAAGTGCCAGATGTGCTCCTCCAAGCAATATTGCAACCCAAATACAAAACTCCTTAAAGTTTTTTTGAAATTTATATTTGGAAAACTGTTACTTAAATCACTTCTACAAGAATTATTGATAAAATGAAAACAATATTCGTACGACAAACAATTTATGTAGCATTCAAATTGGGCAAGAATAATTGGTCAGCAACCTGGCACAATCATAACTATAACTAGAATAAACACACAAAAACATCAACTTATTCTCATAAACCTTAGAAGCTATCAACCCATAATATTGAAACACTAAAAGCAAAGGTATTGGATGATTTTGGATGCTGAAATCAACTGGGAGATGCTTGTCTACGAAGCTGATCAAGCCCATCCTCGCCCTTCCCAACCCATCCCGAATATAACCAAGCCTGGAAATAAGAAGTTGGATTCAGCTTGAACTGGTATGTTTATCGTTTCATTTATCAATGCAGCCACAAGAAACCACAGTACAAAATAGTAGTAGAAGCAATGAATACAGAACTCACAAAAAATGCATTCAGAAAGACTTTGGAAACGATAAGCAGCCCATTACTAGCTATAAAGGGACATAAAACTGTAGATGTGCTAAATTCACATACCATTTAACATATGCCTGCTTTATAGTAAGTTCAAGATTTCACGAAGTCTGACTAAAGGAACTATTATCCAAACGAACGCCAAAATCCTAAGAAAGGACATGCAGTATAACTGCATAAGAAAAGGAAATCATACCTAAAGCAATAAAGCTTGATTTTCCATTGCAAAAAAAAACGAAATGCTTAACACCTTTTACAAAATACTCTAGGAATAAGGGCATGTAGCAAAACAAAATAACATTTTGTCACTTCCAAAATCCAACATGTAACAATGAAACATAGACTCCAGCTTCCAGACAATATTTCCCCAAATAAGATATTAATAACAAATGCAGTGGCAAAATAAAAGAATTATTATACTGTTTTTATGATTTACAAACCTCAGAAGGTTGTTATTACTGTAACTAATCAGAATGCACATCTTAACAGACATTGTATATTATTCTCTGAGATATTATAGAAAACACAATCAACAATATAATTGCCAATTGTGGACACACTTATCATGAAATCTATCTTTTTCAATAATCTAATAATTTTTATAATAAAGGCAAAACTTCAACTCAAACTTGAAGCCCAAAGTCTCTAGATGATGAGCCTCCAAGAATTAACTTATAAAAGCTTTTCAGCTCTAATATTGTGCCATTTGGCACTCTGAATTTATACCAAATGGCAATCTGATTTGAAATAACAAGAAAATGTTAATTGTGTGATAAACATAACACTTTTGAATTAAACTATACATCAGCAACAAAGCTCTCACACCCTGCCGCTACCTTTTTAGTATGAGATGGTTCTAAGACAGAAGCATAACATCACCCCAGTTATAGCCTGGGGAATATTACTAGATTATTCAAAAACCAAGAATATAATATCCTTATAACCTTGTAGTATTACAAAATTTCCAGAATCAAACAAAGAATACAGTTACCAGGAGTGTCGATAACATTTACAGCACGTCCGTCCTTTAAAATAGCACTTTTCAGTTCAGAAGTACAGGTTACCCCAGATGGACTAAGATCAGAAATGAAAGCTTCTCTTCCAAGAATACTGTTTCCTGTTGCACTCTTGCCATTACCTGTTTTCCCCACAATAGCAAGAGAAATGGAATTGCTTGCAGGAGTTAGTTCCCAATTCTCTAGCAGATCTACCAGATCATCCTCCATTGGGTAAAACAACGCAGTAATCTGCCAAAAAAATACAAATACAACTGAATCAATTGAGAAGAAAAGCTTGGCAAGCTTGTGTTTTTGGGAGGTTGAAAAAGATAAACTTCCATGCGAAGAAACATATAACGAAAAAGGGTATAGTAGGAAAAAATCAGGAATCACAAATAATAAATCATAAAGAGATAAAGTTAACAGATTATAAAATTCGCATTGGCCCCCAATGTCTTTTCCATGACATTGGAACTCTTGGAGCATGTGCATCAGTATGCTACTCAACATCCTATCCATATAAAGAATCCTTTTCTAAGCTGTAGCAAAATCATCTACAAGTTTGCGAACTCATTCCCTTCTGTTCATTCATGCAGCTTTAAGTGTTTACAGGAATCATGTTTGAAGTTCTTTGAGGCCCTTCCTAACCATGCTTGATGGCGTAAAATTACTGATCTTGAATGAAAACTTGTTATATCTGGATGTATAATAAAATTATAAATAAAAACAACGATAATGGTATAACTTGCAGCACCCTACTGTCACCCCTACTTTGAATGCCTTGATGCTATTATCGAACACCCTAGCTTACCTGACCAAATGATTTTGCTTGCTAAATCCACTGTGCTTGCAATTACGTCTTTCAGCAACTGCAACCACCTTTCAATCCAACATTATATTGCACAATTATAGCAGGGAGAGTTATAATTTTATTTTAGAACCTAAATAACTTGGTATAGTATCTTGCACCCTACCATGCTAGTGTCAAGGATAATGGCCGGCTCAGACTCTGTTAACGGGTAAGCATTACTTCATGGATGCTAGCAGCTCTGCTAAATTATTGGCATTTGCGCATGCAACTTGCTGTCAGGAATTAGCATATGACATAAACAGCACTGTAGGTGTAGTAATTTATTTAGTAGGAAATTATTTTCAGTCTACTTTGGCAAAATGTGTTGGAGAATTTAAACAAAAGTGAGTCAGTTTTTTTTCACTTTACATCCTGCAACTAAATGGTATGGAAGCACCAGCTACATCATCGGTATGATCCTTAAATTGCAAGAGAGAAATGATCATTTCAATGGTCAATCCAAATAAACTCTTGGAAAAAATAATTTCCTTTTATGAATAGACCTCGTTAAGTTTGGGCTCTAGGCCTTGTCAGGCCAGGTTTCATAGAATTTCTAAAGAGTAAGATTACTTCATCAACATAATAAAGAACACCAGTGTTATATTTATGAAAGACTAAAGAATGATTTAGCCTACGTGTATTGTTAATAGGTTTAGGAGAAGTGCTATGGAGAGCTCTAGAAAAGAAAGTGGTAAATAATGTTTATATTCAAGTCACTAAGGATATGTATGCAGGAGTTGTTACTTGTGTTTAAACACAAGGTGATTTGACCAAGTATTTTCCTATTTCAGTTGGATTACATCAAGGATCAGCCTTAAGCCCATATCTTTTTGCTTTAGTCATGGAGTTCTCACTAGACATTTGCAAGAGGTTGTACCCTGGTGTATGCTTTTTGCTTATGATATTCTTCTTGTTGATAAGACTAGAGAGGGAGTTGAAGGTAAAGTTGCATTATGGAAATCAACCTTAGAGTCTAAAGGTTTTAGTTTGAGTAGATCTAAAACCGAATATATGAAGTGTACTTATAGTAGGTGTAGATCTAGTGGGAGGATTGTGACTTTGGGCGATCAAGTCATTAATAAGAGAACACGTTTTAGATTATCTTGGGTCTATTGTTCAGAGTGATGGTAAAATAGATAGGGATATTATTAGTAGAATTCAAGTTGAATGGTTGAAGTGGAGGAATGTATCGGGTTTGTTGTGTAATAGAAAAGCCCCCCTCAAACTTAAGGGAAAATTCTATAGGATGTTGGTTAGACCTACAATGCTTTATGGTGTAGAATGTTGGCCATTAAAATAAAAGCATAATATTAAGTTAAGCGTTGCATAGATGAGGATGCTCAGGTGGGTGAGTGGTTTTACTCTTAGAGACAAGATATGAAACAAGCATATACGTGAAAATGTTGGAGTAACTCCAGTGGAAGATAAGATTAGAGATAGTCACCTTAGATGGTTTGGTCACATAAAATGGCGGCCTTCTGATGACTTGGTTAGGAGAGTAGATGTATTAGATTTGACTTATGTTAAAAAAAAAGTAGAGGTAAACCTAAAAAGACTTGGTTAAAAATATTAGAAATAACCTTTCTTTATTAGATGTAAACGAGAATTTGACTCTTAACAGGACACAATGAAGAAAAAGAATTCATGTAGCCGACCCCACGTAGTGGGATATAATAAAGGCTTGATGTTGTTGTTGTCGTCGTTCTTGTTGCATTGTTAATAGGATTAATTTGAGTTGATAATGGTCCTAGTCCTGTAAGGCCAAGCAGGGTCAAGTTTCAAATGAGAATGTTCTACTGATTGAAATTAGAATTTCAATGATTTTACTTCTATTCGTTTTGTCTATAAGTTTCACTTTCACCATACTAACTGAATTAATTAAAACTACAGGGATTTCAAGGGATATCAACTGCTGCAGAAATTTTACTAAATTTCTTCCTACGCTCTATAGTATTAGGTGTAAACGTGTTTAGGAACTTCATTGTGATTGTTGAACAATGGGAAAACTTTGTATAAATTTCATTATCTTCCATAGTAGAATTCTATCCTGAAATTTATTAAGAGTGGATGAAGATGTTTCTATCCTTATCTTCCATAGTAGAATTCTACCCTGAATGTAAGGATGAGCAAAGAAAGATCTATCTTCTTCAAAATAGACATTAGCCAAAATTAAAAAAAAATAAAAAAAAAAGAGATAGGTGGATGGTAGCACTTGTATCAAATTTGGGTTGATGAGTAACACAAAATATACACTTGATTTCTTTTGGACCTATTTTTCCTGGTATTATTACTATGAACATGCACAAAAGAAGTACATCTAAATATTTTATGATGTAAAGTTATTTGTAACATTCAAATTGAGATTAAAAAATAAAGCTCTACTAGGGTTTCCTGTTTGCCCTATCCGCCTCTCTTGTTGTGTCAACATCATCCCTCCACTATTACATTTTGTGTGGAATCTAATTATTTCGATCAATCGGATTGTACTATTACCTCAGACCTTAATTAAGTTGTCATGCTCACTGCAGGGTTGCAGGGTCCTCCAACTACTTGGGTTCGAGTGCTTTGCACCTGAAAAAAATAATTTCATACAGCGCCCAGGTGTTGCATAATTTGCTTGGAGAAAACATGAGTGAAGAAGCGTTGCGGCGCTTAAGACTTGGCGCGGCGATGCAACCAGGGAGCGCTATGACTCTACAGACCTCAGTGTTGCGACTCTCCATACCTCGGCATTGTTGCACTGTCAGGCAAGCTATAGTCAGGAGTGCTAAACGTCGTGGCACTCAAACTTGGCGTTGTGAAACGAGCTGGCAGATTTTTCTCTTATTTTTCCTTATGATTTGCGTCCCTTGGTGGTTACTATACTTTTCTCTTTGTTTGTTCATGTAAGAACGGTGCAAGGTGAAGAGAAGCAAAGAGAGAGTAAGAGAGAAAAGGGATGTGTACAAATTTCTCCAAATTTTCATAGTGGATTTCTTAGTGTGGTGTGGCTCCGTGATTTTTTTCCAGGTTTCGAGTTTTTCTACATTAAATCCTTGTGTTCATTATTTCTATTGGATTATCTATTTCTTGTTTGTTTCGTTGCGTAATTTACTTCTCCCCAAAATCCCCCTCCCCTAGCCTTGTCGAAGGCCCCCCCCTCTTTTGCCCCACTATGACCTCCATCCTCGCCTCCTACGATTTTCCACCTCTCACGAACCCATCTCTTGGCAACCCTTCTCCATCTAACCCCTCGACTTTAAACTGGAAACAACTACTTTCTACCAGAAACCCCTCAAAAAAGGATTTTCCCCTTTCCTTCATGCCTCATAAGGAGGAGGTTGCTTCCTTCTCAGAAGAAGAAATATCAGTTGACTCTGAGGAATGTGGGCTCTCATTGGTTGGTTATTCAATTGGTCGTAAGCCTTACGTAAGATCTAGACCCTCAAAGGTACGCTTCAGCTATTATCCTTGAGCGAAGGTTTCTTCTTGCTCAAATTTTCATCGCCCGAAGATTATGATATGGTCTGCTCTAGTGGGCCATGATTCTTTTTGGGAAAACCTTTTAGCCTCCAAAATTGGTCCCCTCACTTTCGTCCAAAACGTGATGAGTTCTCATCCATCCCCATCTGGCTTAAAATCCATGACTTACCTTTGTTCTACTAGAACTAAGACGAAATATCCAAAATCACTAGCATGTTTGGTACCCCTCTAGTCGTAGATACTCTCACAGCTGAGAAAAGCCCGATTAACCTATGCACGAGTCTATGTTCATGTGACAAACAAATCTTACTTAACCTGAAGAAGTCCTTATCTCTATAGCTGGGAAGAATATGAGTATGAAAGTGCAACATGAGTGGAAGCCAACACCATGTGAATTTTGTGGCTCTCTAGTTCACCCGACAGTCATATGCCCTTCCAAACCCCCTCCACCACTTCAGTAGAACCCTGAACTCATGGTAGAAGCAGGAGTCGGAAACGTAGGAGACCCCCCTCCAGGCCTGCCATTTCACAAGCACACCTACTATCATAAACCAAGCTAATTTGATCCAGCCTCTCCCCTGCTTCTACAAACTCAAAACCCCCTAATTCACTAGTCGCCTCCACCTCATCAGCACCCCTTGTCATCCACATTCCCACCCTCCTACCACAAAACATAATGAAAATGGCCTTGCTAACACCAATATACCTAAACCTTAATTCACCAACTGAGGAGATCCCAACCACAACAACCCTCCTGTTGAACCCCATACTAAGTCAAATCCCATTCACTCCTGCAACAAATTCCAAATCCTTCAAACCAATCCCTCCTCTTTTCATAATGGTGTTTCTAGCACTTTTGTCGCCACTAGGGGTGCAAAAGAGTCGAATCGAGCTCGAGTCAGGCCCAACTCGAGCTCGACTCATGAGCCAAATTGTGAGCTCGAACTTGAGTCGAGCTCAAAAGGCGAGTTCGAGCTCGGCTAATGCCACTGAAATTAAGCTCGCGAGCCTTTTGTAATCCGTCTGTCCGTCTTCCACACTTTCGATCCATCTCGCGATCTGTCTTCCGCAACTTGCACGTGACACCTGCGATTCATCTTCTGCGCATGCATACGCCTAGGAATAGGTTAACAGTGAACTCGAGCTAGCGATCCATCTCCTACAGTTCCCATGTTGATGCCCATGCCGTGATTCTTCTTCCGCATTTCGTATTCCCATCACGCAGATGCCTAGGCCGCAATTCGTCTTCCGCACAAATGCGCAGGCACGGACGCCCGCAGGGGACGCAATTCATCCTCTGCGCGGGATAATCGAGCTGCTCGATGAGTAATCGAGCCAAGTATTACCAGTCTCAAATTCGAGCTCGATAATCCAACAAGATCGAAATTCTACTCAAGCTCAAAACTCGATAAGCTCGGCTCGTAAGCCCATAAATGAGCCAAGCTCGAGCTGGCTAGGCTCACTTACACCCCTAGCCACCACTGAAGCTCAACAAACTTCTACCTCTACAGGCCAACCACCTAAATCCACCAAAGCCAAGCAACCTAAAAAGACCCCAAACCCCACATCAAAAACCCAATGAACCTCCACCTATTGTTGTTTAGAACATAAGGGGTTTCAATAGCTCTAATAAGGTTTTGTATTGCAAAGAACTAGCCCATGAATTTGCTCTTGACATGTTGTGCATTTTGGAGAATAGGATTCATGCTTCCTCTCTGTTAGATCCCTAGTTCTCAGCTTCTCACATTGTTTTTGATTCTAAAAATCGCTGCCACAATTTTGAATATTCCAACTCTAGGAGGATTTAGATTAAATTGAATGCCGCCAAAATCAAATTTTCCCCTACTTTTATCTCCAATCAAATGATACAAGGGATTGTTCTAGTTGGCTCTCACATTTCATTTTTGTTGTCAGTGATATATGATACTAATTCACAAGATAAGTGTTTCTTATTGTGGGATCATATTGGAGATAATTTACCTAACCCTTCTATCCCTTGGATGGTTTTGGGTGACTTCAACTGTTATAGGTTTCAATCTAATAAAGCAGGAGGTAATATTATTATACATCACAGCAGGCTTTGGGATTTCAATTCTCTCATTTTTTACACTGGCCTCAAGGAATTGGCATTGGTTGGCAACTTTTACACATAGTTTAATCAAAGAACGGATAACCCTATTCACCTCAAGTTAGACAAAGCATTGTCTAATGATTCTTGGCTTGAAACTTTTCCTTGCTCCTTTTACAGGGTTGGCAACCCTTCATGCTCTGATCATTCATCTCTTATTCTCTCTAATCAGACAACCTCAATGGTAAGAATCACAGATTCGTTTTCAAAAACTATTGAACCAAATATAATAAGTACTGTAATGTTTTATTTTATGTTTTCAGTCAACATTCTGAAGGAAATCCCATTATTGGTTTGTATCATAAGCTCTAAAGCCTTAAACTGCTTATTAAGTCTAAACCATGGGCCTCTGCCAACTCCCTTACTGACACCATTACTTATATCCAGAACCAACAATCCACCTATCTTATGCAACAAGACTCTGACCCTTTGAATGCTTCAATAAACAAATGCTTTAAAGAGGTTAAATGTTCCATTGTTGAATGCACTTCTACTTGGGCCTCTTGGCTCATCCAATGATTCAAAACCAAGCGGCTTACCCAAGGTGAGGATGACCTCAAGTCCCTTTATGTTAAAATTCGAATGAGACGCACCTATAGTAGGACATATGTGATTTATGATATACCTGGCACCCCTTCAAACTCCCAAGAGCCTATTAACGCCATCATTCAACATTTCCAACAGTTATTTAATGCACCCTCCCCCACTCAAACAGAACTTAGCACTATTCCTCCTAGTGTTGTCATACCCCCCATCCGATGGCCTCCCTTACTGCTCCTATGCCTGATGATGAAATCAAAGGCACTATTTTCTCTGGCTCTTCGTACTCAGCGCCTGGACCGGATAGTTGCACCTTTGAATTCTACAAATCTTGTTAGACTATTGTTGGGCCTTTGGTTTGTAAGGCTGCCAAATCCTTTTTTTCTCAAAGGATACCTCTCTAGGTGTGCCAAAGCCATTATTTTAGCCTTAATCCCCAAATCAAGTCATGCCAGTAACTTATCAGATTTTAGACCTATTTCTTTATGCAACAATTTCTACAAAGTGAGCTCTAAAATACTAGCTAATAGACTCACACTTATTATGCCTTATATCATAAAGTCTAGCCAATATGGTTTCATCCAAAAAAGAGTTTCTTCTAACAATGTTATCTTATAGCTTTTGCACTACTTGGGGAATTAGTAAAAAGGCCAAAAGGAAACTGTTTTGTGCTAAATTTGATATTCGTAAAGCGTTTGACTCTATATCTAGGAGCTTTATATCGGCTAGAGTGGCTCAAAAAGGCTTTCCTCAGTCTTTCATAAATTGGACAAAAGCTTGCATTAATGACGTTTATTTCTCTATTTGCATTAACGGTGGCCTTGAGAGGTTTTTCCAAACATCTTCTGGTTTGCGGCAAGGTTGCCCGCTTAGCCCGTACCTATTTTGTATTGCCATGAATGCCTTTTCTTGTCTTATTGAATCTCCTATTGTTGACAGTCACTTTGAGGGCATCACTAATAAAGGTAATCATATATCACTTCTTCTAAATGCGGATGACCTCCTCGTGTTTGGTAGGCCTTGGTACAAAATTGCAATGTTCTTAATAATATATTATGCACCTTTCCCAACATCTCTGGGCTCCTGATCAACCATGTTAAAAGCTTTCTCATTCTATCTCCTAACACCTCTTCCCCAAATGACATCTCTGTTGCTCTCAATATCACTAGTAGTTGTAATAAGCTTACATATTTAGGCCTTTCTATTTCGATTAAGAGAGCTCGTCTCTCTAATTTTCAACCTCTAAATCAGAAAATTGCTCACCATCCTAACGGCTGGAAAGCCAAATTCCTCTCTTTTGTAAGTAGACTATAATTCATCAGATTCAAAATATGGAATACAATTGCTTAATGGATTCATGGATCCATTATACCAAAGTCTTACAGTAAGCTTATTGGTAATATATGTGCTAAATTTCTTTATTTTGGAGATATTAATGCTAGGAAATTGCATCTGATATCTTGGAAAAACTCTTGCAAACCAAAGATGTTTGGTGGTTTGAGCCTTCCTGTTATTCACGCTTTATATCATGCTTACAACTGCTCCCTAATTAACATGTTTTATAATATTGCTAGCCCACTTTCCTGTTGGCTCAGGGTAAAATATACATCTCCTTGGAAACCCCTTTCCCCTAAGCCTTCTGGTTTCTGGAATAAATTTGTCTGATTGCCGAAAAAACTACGATGTGTTTCTCTTTTGTTGCTACCCCTTATTCTCCCATTTCTTTGTTCTAGGATCATTGGTGTAAGGGTGCTTATTTTAGGGACTTACCTAACTCTCTCTCTCTCTCTCTCTCTCATCCTTAGTCATACCAATGCCCCTCTTACGAGCCTTATTGTTGATGAGAACTGGAATCTGCATACTGCCTTTCCTGTGCAAGCTGCCGAGGTTATTTAATCTATCCCCATTCTTGAGCATGCCTCTAAATGTCTAACTTGGAGGAATCCTGATAGAGAATCTTTTAAGGCTTATATGTTAGACTATTATAGAGATACACCTATTGTCACATGGTTTAAAAGTGTTTGGCATAAGTACCATGCCTTAAGATTTTTCTTAGCTTGTCACAACCCGGCCGAGAGGTTCAAATTAACGAGACGGGAACTGACGATCGAACAGTTGATTAAATTTTTAATAGTTAAGTAACTATTTCTAATACACAGAAAGAGCCACTAAAACATCTAAATAAAAAATTTACAATAATTACCTTTCCCTTGGAGTAACTCGCCTGCAGTACATATTTTCATCTCTTCTACTCATTTTAAGCTTTTGACTAATACATGTAATTGATTCAATAAAAAAGAGTGAGTCATAAAATAACTCAGCGATTAAAACATGCTTCTAAATTACATTAATACAAGGCCTTTGAACAATATGAATGCTCATTTTCAAACATAAAATAATTCATTTAAATTTATTTCAAACATGACCATCAAAATTATACATATATCAGTATCATATCTTAATCCTTTCTAGAAAATAATACAACTATCATAGGAGCCACCGTCTAAAATAGTACTAATAAAAGTACTCCTTTTTCATTTCCTTTTTCTTTTTCATAACCATTTTTATTTACGTGCACAGGTATATTGCGTCCCTAGTCAGCACTATAAGGGGGTGTGCTCCATCATTCAACATGCACATGCAAGCATTTCTATATATTCATTTCATTTATTTATCATTCAAAACTTTTTATTGTGCATATGTTGAATAATCCTGCTAACCATCAATCAATTCAATATGATCACTCACAAAAAAGAAATGTTAAAATTTTACAATAATCATTGACTAACCAATATCAATTAATTCAATGAAACTGGATTAAAGAAATCAACATTATTACTATAAATAGGAGCATGACTACTCACATTGAAATTAAGTATTGCACTGTTTTACTCTCACTCCTTACTTCAAGGTCAATAAATTTAACACCTATGCACAAGATATTGTTATTTAATTTACAAATTGCTCACAAATCCTCAACATTTAAATTTTCTTATATTTTATTAAAATATACTCTAATTTTTCTATACATATTTTCCTTAACTCATAATTTCAATGTTCGCCTAAAATAAATTTACAATTTAACATAATATAAACTTACTTTATTCCTTATCTAGTTTAAAATTTCAAATATTATTGATTAGAATTGCTTTTACTAGCTCGAATAAGCTATTGAACACATATAAATAGCTCTTTGTATTTAATTTATTATTTATATAATTAAGTTTCTTAATAAGCATGTTAGATTAAAATTTATATCTTATTTAACTCTCACAATTTATATCATAAATCTAAAATTTTTAATATAAATATCTTCTTTAACTAGTTATTGAATATACTTAAATAATTCTTGTTAAGAATTTAATAAAGAATAAATTTATTCTTCTTGCTCTATTATGAAAAATCATAATTCAATTAATTTCTAAAAACGATTAATAAATTCTCCATTTAATTCACTAATAATTAAATATATTCTCATTTTCTAATAAATGTTAATTATCTTTTATATATATATAAAATAAAAACTCTAATTAACTTCTATTTTTAACTATTAAATTTATATTTTTAAATATTAAATTTCTATTTATTAAATATTCTAATAATATAAAAAAATGAATACTTACTTCTCGATCGAACTCCTCTTCCTCGCTCGCTCGCTCGCCTCAAACACGACTCCTCCTTCGTCGCCTTCAGTCGACGAAGCAGGCCACAACCAGAAGACCAAATGACATCAGCGCTCCTTATTCTTCCTCTCAATCAACCTCCTCTCACTCAAAGCCTCTTATATGGTGCAAAAAGCGTGAGCGAATCGAAGTTATCTCACACGATGAGTCGCTGTTTTTCGCAATCAAACGTGTTTCCTCGCTTGTTTGCACGGTCTAGTTATGCAAGGTGTGCCTACGTCCGTGTTCGGCCCGCGGATTTGCCCACTCGGCTCGCTTGCTTCGCCCCGCTGCTATTGGATTAGGGCTGGTTCACTTGAACCGGCAAACCCGGTTCTTATAGCTTGTATGGCCATCATTGGGGGATTAAAGACTATTGAAGCTTTATCAAAGAGAAATATTCAAGTGGAACTGAATTTTTGTTTTTTCCGTTGTACGCCTGTAAGCACAACTCACCTATTTTCAAATGTGATTACACTTTCTCTGTTATCACTGAGCTAATCCCTAGTCTAAACTGTTTCCTTCTTAGGCCTAGCCTGCTTCTGATTTTTTTATTTTGTTTCATAAATGAATTCACTTATTTCTAATTCAAAAAATATATATCTTCATGTTATTTGCTGCTCGATCTATTACTTATAGAGAGAGAGAAATGATAGAGAATTTAGCTCTACTTAAGGTAGTACATCTACTACCTCCTACAAAATTTAGAAGGTAGCCTATCTTAAAGCATCAAAATGGAGAAATTGGGAGAATCTCAAGGCTATGGCTAATTGCTGTTTTATGTCCATATATAAGATTGCTTTACATGGGACTTGTTATGCTCAGCTGCAATTTTGGAATATGTTGCTTTTTATCTTATGCTGCTACACGAATTCTGAAGTTTTGGCCACTGTTGGTTAATGCTCTACTTTGTCTACTATAAAATTCATGTCATGCAGCTATTCCAATTACTTGATTATTCTCGGGTCTTGTGGGGATTTTTTATATGCCCTGGACGATGATGACAATCCCTCAATTTCCAGACCTCCTCCCCTTAGATAGTCATCTTGGCAACAAGGGGAGCCATACCTACCAACTGATCTTTAATGATGGTTTTTCTGTTATCTATTCTGAGTCCAGGCATTGTTGATCACTTTTTCATCTCCTTTTCACTTAGTGTATTTCTGATTTTTATTAGCTCTCTCATATTCCTTTCTATAGGAGTTCTTTTTATTACTTTTTGGGTGAGCTTTGCCCCTTTTTTGATGCAACTCATGCAGCTTCATTTTTTACACTGTAATTTTGTTATATTGTAATATATTTTACTACTAATGAAATGGGCTTAGCCCATAATTTTCCCAAAAAAAGAGATAAAATTGAAAGTGTGCTTCCATTCGTATTTTGAATTCCAAAACTTTAGATGACAGACAATTTATAATGCAAGTAGCTTGAATGATCGTCTCCACCTAATATGATTTCGGAATATTGTGTTGGAATAATAAAGCTCTAGTTGTGGCTAGTAAGTGACCATTTTCCCTTTATGGAATCCCAAAAAAAGGATTGCTAAGGCCTCATATTTATTTTCTTCAAATTATTGAGTCCAGCAAATATATTGTCTTCATATTCGAATTCCTCAAATTCAACGTAGTAAATCTAACCTTAGAATTAGACCCAGTCATCCTTAGCTTTCATTTCACCAAAATCAATTAAAGTAGTAGGAGCAACTTAAGATGACATCCAAATACAGCATCACTTGCTTCTCGCCAAAATAGGGTTAAATTGTGGTCTACCGCTTAAGGATGATGTCCTAATAAACATTTGCCAACTTCTCAACACAAATAGTTTAGTTCGTGACTCGTTGCTTTAGAGGATCATCCTAACATTAGCAATATTAAAATTTTTATTCATTTTAATAGTTTTGTCGTTAGTTTTAATGTGAGGTTGGTTGTCAACCTTAACACTAAACCTGTAAAAGCTCATACTCTCAATCATCGAGATATTATTCGTCTTGGCCTAAAAACCTCATGATTTCGTCCTCTTGATGTAACTTCCCAAGAGGTCATCCGTCCTAGGAGTGCTTCGATACGAGCACGTTTTAACTTGAGTTTCTAGCAAATTTTAACAATTACACTAAAAGGTGCCTCAATGTTTTAAGAGTTTAGCTTTATTTTCTAAAGAAATTTTGACAATCTCTCCAACTTAGATAACTGACGTCCTCGTCAGTTTCTTTAATCCAAAATCATTTACCAAGTATATAGGATTTTAAAGATAGAGATCCTATCTTCCGACTGGTGTATCTTTCTGATACTAATTATAACAGCCCAAACTCTCAACAATTAAGATATTGTCTGCTTTGGCCTAATAGCCTCACGATTTTATCCCCTTGGTGTAACTTCCCAAGAGGTCACCCATCCTAGGAGTGCTCCAATATTAGCGCACTTAACTTTAGAGTTTCTAAAAAAATTCCAACAATTACACTAAATAATATCTTGAAGCATTATTTTCTTAAGATATTGTGGAACCCCTTAAGAAAATAAAACTAAACTCTTAACACATCGAGGTGATTTTTGATGTAATTGTTGGAATTTCATTAGATATTTCAAAGTTAAGTGTTCTCGTATCAGCGCACTCCTAGATGGGTGACCTCCTAGGAATTACATCAAGGGGAAAAACCATGAGGCATTAGGCCAAAGCAGACAATATCTCAATAGTAGAGAGTTTGAGCTATTACAAATGGTATCAGAACAAAACACCATTAGTAAGATAGGAACTCAGTGCTCCAATCTGCATGTTTCAAGATCCTGGGTTAAAAAACCTGACGAGGACATCAATTGTCTAAGTTTGTGGAACCCCTTAAAAAATAGAATTAAACTCTTAAACATCAATGTGCATTTTAATGTAATGGTTGGAAACTCATCAAAAACTCTAAAATTAAGCGTGCTCATATCAGAGCACTCCTATGATGGGTGACCTCCTGAGTAGTTATACCAAGAGACAAAAACTATGAGGCTATTAGCCCAAGTAGATAATATCTCAATGTTTGAGGGTTTGGACTGTTACACAACTATCACTCGGCCATATAATATCTCAAGATCTCCAACAGTTATGTCCCTAATTCTGAATAAATCAACTCTCATAATCATACAAGATTGTGTTAAATTTCAGGACCCAGGATCACCATATTCAAGGCTTACATGTTTTAATTTGCATTAAAACATACAAGCAAGCATAAGAGCAGAATTTCCATCATATGTATAAGTAAGCCTTAAAACTCTAATGTCTATATCACAAACACAACAAAGTAAAACAAAAAACAAAAACCAAACAACAAAAACACCGCAATTCGTGGATAATCATCAAAAGCATTCAAAGAACGCCAACAAAAATCAAAATTTCAGATGCAAAAACAAAAAACTAACTTCAAATCATGTGACCACAACAGGGGAAAAGATTTACTGTCCATACACGAAATGAAAGAGCCCTAGATGACTGCAGAAGAAGCGGAAAACTATCAAAGCGATTGAAAAAAAAGAACCCGCACTCTTTCAAGGTGGCGATACAGCACTAAAATGTGTGCGGGATAAAGCAAGATGGTTGGTATTGCTCACATCTGCTAGTTTTCTTCGGGGCGAAGTTCAAGATAGATGAGGAAACTCTGAAGGCCGACAAGAAGAAATACAATACAAGAGTCAAGGTCACGTAGATAATAAACCAGGGGTCAGGGGAGCGTAATTGGCTTGCTAGGTCAATGGCTCGTGTACTGTACGCTTCAAATCACCCTGATAAAGTTCTTGTTTTTTTTGGGTGTAATTTAAGGGACAGCCACTAATGCTACTAAAAACAAAGACAACCACGCACAATACTCGAGTAGCATCAGTTTTATCTGACAATAAATCACATTAGAATATAACAAATCTGATACATCGTAATCTTACACGTGTAAAATTAAACCAACCTCTCATCTATATATGCAATATTAAAATCAAACAGTAAAAAGCCAATAGTTCTCTCTACAGTAATAATAATTTTGTTCTTCTTCCCCCTGTTTATATTCGTTCTTCTACTTTCTCTATTACGCTCTCAGGATAGGAAATAAAGTTCTACATGGTATCAGAGCCTTAACCTAACTGCACCCAGCTGTATCAATGGCCCGATCTTCGACCTCTCAAATCAGTGAAGCCTTCACTGAAACCTTCATCGAGATCTCACACATACCTTCATCCCTAAATTTTGTTATTTCCAATATCAAGTCTATAGTGCCAACAGAATCACTTGCCTATTGTTACCATCCTATTTATCTATATACGCTCTTCTGTAGAAATGAAATTTATACAAAGTTTATTATTTATAAAAAAGTCTATAATGTCAATGCAGCTATCCAACGACAAATATCCTATGTGGTAATCTCGAAACCTAAAATTATTCCGTGTAAATGGCTTTGCTAACTTTTTACATCATAGCACTAAAACTCCATCGCATCACTCAACCAACAGCACTACTCTACCAAATCCCAAATACAACCAATAGTTATTGATTGACCAAAAAATCCGGCAACAGCAATTTGTTCCACTCTTACCTGCTCTTCTTCCTTATGTTCTACATCTCGACTCTTATTGTGAAATCAGGCTCACAATCGAACATCGTCTACAAGCCTCCATTAGATATAGAGTTATCCAGCTTAAAAATGAACTCCACAACATATCTATGAAGAATGTGTCAATGACCCAATACCTCACAACCATTAAAACGCTAATGGATAACATAGCAGCCGCAGGCTCTACCATCGATCTAGAAGATATCCTTCTTTGTACTCTGAATGGCCTCCCAACACAAAACCAAGCCTTCAAAATGGCCATCAGAACCAAGCTAACTCCCATTAGCCTTGAAAACATATACTCTCTCCTCATTAGCGAGGAAATCAATATCGCGTCGGATACATCTCGCGAACTACCTGCTCCCAATCTCTACACAACCCTCTACGCATCACAGGGACAAGGCAGACGTGGGCAAGGCCGCATTTTCCAAAACTCCTATCGTGATCAAACCTTCGGTCGCACCTCCACCCCCTTCCCTGTAATCTAATAGATCTATCAGAAGAAGGGTCATTCAGTTACAACCTGTTGGCACAGATGTAATTCAAACTATTCCCAAAATCTCTTCTCCTCCACCACCAAAGCAATAGTCGCCAACCTTTCTAACAAATCTCCAAACTAGTATATCGACTCTAGTGCGTCATCTCATCTCACCAACAACCTGAACAATATTATACTTCCTGTTAAGTTCATAGGTTCAGACAATATTAGCATTGGAAATGGAGGTTCTCTTCCCATTGCTTACCCAGGTCCTGGTGTCCTGCCAACACCATCTTATAAGCTACTTCTTCTAAATATCTTTCACATTCCAGATCTTTCACACAATCTCCTTTTTGTCTCACATCTTACAATTGATAGCAATGTTTCTATTTCTTTCGATGCTTTTAGCTACATAATGAAGGATCTGAAAATAAATGTCACTCTTCTTTCGGGACCCAGTCATAACGGTCTTTACCCAATTCAACTTCCAACATCACCGCATAGTCATCAAGCGCTCACTATAACCATCTCTTCTTCCCTCAAATGGCATTATCGTTTGGGTCATCCAAACAGTAAAGTTACTGCAATAATCTCTACACAAAATAGAGAACTTTCAATGCTCATGTCTTCTTTATTTTGTCCTTCTTGTAATGCCTTTAATGGCCATAAACTATGCTTTGTTAAATCTACAAAACGTAAGAATCGTCTACTTAAACTACTACACTCAGATGTATAGGGACCTTTGTAACAACTCAAACTCTTAACTATCAAGATATTGTCCACTTTAGCCTAAGGGCCTCACGGATTTGCCATATTGGTAGAACTTCCCAAGAGGTCACCCATCCCAGTATTTCTCCAGGATGATCACACTTTAACATGGAGTTTATTAATGAAATTTTGACCATTACACTAAAAGGGGCTTTGATATTTAAGAGTTTAGCTTCTTTTATTTAATGAGTTTCAAAATCTCCCTCATTTAAGTAACTAACATATTCATCAGCATCTTTATCTGTAATAACCCATATTTTAATCCAAGTAAATAATTTTTTCTGGAGTCATTATAACTCTAAATCGTAAATCATCTTCGCCATAGTATTTTGATTGTAATATTTTAGTTACACAAATTTTTTCATAATTTTTGGGTACTGACGAAAATCCTTAAAGAATTTGTACCTATTGGCAGAAGTAAGGATTTCAGGACCTTTAGGTGTCCATTTTGCAAACTAATTTCACCGATATTTTCTAAATAACATGTTTTATAGATATTTTTTATAATTTTTGAAGTCCTAAAATAATTTATTTGAATTTTATATTAAAAAAATTAATTAAATTATATATATAATATTAATTTATTATTTTATTCAAAATATCTATATGCATTATCTTTTAAAATTATTAAATCTGTTTTTCCTCTTCTTGATTTCGACAACAGAGATCTGTTAACAGAGATCTGTTAAGGGAAATGAGAGGAAAATGAGAGGAGAGAGAAACTGGAAGTTCAGATTTGGAGGCCGTGGTGCAATTTTTGTCCATCGAGCATGTTAGGAGATTTACTTGTCTCGTTGTAAGGAATATTTACCCTATTTCTGATTTCAAAAATTTTATATTTTTAGTAATTTTTTTATTCAAATTTATATTTTCATTACCGAAAAATATGAATAACTTTGTATTGGCAAAACTTTCACCGCGTAACTTTCTTTATGTTATAGAGATCATGATTATAAGCATTTATGTATTTGAGATTTTTCACCGAGTAATTTTAAAAATATAATAATTTTTGCCTACTCAAAAATTTATTCTAACCTCTAAAAATAGTGGTGTATGATAATAAAAGTCTTAAATATCATTTTATATAATTCCTTGTATTTTGGTAATTTTCTGAAAATGTGCATTTTTGTCTAACGGGATTCTTTGTTGTCTACCGTTATGACATTTTAGCATCTTCTTAATAATGCTTAATTATATTTTATTTGCTATAATATATTATAAATGAATGTGGATATGTGCTTGAGTAATAGCTGGTCATTATTACTGTTATAATATTATGATAATAATGTGCGTATGTGAAACAAATCAGTAAAGACTAGTTGACTTATTGGTTGGAGACTGATTGACCTGTATAGGATGATGGACCGACGGGCTTTTCTTTAAATTCTGTGATTTGGTATTATATTCTACTAATTCACGTGATATACTGATTAGAGTTATAAGGAGATTAGTACTGTGACGACGGGCAAAGAGTGATAACACTATTTACTGAGCCAACGATTTACTAACACTGAAAAACATCGTGATAGCTAGGACTCCTTACTTTTTTAGTGTGACCACTGAAATGCATATTTTTGAGGCATTTTTATATTATTATACAGATTTATTAATACTGCACGAATTTACTATTATTGTATTATTCTACTGCTTCCATCACTAAATTATTACTAACATTAATATTGATACTATTTGATACTACTAATTCACTTTACTATTACTAAGCATATGATATTCTGAGCATGTGATATAGAATACCTAGATAGCATATATACATTCTTATATGATTTTACTGCATTGACATGATCTCAACAGTCTTTACCAATGTTTTGATTAGATGCTTCATACAATTTTTGTACTGATTGGCATTACAGATAAGATGATTGCTTTATAGATTTGACGCTCATACTGGTTTACTGCTTTACTAGCTTCCGTACTATAGTATTTTACTGTTTATAGATTTTATTTCTATTATATTTAAGTTTTACTATTCTTGCACTGATTCAATGATCATATGGATGCAACTATTATGATTTGATTGTTGACATGCATATTGCTCCTTTACCGTGCATTGAATTCAGTTATAGGTTTTGGTGACCTACTGGGCTTTTTAAGCTCATTATATATGGTTAAATATTTTCAAGTTAGGGCAGGGGAGTAGGAGTGTGAGGCTGGCCAGGATTCCATCAAGTTCAGATTTTTTTTATTTTAGCTATTCTTTTATACTCATGACAGAGTAGTTGTGATATGATTATGTAGATCCTGAGTTATGTATATAATTTTTTGGGATTGAATATAGATGTATATATTGATATTTTAAATTATAAAATCTATTTTGATGTTTATTATTGATAGATGATATTAAATAGCTCTGATTATTATTTATTAAAAGATTAAAATAATAATTCTTTAAAATTAGATTTTGGGGCATCACATTATCCCAGAATCATCTACTAGACAGATAAGATTATTGAGGTGGCTCCTACAAGTTCAAGTGGTGGCTCCCGCCATGTAGCACTTTGTCCCATACAGGGTTAAAAAGGTGGCTCCCATGGCATAGCACTTTGTCTTGTATGGCACTTAGTTCCCATCTTTTGGCTAGTGTATTGCTTTAACACCATTTGTAACAATCCAAACTCTTAACTATCGAGACATTGTCCGCTTTGGCCTAAGGGCCTCATAATTTTGTCTTGTTGGTGAAACTTCCCAAGAGGTCACCCATCCCAGGATTTCTCTGGGATATGCACACTTAATTATAAAGTTTCTTAATGAAATTTCAACAATTATAATAAAGGCATCTTGATGTTTAAGAGTTTAGCTTCTTTTACTTAAGAGATTTCACAATCTTCTCCTATTACCTTCACTCAAGAGTATAAATATTATATGATCTTTTGTTGATGATTATTCAAGCTTCGTATAGATTTTTCCAATGTTCTCACAATCTAGAGTTTTATCTAAGTTCACAGTCTTTAAAAATGTGATTAAAAATCAACTCTCACATAAGATTAAAAACATTCGCACTGACGGCAACACCAAATTTCTAAATCACCCATTTCAAACATTCCTAAAAAATCATGGCATTTATCACCAAATTAGTTTCCCTTACATACATGAACAAAATGGCAAAGTTGAATGCAAACACAACCATCTACTCGCACACTCTTACATATAGCCCACCTCCCATATACTCCATGGCTCAACACCCTTCTTATGGCTGCCTACCTTATTAACCACCTTCATCTCCCAACATTAAAAAAAAAATCATCGTTCCACCTTCTACACAAACATAAATCTCAATACTCACATCTTCGCGCCTTTAGATTTGCGTGTTTTTTTTTAACATGAGACACAACTTGCTCCTCACTCACACTTATGTGTTTTTATTAGATACTCAGACTCCTACAAATGTTACAAATGCCTAAACCTAACTATATGTCGTATCTACATTTCTCGACATGTCATATTTGACAAGTCTACTTTTCCATTCAAAATCCAGCCACCACCTACCCCTTGTTGCTCCACCTTCGACTACTGCACATTTCCAAGCAACACAATCATATCTTGGACCGTCAAAAAGAAACATATCGTTGTCAGATCATCTACAAGAAGTAGAATACCATGCTCTTGCTGCAACTACTCAGACCTCCTTTGGCTTCGCTGCTTGTTACACGATTTTCACATTCCCACACCTCAACCGACAGATATTTACTACAACAATATGTCAGCCAACAACCTGATGTTTCACACCAAAATAAAATACATCAAGGTCGATCACCATTTCATCTAGGATCATATACACGCTAAAGAAATTCTCAAATTTTCGGCCAACTCCATAGATCAAATTGCATACATACTCACAAAACTGCTCTCCACCCGCCATTTCTTCGACACAAACTAACGTTTCAACCTCTACCATTAGTTTCTAGGTGATTAATAAGGATAACCATTAATGCTATTAAAAATAAAGACAACCACCCATAATACTTAAGAGGAGCAGCAGCTTTATCTGACAATAAATCACAACCATTATAATTTAACAAATCTAATACATCCTAACCTTACATGTGTAAAGTAAAACCAGCCTCTCATCTATACATATGTAATACTAGAACCAAACAGTAAAAAGGTAATAGTTCTCTCTACAGTAATAATAATATTGTTCTTATCTCTGGTTCTATTCATTCTTCTACTTTCTCTATTACGTTCTCAAGGCAGGAAATGAAGTTTCTACACCTATTTTCCTTTATATATGAAAATTACAAAAAGAAATGTACAACTCTGTAAAATGAGACATTATGTTAAAAGCAGCAAACAAAAATTAGCAATGCTCAAAAACTAATTACAACTGTAAGGACTCAAGCAACACATAAAAAATAAAAAGTTCAAAGTGTAAATAGAGAGAGGGATAAAATCTGGACTCAGATGGCAACCAAAAACCACCCAGGCATAGATATATCATGATAAGCAGCAGTCCCTATTGCCTAAGGAAAAACAAAGACCTTCTAGGGCAGAATAAATGGTGATAAAAACCAATCATCATAGTCCACACAACAACAATAACAACAACAGCAACATCAAGCCTTTATCCCACTACGTGGGGTCAACTACATGAATCCTTTTTCTCCATTGTGTCATATTAAGAGTCAAATTCTAATTTAAATCTAATAAAGAAAGATCATTTGTAATATTTTCTAACCAAGTCTTTTTAGGTTTACCTCTACCTTTCTTAACATAGGCCAAATCTAATACATCTACTCTCCTAATAGGGTCATCAGACGGTCGGTGTTTTACATAACCAAACCATCTAAGGTGACTCCCTCTAATCTTATTTGTCAGTGGAACTACTCCAACCTTTTCCCTGATATGCTCGTTTTGTATCCTATTACTAAGAATAAGTCCACTCCTCCACCTGAGTATCCTCATCTCAACAACACTTAACTTAATATTATGTTTATATTTTAATGGCCAACATTCTGCACCATAAAGCATTATAGGTCTCACCACCATCATATAAAAATATCCCTTCAAATTGAATGGTACTTTTTTTATCACACAACCAACCAGAAGCATTCCTCCACTTCAACCATCCAACTTGAATTCTACTAATAATATCCCCATCTATTTCACTGTCACTCTGAACAATAGACCCAAGAAATTTAAAATGAGTACACTTATTAATGACTTGATCGCTCAAAGTCACAAACCCCCCACTAGATCTATTACTACTGAAATTACACTCCATGTATTTAGTTTTAGATCTACTCAAATGAAAACCTTTAGACTCTAAGGTTGACCTCCATAATTGGAGTTTACCTACAACTCCCTCTCTAATCTAATCAACAAGAAGAATATCATCAGCAAAAAGCATACACCAAGGTACATCCTCTTGTAAATGTCTAGTGAGAACATCCATGACTAAAGCAAAAAGATAAGGGCTTAAGGTTGATCCTTGATGTAATGCAACTGAAATAAGAAAATACTTGGTCAAACCACCTTGTATTTGAACACAAGTAACAGTTCCTGCATACATATCCCTAATGACTTGAATATAATCATTATTAACCCCTTTCTTTTTTAGAACTCTCCATAGCACTTCTCTTGGAACTTTATCATATGCTTTCTCTAAATCAATAAATATTATATGTAGATCCTCCTTAGTCTCTCTAAACTTCTCCATCAACCCTCTCAATAAATGAATAGCTTTCTATAGTAGACCTACCCGACATGAATTCAAATTGATTTTGAGAAACATTAGTATCACGTCGTAGCCTATGCTCCATAACTCTCTCCCAAAGTTTTAAAGTATGACACATCAACTTAATTCATCAAGCCCTTTCCAAAGAGCCTAAAAATACTTAATTTGGTTATGTGTGAGTTATTGATTTTTGAGGTTTCCTATAATTTCTTGAATTAATTAAACAAGAATTACATAGTCAGTTGCGCTCTTTACATGCGGGTGTGACCTAATTAGGTTGCCAATTATTAGCGCTGACTAGGTAAATACGGAATTAACTAAAGCCGTCGGATAATCAATCGAACGGTTATGATCAAACCAGCTCCGAAACCACGAGACATAATCTCGACCGTTGATTCAAATCAACAAACATGATTATGTCTTCAACCTCCCGTGGGTGTTCAAAGCTATAGACTTTCTCCAGCGTGATCCAAGAGATCCTGACGGTGAATCTCAACTAGACTTCACATGAAGGATCATGATAATGAAAGCTTCCAATCCAACAATGGAAATCCATTGGATTGGAAGTTTTCTTCACACTTGAGCAGACTATATATCTAGGGAGCTCAGGATTAGGTTTGTACCTCAGAGAAAGTCTCAATAAATGTGCTTCTCTATCAGGAAGCTTGAGAGGGGAGATGGCAACCACTTTTCCTTTAGATGTCACATCTGGTGGATCACTGGAGGTATGACTTCGAGTGGAGAGTGAAAGAATCTCACTGGAGTTTGCTCAAATTGGGCTATGGGAAGGCTAGGAAGCTGGGGGGAGAGAATTGGAATGCTCAAAGAGCACTAGGGATTCTTTTTGAAATGCTGGAGGTGAATGAATTATATTTAAACAGGATGCCCTATTCAGGTGATAGCCATGGCCATGGCTTCAGACGGTTAAGATCAGTTGGGAAATCCATTGGATGGCTGCCAACTAAAAGGGGACAACCTGGGAAGACCTTCTAAGCTTAAAAGAAGCAAATTAAGACATTGGGGAAGGCTCTATCCATGGCTTATAAAGGGGGAACCACTAGAGCTCAATCTCATTCTCTCCGACCGCCGCTGGCCACTAGCTGGGTCAAGGTGAGGTGGAAAGCTTGCTAAGGATTCGGTGAGCTCGACTAAAGGGCTGGTTTGATTGATCTATATGATGTAAGTGGCTAGCCTTCCCAGATAATATTAGCACCTCTATTTGACAATCTTATAAGCAAAGCCACTTCATCTAAAGTGAATTGTAGCTCAGGACCCTTGATGATAAAGCATTAATGAGGAATATCCCATAATAAGAGTAGCTCGTATATTAGGGGAACATTTTACTGTAATGGTGGGAACTTAAAAAATTTATATATTTAATCTCTTTAAGGTTTCATCAACATCCTTATCTAACATCTCGACGAATGAGTCTTAAATAGTTTTAAAAATTAATGGTATGCAATTATAAGTAATATTTGGAACATATATCTACAAACATCACAGAAAAACCATAATTCAAAATCCTAAATAAAACACAAAACACAATTAATACACAATCAATACAAAGATAATACATAATTAATATATAATAAATATACAGTTGATATATAATTAATATACAATTAACATAGAGTGAATACATAATTAATATATAATTAATACCAAGTCAAGACATCATTAATACAAGTTCAAAAAAGAGTGACAAAATGAACAAAAATAACTTATATACATTTAAAATCTATGCAACATAATTTAGAAAATTGAATACAAAGTCGATACATGGTCGATATAATGTCAATACACAATCAATACTAAGTCAATACACAGTTAATACAAGTTCAAAAAAGAGTTACAAAATGAATAAAAATAACTCATAGACATTTAAAATATGTACAACCTAATTTAAAAAATAGAATATAAAGTTGATACAAAATTTATATATAGCCGATACACAATCGATACACAGTCAATACAAAGTGAATACACAGTTAATACATATTTAATATCAAGTAAATATATAGTTAATACATAATTAATACAAGTTAAAAAAAGAGATAAAATGAATAAAAATAACTTATAGACGTTTAAAATATATACAACCTAATTTAGAAAATGGAATACAAAATTGATACACAGTCGATTCACAATTAATACATAACTAATGCAGAGTAAATATTGAGTTCAAAAAAGATTCACAAAATGAATAAAAATAACTCTCAAACATTTGAAATATGTGCATCCTAATTTAGAAAATGAAATATAAATCGATACACAATCAGTACAAAGTTAATACCAAGTCAATAGATAGTTAATACAAGTTCAAAAAAGAGTCACAAAATAAACAAAAATAACTCATAGATATTTAAAATTTGTGCAACCTAATTTAAAAAAAAGAATATAAAGTCGATACATAGTGAATACATAGTTAATACCAAGTCAATACTAGTTACTACACAGTTAATACAAGTTCAAAAAAAGAGATAAAATGAACAAAAATAACTCATAGATATTTAAAATCTATACAACCTAACTAAGAAAATGGAATATAAAGTCGATACATAGTCAATACATAATTAATACTAAATTCAAAAAAGATTCATAAAATAAATAAAAATAACTCTCAGATATTTGAAATCTGTGCAAAATTTAGAAAATGGAATCCAAATCGATACATAGTCGATATACAATCAATATTGTAATAGCCCATATTTTAACTTAGATAAATAGTTTTTTTTAGGAGTCATTATAAGTCAAATTTAAAAATAACCTTTGCCATAAGATATATATTATTTTGTTTTAATTACACAAATTTTTTTATAATTTTTTGGTACTATTACAAATCCTTAGGAAATTGATACCTATTGATACAAGTAAAGATTTTGGGATTGTAGGTAACTGTTTTGCAAACTGATTTCACCATAATTTTTAAAATAAATTGGATTATTTTATAAATATTCTTTTTTTATAATTTTTAAAGTCTAAGAAAATTTTTATAAATTTTATATTAAAAAATTTGATTAAATTAGTTATATTAATATTAAATTATTATTTTATTATTTCAAAATATCCCATCCCACTATCAAATCAATTAAAATGCCCTTTCCTATTCAAACGGCTCAACAAAAAAGTGAAAATAAAATTTGAGAGTATGTGAGGGAAAAAAGAAATCGTAGATTTAGAGGTCGCATAGCAATTTTTGGCAGTCGGATCTGTTGAGAGATTTACTTGCGTCGTTGTAAGGAATAATTGCCTTATTTCTGATTTCAATAATTTCATGTTATTGATATTTTTTTCAATCAAATTTATATTTTTGTTACTGAAAAATGATGATAATTTTATATTGGTAAAATTTTTACCGCATAATTTTTTATATGTTATAATGATTAATATTATGAATATTTTGAGTATTTATTTGAGATTTTTTATGAGTGATTTTAAAAATGCAGCTATTTTTGTATATTTAAAAATTTATTTTAACATCTAAAAATAGTGCTTTAATTTAATAAAATCTTTAAAATATTGTTATATCCAATCCCTAATAATTTTGTTAATTTCTAAAAATATGAATTTTTGCTCATTAGGGTGACATTTTGACTTTTTCTGAATTAAATTAAATTTTACTTTATTTACTACAATGCATTGAAAATGAATATGAATATGCGATTGAGTAATAGCTGGTTGCTATATTAATTATAGTACTTTGAAAATTATATATATATATATATATATATATATATATATATATATATATATATATATATATAGGGGTGAATAAATACATAATGGTTATTTACTGATGTTGGCTAGAGATTGATTGGCATGTACAGGATAATGAGCTGACGTGTTTTCCTTTAAATATGTGATTTGGTGTTATCCTTGATTGATTCATGTGATATATTGATTGAGAGTTATAATGATATGATTACTGTGCTGACGAGCAAAGAGCAACAACTCTTTTTACTAAGTCAACGGTTTACTGACACTGCTACGATACTGAAAAAATATTGATTAAGCTAGAATTTTTACTTATTTAATATGATTATTTGAATGCATTATACCAAATCACTACCACTGTACGTCTTTACTATTACTTTCACTCATGATGCTGATGTTACTATTATTCTATTATTATTAATATGCTAATCATGTGATATATATTGAGCTTGTGCACAAGACACTAACACCGAGTTGACACTAATATGATATTTTTAAGTATATGATACTCTGAGATAGTTATTTTTATACAATTTTACCATATTGATATGATTTCGATAGTCTTTATCGATGTTTTGATTTGATGATTTATATGATTTTTGTATTGATTATAGTATTGATATGACAATTAATTTAATGATTTGACATATATACTAGTGTATTAACTTTTTATTATATTATTATATATCATGTGCATGCTACTGTTATGATTTGATTGCTGACATGTATATTTGTTCTATACCATACGTTAAAGTTAGTCATAAGATTTGATTTCTTATGGGATGTTTAGCTCATTATATATAATTAAATATTTTTAGGTCAAGGCAATGGAGCATGAGTGTGAGATTGATCAGGATCCCTCAAGTTCATATTTCTTTTCTTTTATTTTAATTATTTTTTTGTGCTTAAGATTGAGTAGTGCTAGTATGATTGTATAGATCATGAGTGGTGTATATGAATTTTGAGATATATATATATATATTGATCGATAGTTTAATTTTTGCTGCTATTAGGTAACTCTGGTTGTGTAAATTAAAAGGAAAAAAAGATAATTCTTTCAATTTAGATTCTGGGGCATCAGAAATACACAGTTAATATACAATCAATACACAATAAATACACAGTTAATACACAATTAATATCAAGTCAATACACAGTTAATATAGGTTCAAAACAGAGTTACAAAATGAACAAAAATAACTCATAAATATTTGAAATATGTGCAACCTAATTTAAAAAATAGAATACAAAGTCGATATATAGTTGATACACAATAGATATACAGTCAATACAAAGTCAATACCCAGTTAATAAAAGTTAATTCGAAGTCAATACATAGTTAGTACAAGTTTAAAAAAATTCACAAAAATGAAAAAAAATAACTCATAAACAATATATGAAATTTATGCAGCCTAATTTAGAAAATGAAATACAAAGTCGATATATAGTTGATACACAATCAATACACACTATACAATCTCATTTGTTTAAAATTTTACATGAAGGTTTACATTCGCAGATTTGTAATACTGCGAGCGTCCAACCGTGTGCACCAAATCGATTACCTTTTTCACTTTTTTACCAGTGCGACAAATGGGCTTCTATTTGTCAAACAAGATGGGCCACGATAGCAGTAAACAAATGCCAAGTAAATACCTTAAACTCTAAAAATCATAAACATAAATCCTATAACTCATTTTAAGAGAAACACCAAAAAGTTATCTCTTTGAAGATGAATTGAACGAGAATGATGGACTAATCTTGTTAGAAGATGATGAACTTAACGAGTTAACAGAGCGCCTGAATGTCAATGAACAATGAACCATCCACAATGCGCCGAAGATGAAATGTGAACAATTAACTGACTCTAATGCCGAATATGAAAAGTGAATTCGAAGATGAAAAATGAACCGACTCTGTAACTTTTGATCTGTCGCGAATTTAAAATTTTCACCTCTTGACCGGGCCGAGTAAGTCAGGCTCGCAAAAAAAAATATATATTTTAAATATTCACATGTTTAATTCACATCTTATGATGTTATTGGAGTTCGAACTTGGAGTTAGCATAATAATTTAGGTCAATTTATAAAAAGGAGTCTGTTTTAAATTTAAATCAACTTAAAGAGCAGGTTAACAAATTTTTTTGAAAAGGAGCAAATATGAAACTTAATTATCTGGTTTCAATAGAAACTTGAATTTCATTATCCGAATTCTACTTTTACCGGAAACCGAATTTTACTTCTTCGGTTTCTATAAATTTTTAATTTTATTTTTAATGTCATTTTTTTAATGTTATTTTCTTATATATAGTGAGTATAAAATTTTATTTTAACTAAATGTAAAAACTGATTATGTTTTAAAAAATAAAATAAAATAAATTTTATTTTTTCTCATTTTTTTTATTTACACTATTTTGCTTATTTTTTAATTATAACTTATTAGTATATTTTTGAAATTAAATTTAAATTATTATTAAATATTTAAGAAATCTAATATTGTAAAAGAAATTAAATTTATTTTTTTATTTTTAAATAAAATAATAGTTTTTATTAATTGATATACTTATAGCTTAACTAAATGTGTTAACAAGACAAACATAAAATTAAAAATCATACATAATAGTTTTATTTTAATTAAAATTATTTTTTTATTGAATTGATTTTTTATTCATTAATTTTTAATTAAGTATATTTCATTTATTTTTTTAATAAAATTTTAATAATTAAATCATATTTAATAAATAAGTAACATTAAATTTATCTAAATTTACTAATAAGTTATAATTTAACAAATGAGCAAAACATCAATGTTATCTACAATATTATTTTGTATTATTACAACCCCAAATAATATTATTTTTTATAGAAATTGATAAAAATAGATTAAATAATTTTTTAATGGACATAATGCCATAAATTTTTAGTTAAGTCTTAGAGGAAATTTGGTTTCTTAAGAAACCGGAAAATGAAAATCGAAATTTCTTAATCCGATTTCTTAAGAAACCATAATTTCATATTCTGATTTCTTTTCAAATCAGAAAATAACATAAAAAATAAAGTTAAAAATTTATAGAAATCGAAGAAGTAAAATCTAGTTTTCGGTCAAAATAGAAACCGGATAATAAAATTCTAATTTCTATTAAAATTAAATAATTAAGTTCTGTATTTGCTCATCTTTAAATTTTTTTTATTAAACTACTCCTTAAATTATTTTAAATATAAAAAAAATAATAAAAAAGCCCAATAATTTATCCAATAAACCAACCAACACGTTTTTTTCGGCTGTGGTTTGTTGGCGTGCATTACTCAGCGAGAAAACAAACCGTTGTTGGGCGACTGCCGGTCCTGCGGATGCTTTCTGAATCGTTTGTCGCTCAGCAACCGCCTTCCCGTACGCTGGAAACCAGAAACCCTAGGGTAATATTTTGCTTTATCTCTCTCTGAATCTGATCAAGGTAAGTTTGTTCTCTTCTTAGTCCCTTTGGGATTTGCAGTAGGTGCTGAATGGCGACATTATCGGTTCCTAAGAGTGAAGCGGCGGAACCGCTTGCTTCTCCTGTCACGCAGCAGCCGCCCATAAATGTTAGCCGTGAGGATCCCATCTGCAGCAGTGCAGTGGAGAAAAGGAATCATGAAAAAGAGAATACCGAACTAACGGATGAACTAAGATTTAAGCGCGGTGTGGATGAACTCACATCGCAGGTCGATGAGGTATGGATACTTGCATGTTCAAGTTTTTTTTTTTTTTGGAGTTAAAATTAGCGGAGGTTGATAGCTTGTTGCAGTTGGAGCGAAAAGTGAACGAGGTTTCTGAGTTTTATGCCACCAGGAAAAGGCAGAACGAGGGCAAAGGGACTTCGGATCTGAAGGATAAGGAGAAGCATGGCGCGAACAGCAACAGTAACAACAATACTAACAGTGGTGGTAATAATAGTGGCACAAAGAAGCCCGTAGATGGGCCAAGACCACAAGGGGTGTGCTCCAAGAGAATGCAAGAACTCATGCGACAGTTTGGTACTATTTTGCGTCAGGTACGCATACTTGGCTTTTATGTTAGCGATGTTTATGGACTTTTGAAATGCTTGTGTAGCCAGAATGCTTTGGTGTCCGGATTTTTGTATGCATTTTCTCAAATTTTTATGCACTAAAATAGTTCCCATCGTGGGTCGTTGCTGTGCCATTTATTTGATGCAAGTGATCATCTATAGTATGTTTACAGTGCTGGATATGTAATTTATTTAAATTACTCCTTTATTTTTTTGAAGTTTGTTCTTTTAGATGGTGCTGATTGCAAGCAGGATGGACTTATAGGATAATTTGTTGCTCATTATGTTTATTCTCTATTAGTTGCGTAGCTATGGATATCCTTAATATGTTTTTTAAGTCACAAGTACATTATTTATGCATATTTTTAGAGTCAGGCCCTGATCCTCTTGGTAGAAAAAAGCCACTTTCGTGTAAATTTAATTTCCAAAATATTTTATCTTTAACCTTCCAAAATGGGAATTATAACTATTGATCTTATTCTTTTCAAGTCAGACTAGATAGGGATAGTGTATTTTATCATACAACTATTTATTTATTGATCATGCACATTCATAGTTTTTATTGAGATAAATAGAATAATGTGATGTTTTTTTATCTTTATACATTAAGGTATATTGAATGAAATTTTATATGCATGTTTAGCTTGTTTTGGAATAAGTTAATGACTTGAATATGTAGATGCTATTGTAAGGATTTTTGATATCATTATCATATTATGTTAACTATCCCCATATGCTTGTCTTATTCAAATACAATATAATACTAAATTTTAGCTGTTGTTTTTTTATAGTTTAGTGTTTGATTAAGATTGTAATTATATCTTAGGGCCTCCACAATCAAAATATTTTGATAGGAGAAAGCCTGTTTATAAGATTAAAGCTAATCTCTCCATCTTTTAATGTGCCATTATCATCATTAGCAACATCAATAACCTTATCTCAACAGTTTGTCATTGAATGTTTCAATCTTCTCCCTTGTTTTGTTGAGTGCTATATAGAGTATTAAATCTAAATTTGCTAGTCACTACAGAAATTCTGGTACTACCTTTGCTATATACTCCTTTTACTTTACATTTCTTGTACATTTATCCTATCTACTTGTCTCATTGCTACATTTTCCACTCAATAGTGTATATGCTGAAATAACTTGTGTATTTTTTGATCACCTTTTTTCAGCAGTGCTCCTTCTACATTAATCTTATAAAATGTTTCATTTCTATCTTTCTTGGTTTTCCTACACATTCATCTTAACTTCCTCATTTCTTTCATGCTAAAATTGATTTTAGTGACTTATTTGTTGCTCAAAACTTGGATTTGTAAAGTATTTCCTGTCTAATTGCATATTTATAAAATTCAACTTATAAGTCTCAATGATATCACTTATCTCATAGTTTTATGGCGGAACTTTTCTATTTTACTAATATTCCTTTAACTTGATAAATTATATTTTTATCTATATTCTCATTCTTTTGTATTATATTCAAGGTGCTTAAGCTTATCACACTTGTAGATCATTTGATCTTCTAGTACTATCAACCTTATTTTTAGTGTTATGAACTTATAACTATCAATTTCACGTGCTCCACAAATTTTTGTGTGTGTGTATGTATGCATGTATACAGAGGGGTATTCAACTAGTTTTTGATGTTATCATCTTTAAGTATATGATCAAATCACTGATGCGCAGATATAACTTAAGAACAACTATGACATACTTTGATCAATTTTTATGAATATATGACCATTGATAAAACTTGCTTGTTCTATATATTTTATTATACATTCTAATGAAATTATTTAATATCTTGCACCATAAAATTAGTTGATTTTTTATATCACTATCTACAGTGTCCAGCTTAGGTGTGACATTTGCATGCTTAATGCTTGATCAAATCATTTTAAAGTTCTATGAAATTTGACATCCTATTATTTTTTGTGGTATAGATTATATATAATGTTTTGGTTTGCCAATGATGTTTCTCAAATTTTCAAAAATATATTTGTATGGAAAAAATGTCTCTAGCGAAAAGGTTTTTTTTTGGGGTGGGGTGGCAGTTTTTCATGCATTCAAAGAGGTTTGTTTGTGCGGTTGATTGAACATGTCAGGGAGTTGAATTTGATGGCATGAAACTAAGTTTAAGTGAATGATTTAGCTGGTGTAGGTTAACATTTGCAACTTCCAATCACTACATCTTATTTTGTTTTAATTAAAGTGTGATTATAGATTTGTTTTCTCTTTATAGGCATATTTTATATTTAATAGACTTAATACTGCTATCACATTTTCATTTTTTTTGCTCATTCTGCTTGTTAATTTGTTTGTTTGCTTGCCTAGTTACTTGTAGATGCATCGCCTATTGAATACATCAATTTTTGTTTTTGATGAATGTTAGGAATACCTCAAGGATCAATATTGAGCATATATTTTGTATCTTTTTAGATATTTTAAAAATGGCATTCAAGGTGAGGTGCGTTATTGTATGTTTTTTATAGATGCGATAACTCTTGTCTATGAGACATTTGATATAAGTAATAAGAAATAGCAATTGGGGAAATATTATTAATGAATAAAGATTGAGTATTGATATGTGATTTTAGTGAATATTGTTTTAGTAAGTACAAGTCAAAATTTTTTGAAGATAAAGGGATACCTAAATGTAATAAGTTTAATTATCTTGGATTTATTATAAAGAAGAGGGATATAGATAAATCCATAATGCAAAATGATTATGGCTTTCATCATGATATAATGAATATAGATCACATAAAAAATAGAATTCGCAGATCAAAGATCAATAAATACATAAAAGTTTGATTTGTTTAGGTGCAAACTAGAAAATCAGTACCCAAAACTAACCATCCCCAAAATTTGTTGCCATAGGAATGGATGGCTGAAACAAGAGCACCATATTTGTGCTGTTGTAGGAACAATGTACTGAAATACACGTGAAGGAAATCCAAACAATGAACTGCATAAATTAATTTTGAGATCAACAATGAACCAAACTAATCTGATCTTTCACCAAAACATTTAAACTAGCATAGCACCTGGAAATAGAGAATGAATCTCTTTTTCAAGGCCAACATCATAGGCACATCCCAATTATTGAAAATTATAAGTTACAAATTAACTTTCAAATGATAAAATTAAATAAAACTTAGCTTAGGACTTTTATTTATTTTCTCTATGCTTCCATTGAGCGAGCTTAATCCCAAAGATGTCCATTAGGATATAATTTATAGAATTAAGGTGGAGTGGTTAAAATAGAAAAGTGTTGTAGAATATTTGGTAGTAAGAGTACACAACTATAGTTAAACTGGCGATGTTTTATGGATCCTAGTGTTAGGTAGTTAAAAAAGAATGATAGCTTAGTTGAGCATGCATATGAAAATATTAAGATAGATGTGTGGTAAAATTAAGAATGATATACCAAGGAATAATTTATCGGAGGAATGGTTGGAGTGAAATTTATTGAAGATAAGAAAGTTGAAAATAAACTTTGGTGGTTTAGACTTCAACAATGAAGTATAGAAAATGCACTTATTAAACAAATAGAAAAAGTTAGTTTCGGAAGATTGGAAAGGAGAGGCGTTAGGGAGGTAGATCTAACATATCATGGATAGAAATTATTTAAACAATTGGCAAAGAATAAGTTTAACATCTCTGTCATCGCTTAGTAGGAGCTAATGGAATATGAGGAATTATTAAGCCGACCTTAAATGGTTCGGAATATGGGATAAGCTTGATAATGGTGATGATGATAATGATGCACATTAGGTCCATATGTGAATTCATTTAGAAGATTATTGTAATCATAATTTTCCTAGCAATAAGCTTAGAACATTTACTATCCCATCCTAGAAATTTTGAGCAACTGTAGGATGCCTTCTATGCATGCTTAAGATCATTAGGATATGATGAGATTTCTCGACTTCTTAGCAATTCTATTCTTCCAAGAGAGAGATGTTTGTTGAGTGAATTTGCTGCTGTTTAAAGTGAATTGCAGTTAAACTTAATTCTCCTAACGACGAACTTATGAAGGCTGGTTATATTTCCAAGGATTATATACTTTCAGGAATTTTTTTCTGAACAAAGTTATTGATAAAAAATTCATTTCTAAAAATTAGAGACCGATGGGTAGTATCTTTAATATGGTTTAGCTTATCAAAATGTTGTGACATCAAGTGCCAGCATAGGTATTAGCATATTCCATGTATAGCTACAAAATGGTTTTCCGGCAAATTATGAAGGATTGAGAAATAATTATATATTGAGGAAGTGGTAGTAACATCTTTTGCTATTAAGATAGTGGAAGATAGACTTTGATGGTTTGAGTTTGTATGTTGTACAATTTGATATGCATAATAACCCTAGGAAGACAGAGAAATGTGGAATAGAAAGAAAAGTGATAGACTAATGTTAATATGATAATAAATTATGAAAAGACTTGCATATGATGTAGTTAACACTTTTGTATATTCAATAAGAAGCCATGGAATAGCATTGGCTGATAGACCCCAAGTAGTTTGGTTAAGGATAATGGTGTTGATGATATGGAAGCCAAAAATTGTGCAAACGCTGTTGATCATATTGTACAACAACAATAACAAGCCTTTATCCCACTACATGGGATTGGCTACGTGAATCCTTTTTCTGCATTGTGTTTTATTAAAAGTCAAATTCTCATTAACTTTGATAAAATTAAATTTGATCATATTGTAATAAAATTAAATTTGCATGTGATATTTTGAGCTAAACAGGTGCCCTTAACCACTTGCACATCATCATTATTCCTTTTCCAATTTTACACTCTTAGATGTTTAATCTTCTGCAACTGCTAGTATTTTGAACTATAATTACAAAATCAAGAAATAAAATGTTGAGTCAATAAAGAGATTTTCATCAACATGATTCACTTCATCTCCTAAAGTTGTGTTCAAATCATCCCATTTGCTTATTGAACTGAACGCGCTATGGTACATACTGTCATTTATGTATTTAATGTTTTAAACAGATCTCGCAACATAAATGGGCTTGGCCTTTTATGGAACCCGTAGATGTCAAAGGGCTTGGTCTCCATGATTACTATGAGGTATTATTTCTGATCTGTTTGTCACATCATAATTTTGGTTTCATTCTTAATGCTAGCCTTTGCAACTTATGAGTGGAGATGGCGGGAATTTGAATTGTGTAAATTTTGAAGATAAAACTGTTGCTCTGTTTGCTATTGAGTAAATTCTGCTGATTATCTAAAAATCTTAAAAAAGGTTTCTAAAGAAATATTGCCACCATTTGGTATTGAAGCTTATTTTTTTTATCTTTCTAACATTTAGTGTGACCAGGTTACTTAGTGGCTTTGTGCTCGTTATTCTTATCTCTTTGTTTGACACTGTCCCATTGCCTAGCTATAATCTATGTCCATCTCTCACCCCCTTTGGCCCATTCCATGTGGCCAGAATGAGCTCAACGAGCAGCCCCTGGAATTAGACGTCCTTTATGTTTGTATGATCAATAGAGATATTACAAGCAATCTGTCTGAAATTTCAGTTTTACCAAAAAGTTTCATGCTCATGTAGTTGTAATTTGTATACAAATTTGATCTCTGACCACGAAGTTTCCAATTGTACATTTGGTTATGAAGTCATTGGATCATCTAGTATGTTTCCATTCATGATTTGCTTGTTCAACTATTCCTTGGAGACATGGTTGAGAAGGGCTATGCATGGTTTCCCTCCATTCTTTCTTTGGGCTACCCACTAGACCCCCAAAATAGTTTGATTATGGCCCGTGCATTACCCAAAAGTTTACGTAAATTATCATCATGGTTTGGGTGTTATTTTGATATAAGTTAGGCTAGTTTGTCACTTTGATGAACTTAGTTTTGCCCTGGCTCATCTTTGTTCTTTAATAATATGAGGCAATGCATCATACATATCACAATATTAGTCCAAAAGATGGTTCCTACTTGAGTAGCCTGGTTGACTTATGAGTTGCTCAAATCAACTCCAAGGCATAGTGGACCCAGCATAGGTCTTAGTTGACTATTTGTCACGATTGATTTGAAACACTCCTTATTTATTTAATTGCTTTTCAATCAACCCAAATTTGGATCTTATTACTTGATCCAACTAATTCTATTTAAGATCAATTTCATCAAGCTTTAAGAGATTGAATGAGCCCATAATCCAGTATAATTTACCTTGATGGTTTGATTGAGCTCAATTAGGCGTGCTGAAGATATTGCTCAATAAATGAAGTTCGCCTTTGGCTTAACTTGATATTATTTCAAGGCTCACTAAGAGCATCAAAATGTTAGTATCAATAAGGGCTCGTATAATGCACCCAATTAGATTCAACTTGATCTAGCATCTTCAAGCCCTTTTTGATCAAACTTGAATATTAACTTAAGCCATGTAAGGATCTCAATTTAATTAAAGTGGCTCTCATAAATTTTAATAAGAAAGATTGGTTTGACCCAAAATAGATAAACTCAAACCTAATCCATCTGATCAAAGCTAAATACCTGTTTGACTAAACCAAGCCCTGATTGCTTAATTCAATGATAGGATTACTCAATGAGACTCGCAGGATGTATCAAATTAGTTATGCTTTCGGTTTAAACAATTAACAACATGTATGGCTTGGTTTAAACCAACTGATTCTTTAAAACCTAATGAAACCAATCAAATAATTTGCTTTGCATCAGTTGTTGAGACTAGACTCTACTCATTTATTTGATTATTGGGCTAAACATTAAGTTCTCCAGTGCACTCAATTTAAGCATAATCATTTGATTAAGCTAAAATGTCATGATTAATTGCTAAGATCTTAAATAAAATTTAATTGATATGATCCAAACTTATTGGCCAATCTTGCAGGATAACATAAGCTTAATTATATTATACTTTAAAAATTAGAATCCTAGCTACATTTGAGTACCCATAATCAAGTCTTTGGACCCTTTCAATTTTGCATGGGTTGAGACCTGTGTATACATGATTACGGGGTTATCTTTGATTGAGGATGCTATTCAATTTTCAATCTAGAATTTCCCTGATGTTCTTATTCTTTTGGATTGTTAATATAAAGTCAGTCTTGAATTGCACCCTTTTTTTTTCTGGCTAAATCTTTTTGTTTTGCTTCACAAGACTATTATATATATATATATATATATATATATATATATATATATATATATATATATATATATATATATATATGGTAAAGGCAATGGCATTGGAATAATCCCAGCTCCTTGTATTTGTTGTTGATTGTATGATATGATAATGGAATGATCCTTGCTTCTTGTTTTTGTTGCTGATTTAGTAATAGTTTGAAGAAAGGTTCTTCTTGAGAGAGGGAGGGAAGGGAAGGGAGGATTGACCATTGGAAAACAAAAGGGGAGGCTTTTTCAATTGTAATATCTTGGATTTTGTGTTGACCAAGGGAAATAAATGGGAGAGGAGACTTGTTCAATAGCAATATTTTGGATTTCGACATTCAACATGCTTTAATCCTACAATCGGCCTTAAAAAGAATGTTCCAAAATTCCCTCTTTACTTACATTCTTAATTACTTACAAATTCAAATAAAACTTATATTTATCAATTATGAAATCCATAAGAAACATAAAATAAGTGTTATCCACTAAGCAGATTAACGTCGGGCTTGGAATTGGGTTGAGTAATGATGTGATCTATTGCATTTTGCATTAAGAAGGTTGTTGAAGTTAGATTGATCAGTGGTGTTGACTCTTTCATATATCTAAAGCTCCTTCTCGATGAGTGCCTGCAAAAATATGTTTCAAGGCATTTAACATATATATGGCATGAATAAGATCTATTTTGGATGGAGAGACTTTTCTTCTTGTACTCCTAGATTCTAATGCTTGATCAAGTATTAAATTTGAAATATTTCAAGAAAGATGATCTACTTCAAGCACAAATCTTGCCTATTGGGTTTATCTTTTTCCCTTTTATCTTTTCCTCCTATTCTCTTCACTATTTTGACTGGGTTTATAGGTGCGTTGTGTTTTATACTGATTTGTTACATTTTTTGGCTTCTTTTGCATGCATGAAATCTTCACCGACTGAATATTTTTGATAATTTCTATTAGGAGGTCAAAATCCTGTCACTTGTGATTGAATTTCATTGCTTTTTTTTATTACTTATCATCAACAAGAAATAAAAGTTTGTGTTTGACAGTTCGCTTCCCTATGAAATTTGCATGTTATTTCTTGAATTTATTTTCTTAGAGTGTTCCAGTCTATAATGGGAAAAAAATATAAAAAGAAAGTTTGTATATCAATTAGTTTAGCATGTTACCAAATTGGATATTTGATTTGTATTAAAACCCTTGACCCTAGTACAACTTACATCAATTACTACTGTCTTTTCCCCGAAAAAGTGATCTTCTATTCTTTTTTTGTCTTAGATTATTAAAAAGCCCATGGATCTTAGTACAATTCGAAATCAGATGGAAGCCAAGGATGACACTGGCTATAGAAATGTTTCTGATATATATGCTGATGCAAGATTAGTTTTCACAAATGCCATGACATACAACGATGAGAGAAATGATATCCATGTAATGGCAAAGACATTGTTAGCTAAACTTGAAGAGAAGTGGTTGCTCTTATGGCCAAAAGTTGTTGAAGAGGTAAATTCAAAGTTTCTACACTGATTTCTATGCTTCTCCGCCTAGAAAGGATCCATGAACTAGGTTTTCAAGCTTCTCATTGTTTGCCCTCCAAGAGAACCCCTTTAAAACATGAGTACAAATTCCACTTGCTCCAACTGCTGCTTCTAATCATTGCCACGATCTCTTGTTTTGCATGCCTGATTAGGAAAAGAGACTGAAGGAGGAGGAAACACAGGCCCTAGCCAATATGCAAATTGTTCATGAAGTTTCTATGGCAAAGATGGCTTCTGATGTAGAGAATGAGGTAACTATGCTGATTGTGAGTCATTTACTTAGCGTCATTAATTCTTTTTTATTATGAATTATGATGAAGTGATTAGTACAAATTTTCTCCAACTACATTTGATGTTATAACATGAATATATGAAGATCCTCTTTGTATGGCGATAATCAATTCAAAGGGCCCTATGGCGCTGGTGGCACACCCTTTAATTTTGCAGGAATTAAATTTTGTTGATTTTCTTAAAATTGAAAATCTTATGGATATAACCTTTTGACTAGAAAATTGAATTTGTTGAAAACTTCGTGTGAAATGTTTCACCAATCATTTCACCTAATGATACTGAAATTATTTTGTAATCCTTCCACATCTTAAAACTGTCATCTTATCTAGTTCAAAATAGCCCCCTGACTATTAATAAATGTCCAATTTAGTCCTAGAGTTTTGCATCGCTCCAATTTAGTCCCTCAATTATTAAAAATTTAGCCAATTTAGTTCTAAAGCCTAAAATAAGAGTTAAAGTTAACTCCAAAGTTAAATATGAAGGGCATTTTAGGTACTACAAGTGAATATAAGATTACATTGTTTATATTGCTCAATATTATCATTTTATTATAGTACATTTTTAATCTACTACATAATAAGAGTGAATAAATAGTGAAAAAAAATATTTTGTTAAAGCAAAATCTAACAAGATAAAAATTATAATTTTATATAATTTAAATATAATAAAAAATGATGGCTTCCCTTTTTATCTTATAATATAATTTTTATCATGTTAGATTTTGCTTTAAAAAATATATTTTTTACATTATTTATTCACCATTATTATGTAGTAGGCTAAATATGCATTATAATTTATTAAATGATAAAATTGAGCAATATCAACAATGCAATCTCATATCTACTTGTAGTACCTAAAATATCATTCATCTTTAATTTTGGAGTTAACTTTAACTCTTATTTTAAACTTTGGGATTAAATTAGCTCAATTTTTAATAGTTAAGAGACTAAATTGGAGCAATGTAAAACTCTGGGATTAAATTGGACATCTATTAATAGTAGAGAGACTATTTTGAGCTTTTACTCCATCTTATTTTGAAACATGACTTTTCAGACTACTTGCTTTATTCTTCTTCACCGCCTTCTTAAGACCTTAAGGCATTAGAACTGACATCCTTGAAAATGTTTCAAGTTAAAATTTCTTTCCTTTGGCTGACTAATGCAGGTTATATCACATCCATTCCAGCTAGTTCAATTTGTTCTCATAGACTATTGATTTTAGCAGTACAAATGTCTATAGTTTTGGCAACAGTGCCTCAGGCTCCATACTATTAGTAAGAACGAATTAATGTGCTTCTAGTAATTGTGGGTTCAATTTGATCTACCTGATCTCAGCTGTTTAAATATCCGTATGTTTGGCGAGAATGTTGGAGTAGCTTTGAGGACTCATAAAACCACATGGTCCACAGTTAAACCTAATTAAGTAATTTTATTTAGAAAATAATTCATCTTATCACCTCTGGATGTGGATGCTCTACTTAGTTTGATGCATTGCATGGAACTTGTGAATTCTCTTAATATTTATTTTCTCCTGCTTCTTTTCAGCTTAATGAACTCAATTCACAGCTGGACGAACTTAGAGAAAGGGTGGTTAACAAATCCAGGTATAGCTAAGAAATTAATTTTAAGTTTAGAATCTGTTCGATCTCTATTTTACACATTTGCAAATCTTGATGATGAAGTGCTTCGATTGGTGTTGAATGCTTGTAAGAAGGCACAATGATATATTAGTTGATTCTTGTATTGATGATCCTGAAAGATCCAAATAATTTCTGCGAACTGATCCCATATTCTCAGCCAAGGAAACGCGAACAAGCAAGGACTATTTGAATCTAAAGCTAGCTATGAACATCATGCTGGCTAAACTCAAATTTTTTTATATGAAGATCAATATTTCTCCGAATTGAGCAAGGATGTTCATATATCCAATCAAAAGAACCTGAAGCTATTTATTATTTCTAACTGATCGAATTAATGTATTATGGACATCGTTTGCAATAATGATGTAAGGTATTATTGATCTTCAAAAAGGCATATATTTGAGCACCATAAAAGTTATCTGATGGCATTGTGAATGAAGGATGTCTGCGAAGGTATGTTAGTAGTATTTACTGTTAGTATGATGGGGCTATGATGGGTATTGAAATAGTTGTGGAGTATTCAAAGAAAATTTCTATGACCTCATTATTGCATAGAGTATTGGCATTAAGATGTATATTTTTCATTTAGTTAGTGCTTATTTGGATCTTAAAAAATTCTATTTTGTTGCATGCTATTTTCTATAACAATCTAAATAGGAGAATTGATAGTCTAAGTAGATAACAATTAAGACCATAAAGAAAAAAATAATGTGGTTAGGATTAGTATAAAAGAATGCCTAGTGGTGTGCATTGTTTGATTAAAATAAAAAAAATCAAACCATTGGCTGGTTCGATTTTCTAAATTTTAGGGCCAAAACTGATTGGTTTTGCCAATCTGAAAACCGACAGACCAAACTAACCAAATGCATAACCCTTGAATGCAGATGATATATTATTATAGTGAATATGTAATTGATGATAATCAATATAACTTCGAAATACAAAGCGATTAAATTTTAGTACTTCGGGTTTTGGACCTATCATATAATAGAGGCGACATAATTTTTGTTATTAATTAATATAGTGTTGTCATTTTTTTTAGTTCAATTTGATATGGCTTACGCACACGTGGATTAAGTTTTTCTTATGTTTTCCTAATCTAGCTTTGATAATACTTGTAGAAAATAGCTTCTCTTATTCTTAAAATGTAAACACAATAGACGAGATGAAAAAACCTGAGTTAACCTCTGGTTATCCGATTCTGTACAACAACAACAATATCAAGCCTTTATCCGATTCTGTACAAAGAAATGAAAAATTCTCTTGTTCATACACTACTACAAGCAAGACTGCCCCAAAGCTTTGTTGTTGGTTGACTAGGAATAGCACATTCCCAAATACTTTTCATGACCATCTGTAATTCGTCTTCCTTTCTGTGATCAAGGTCTGTTGCGTTCTGTTTGTAGCCTATTCTCTTACTTTTACCTTGAACAATCCACCCCTTCAGCATCACGTTAACTCTTCAGCCATCAACCTTTCAGTTTCTTGCATCTGCAGCGAGCGAGGTGAAGAACCTTCGCTCAATGGCAGTAGCTGCCTCTTGTAATCCTGCAAGACAACTTCTCTTAGAAGCAGAACTCCTACACAAGGATGAGTTTTTCCTTATTTTTTGAACCGAACTTAAAAAGTTAGCCAGCAAGAAGAATAAATAGAGGGAGAGGGATAATAGGAGAGAAGTGAAAATGAATTAGTTTGTCTTTATAATAAAGGTGAGGGTGTATTTATAGCCACACCACAAGGCAGTTGTATAAATTAAAATTAACACAAATAACCTCCAATACTATGAAAGTAATAACAGCATTTACAAATAAATTAAGAGAATTAAAGGAGCTGGAGATGTCTAGGATAAGCCTGAAGTAGAAATTTCGTTTATTGCTGCAACAGGTGTTCTGTGGAGTTGCAAAAGAACTGCAACTACTATTCTGCCTTATGCTCTGGCAGTGCTGAAGGGTTGAAGGCGGACAAAACCTGTTCCAAAGCTTGGCTGTAGGAATAGCTGGCTGCAGGTGGAGAATATGGAGAACAATTATAGCAACAGTGAAGATTCGTCCCTGTGATGAGCTCGAGAGAATTCCGTGACAGTGAAGGAACTGACATAGAGCTAAATCAAGATGAATGAGGTGGGTCTTCTTACTGTGTGTGTTTATTACAACACCTTGAAACAGTTTTCTCTGCAAGTGGTATCAGAACTATTTCAAGAAGATTATGGAGAAAGGAGGTTAACAATTCAAGAAAATGTCGATGACCAAGATTGAGATAGAAAAGTTCATCGATCTCAATGATTTTAGCCTATGGAGGTTAAAAATGAAGGCACTTCTTGTGCACCTAGGCTTGGATGTATAGCTCTATCAAAGAAGACTAATATGAAAGCAGAAGAAAGATTTAGTGAAGAGAGATGTTGAACAAATCTCACAATGCAATTCTATAAGTCATGGAGATGAAGTTCTTTAAGAAGTTGCGAGTGAAAAGACATCCATTGACATGTGTAGAAGGTTAAAATCCACGTGTCTGAAGAATTCGTTGGCCAATCGTTTGTATACAACAACAACATCAAGCCTTTATCTCACTGTGAGGACGGCTACATGAATCATTTTTAACCGTTGTGTTCTGTTAAGAGTCAAATTCTCATTTAAATCTAATAAAGAAAGGTTATTTCTAATATTTTCTAACTAAGTCTTTTTAGGTCTACTTCTACCTTTATTAACATAAGCCAAATTTAACACCTCTACTCTCCTAACCAGGTTATCGGAAGGCCGCCGTTTTATGTGACCAAATCATCTAAGGCGACTCTCTCTAATCTTATCTTCCATTGGAGCTACTCCAACCATTTCACGTATATGCTTGTTTCACATCCTGTCTCTCAGAGTAAAGCCACTCATCTACCTGAGCATCCTCATCTCTGCAACACTTAACTTAGTATTATGCTTTTCTTTTAATGGCCAACATTTTGCACCATAAATCATTGTAGGTCTCACCACCATCTTTTAGAATTTTCCCTTTGAGTTTGAGGGGGACTTTTCTATCACACAACAAGCCCGATGCATTCCTACACTTCAACCATTCAACTTGAATTCTACTAGTAATATCCCCATCTATTTCACCATCACTCTGAACAATAGACCCAAGACATCTAAAATGTGTACTCTTATTAATGACTTGATAGCCCAAAGTCTCTATCCCTCCACTAGATCTATTACTACTAAAATTACACTCAATATATTCGGTTTTAGATCTACTCAAATGAAAACCTTTAGACTCTAAGGTTGACCTCCCTAATTCAAGTTTACCTTCAACTCCCTCTCTAGTCTTATCAACAAGAAGAATATCATCAGCAAAAAGCATACACTAGGGTACAACCTCTTGCAAAAGTCTAGTAAGAACATCCATGACTAAACAAAAAGATATGGGCTTAAGGCTAATCCTTGATGTAATCCAACTGAAATAGGAAAATACTTGGTCAAACCACTTTGTGTTTGAACCAGGGGTGTCAACATCTGGTTCGGATCAAACTTGATATTGATCCGCTATTGTTTGACACGACCCGAACCTGACCCGCTTTTGCATACGGGTCAGAAATTTCAACCCGAACCCGACCCATCGGGTTTCCAGGTTGACACGACCCGACACGAAACCATAGGTGCGAGACTTCGGGAGCTGCAGCACACAAGCAAGAGTGTAGGACTTCGGGCGCTGCACGAGTGCGATTGCACGAGGGCAGGTTAGGGTCGCTAGGCCGCGTGTGCCGTGCGGGACTACGCCTGACGAGTGCAGGCAATAAGCGGGGGCGCAACCGCGCTTGACTTCGGGTTCGACACTTCGACCGTTCGGGCTAGGCCGCTATGGCTGTGTGTGGTGTGCCTGTGTGAGTGAATGGCTCAATATATTTTGCCCTCCTGAGTATCTAATCTATTATATATATAATTGAAAGCTAAAATATTTGCATCTCATTTTGTTTCTTAAACTCCGTACAGGTCTCTTTATATATTTTTCAATTATCAGAGTTTTTACATTTAAATAAATTTTTATAATAAAGCTTCTTATTTTTTTATCTTTTTTTGCACATTTTGATTCCACCACCAACTATTTTTACTATTATGAGCTTTTTCTTTTGATACTTCAAGCACATCCTTTGCAATATTCTTAATATCACTAGCTGTTTTTTCCCATATAACATTAACTTTTTCATGCATAGAAAAAGTTTTAAGATCTAGAATCTTACTTTCAAAAATATTTTTGTTAATATTCTTTAAATGCTCTCATCTAATCCTAGAATAACGTTTAACTTTATTTTTTATATTTTACCCCTTCATCTTAAAGTCTAAAACTAATAAGCGATGTTGGGTATATAAACTTTCACTCGGAATAACTTTATAATTTTTGCAATCTAAACAATCTATTTTCTTATAAAAAAATAATTAATATGAGTTTTATTATATCTATTCTTCTAAGTGATGAGATGCTCATCTTTTTTCTTAAATAAGGTATTAGTAATTACAAAATTATAAGCTATAATAAAATCTAATATGGTCTTACCACCTTCATTAGTTGCTCTAAACTTATAGCCACCATGAATGCTTTTAAAATCATCTACCTCTTCACTAACATGTCCATTTAAATCTCCTCCAATAAAAACTCTTTCTTTAAGAGATATTTTTCGTATTTATTCTTCTAAATCATTCCAAAATTTTAATTTTAAACACATGTCCAAATCTACATGAGGAGCATAAACACTTATAATATTAATAATTTTATTATCAACAACAATCTTTAAAGCTATAATTTTATCTCTAATTCTATTAATTTTTATAACATTATCTATTAAAGTTTTATCTATAATCCACGCCAATCTTTTGTATCTCAAGAAAATACTATACATTGCAAATGAATGACTCCAAACCGTTCAGTAAGCATTTAGATGATTTTAATTGTATAGCTTTTTATTTGAAAAGCATCGGGGTGAGAATAGATGATGAAGATCAATCAATTATTCTCCTAAGTTAATTACCAAGTAGGTATGAATTTTTTATTGATATTATGATGTGGAAATGATTCTTTGGCTTTTTCAAAATAAATAATGCGCCAAATTTAAAAATTCAAAGAAATGTTGAATATAAGTAAGATAGTGTAGTTGGAGGGCTAATTGTGTGAGTAAGACCAAGGAAATGAGATTTAAGGTCCAAGAATCAATTCAGATCCAAGCCAAAAGCAAGAAGAAAATACCTTCTTTGCTATAAAGAAGTAGGGATGCAAATGAACAGAGTCGAGCCGAGCCTCAACATGTTTGAGCTCAAGCTCGTTTGTCGAGCTCGGGCTCGTTTAGAAAGCCACATGCTCAAGCTTGGCTTGTGTTCGAGCTGCTCGTTAAGCAATCCAAACCTCATTTAACGAGCCAATCATTTGGCTCGTTTAGCGCAAAATTAATACTACAAATTACAGATAGCAACATTCAATTTCCATGCCCGATGCTTGCTGCCAGCTCTACAACAACTCTTGTCAGCATATCTTTTGTTTTATAGAGCAAAAGCAAACTAATATAGGCGGTGTGGGACTAAATGCTCTGCTTTTTTTTTGGTTTTTGAGCAGGCGGGCGGGATTTGCAGAGAGAAAGGCGGGCAGGATTTGTAGAGAGAGAGGCGGGCAGGAGAGCGGAAACTAAGGAGAGAGAGAGAGGCAGTAAAGCTCTTTATTTTTTTTTATTTGTTAATTTGTTAAGTTATATTTTTAAAAGAGCTGGAGTTTTTTTCCTTTTTTTTCTCATGGGAGTGGGAACATTTTTTTTTGATATTTTTAAAAGATAAAAGTTAAAAAAATATATTAAATTAGTAATTTTATCGAACTCTAATCGAGCTTCTTAGTCGAGCTCTAACTGAGCTTCTTAACGAGCTCTAAACGATACTGTTCGTGAACATAAACGAGCCAAACGTTAAGTTGTTCAAGTTCGTTTATTTAGTTATCGAGTATTTATCAAAAGTATTCAAGCTCGTTCATTTACCTTATCAAACGAACATAAACGAGTTTTTATCGAGCCGAGCCACGAGTAGCTCGTCGAACGCTCGGTTCATTTGCAGCCCTAAAAGAAGGTTATTTTAAGAAGCCGTGCCTAAAAATAAAGAATAATAACCAAAAGAGAATCAAAGATGGAGGAGATGTTGCTGCAATAGAAGAAGGCCATGATAATGCCAAGTTCTTGTCAATCTCAAATTTTCATCCAATCAATGATTGAATTCTAGATTCTAGACGCTTTTTCCATATGTGCCAAATAGGAGTTTGGTTTGTGTCTCTCAATGAAAAAGAAGGCGGCACAGTATATCTTGAGAATAATAAGGCATGCAAAGTTTAAGGTGAAAGGGTCATTCAACTCAAACGTCATGATGGCATCAAAAGACTGCTCAGGAATTTGAGGTATGTTTCTAAGCTTAGACGAAATTTGATTTCTCTTGGTGAATTAGATGCATTGGATATAATTTTAAATGTGATGACAGAAGCCTGAAGGTCTGCAAAGAATTTTAGATGATTTTGATAGGCATTCGTATGAATAGAGTGTATACACTGTAAGGTAAAATGGTTATTGGAGGATGTGTTAATATGTATTGGAATCTTGTTGATAAAATTGAGTTTTGACATCAAAGATTAGGACCTATAGGCCTAAGAGGGCTCGAAGAATTATACAAGCAAAGGTTCTTTTAAAATACGTGGCCCACATGTTTGGATTTTTGTGAACACTGTGGGTGGGAATATTCGGGAATATTCAACAGATTGAAGTTTGCCACTTCAAAATATAAATCTAACAAAGTTTTAGAATATGCGTGTTTAGATCTTTGGGGTCCTATAAGAAGTGCGTCACATGTCTAAGCAAGGTACTTTCTATCTTTTATTGATGATTGTTCAAGAAAATTGTGGGTATATTTCTTGAACAAAAGAATGAAGCCTTTGGAAATTTTGAAGAATGAAATGCCCTGGTTGAAACTTTAACTTGAAAGAAGGTCAAGAAGCTGAGAACTCAAAAAGGCTTAAGTTTTGCTTAGATCATTTCAAGAATTATTGTTAGGATCAAGGAGTAGCTCGCCATCACACAGTTAGGTTAACACATAAAAAAAATGGAGTAGTTGAATGATCGTTTTTGAGAGGGCAAGATGCATGTTGAATAATGCAAGTCTTCTAAAGATATTCTAGGCAGAAGCAATAAGTACATGTGCCTATTTGATAAATAGTTGTCCTTCATAGGCTATAGAGTTTAAGACCCCACAAGCAAGGTGGAGTGGATAATTAAGAGTCTACAATAGGCTAAAGGTATTTGGTTGTATTGCTTATGTTCATATTAGGTTGGACAAATTAAAACTAAGATTTGTAGCAAGGGGATTTACACAAGAAAACAATGTAGACTATGCTAAATTTTCTCTCCAGTGGTAAGGCACTATACATATTCTTCTTGCCATGGTTGTAGTTTAACTTGTACCTTGAGAAAATGAATGTTAATACAACATCATTGCATGGAGATTTGGAGGAGACTATCTACTTGAAGAATTTGTTGAATTTGGAATTGAAAATCTGGCATGTTTGCCATAAAAATTTATTGTACGGACTAAAACAATCTCCAAGAATGTTGAGTAAAAGATTTAATGAGTATATGCTTGATATTGGCTTTTCGCTTGTGTTTTTATTTTTTATTTTTATGCATATCTAAATCTAAGGAGATCAACAGCGTTATGTATCTTTTGCTTTATGTTGATATGCTACTTGCAAGTGTTAGCCTAAATGAAATCATAAGTTTAAAAGCTTTGCTCAAGGTGGAGTTTGATGTGAAGGGTTCATACCTCAAAAAGATCTTGAATAGGTTCGAGATGTTGTCTTTTTAGCCTTTTTCTACACCTTTAGCGCAACATTTCAAGTTGAGCAAGGATCAAGCACCGGGTAATGATGTTAATAAATTATATATAAAGATCTTCTATATAAATCTTGTGGGTAGTGTCATGTATGTTATGATGTGTTGTATGTGAGCTTTGCTTTTCCACTTAGTAATACTAAGTTGGTTCATGGCTGATCCAGGGTAAGATATTTGGAAAGCTGTAAAATGGGTGTTCAGGTACTTAAATGGATCCAATATCATGGGTTTGAGGGGAAAAAAAATCTGATTCCACATGTAGTTATTATCGTACATTTAGATTCAGGTTTCGCAAGATATTGTGATAGTCGAATATTCCTGATAGGTTATGTTTTTAAGGTGTTTAGAAACACAATTACTTGGAAGGTAAACTTGCAGCTAGTTGTAGCCTTTGTCTATAATTGAATCTGAATTTATTGTTGTTTCTAAATTGAATCCGAATGCATTGTTGTTTCTAAAGTCATAAAAGAAGTTATATGGTTGAAAGGGTTAATTTCTGAAATATTTTAGCCACTACTTTCTCCCATGCCTGGGTTTTATGATAAACAAAGTGCATTATTTCTTTCCAAGGATCATATGTATCATGAAAGAATTAAGCATATAGATGTGAAGTTCCATTTCATTAAGAAGGTTAATGGGATTGTGGAGATTATAAATATTCCAACAAATGAAAATGCATCATAGATGTTAATAAACGCGTTGACTCTCTTAAAATTTCAACATTGCTTGGAGTAGATAAGGATGACGAGAGAGAGAAATCTTGATGTTGATTTCCTGGAACTTGATGAGTTAAAGAACCAAGTGGAGATTGTTGTATTGGTCCTTAAATTTCCTTAGTTTATTTTTAATTTTTTTAAAAAATTTTATTATATTGAAGGTTATTTGTGTAAATTTCAATTTACATAATTATCTTGACATGTGGTTATGAATACACCCACACTCTTGTTGTTAAGACAATCTAATTCATTTTCTCTTTTAGTAAATTTTCTCTCATCTTTTTTTTTTCCCTCATTATTTCTATTTTTTCTTCTCTTCCTCTCACTAGTTAACTTTCAAATTTGATTGAAGTGCCGTGAAAAGAAAGGTCACATTCTTTGTGTAGGAGTTCTGCTTCTAATAGAAGTTCTAATTTGTGAGACTATTGGAGGCACTACTGCCATGGTGTGAAGATGCTTCACCTCTAATCGTTGATGCAAGAAATTGAAAAGTAGTTAGTTGAAGCCTTATATGAAGTTGAAGTTGGGGATTTTTCAAGATAAAGGCAAGAGAATAGATTGTTAATAGATGGAAATAAGCCTTAATGAAGAGAAGAAATACGGATTGCAGATTGTCTTAAAGATTGCTTGGGAACAGATGATAAGGCTTTGGGGCACTCTTATGTGTAATAGTGTATGAAATAGAGATTTTTTTGTTTTGTTGTTCATAATCGGATAACATAGGGGTAAAGGCGTGTCTTCTCTTGTGTATTGTGTGTAGATTTTAAGAATAAGAGGGTAGCAATCTTCTACGTTGTTTTTAATTAGTTTACACTTGTCATTAGATAGGGCATACACCCATTAAATTTAATATTTTTGATATTTCATATGCAAGAACATGATTAAACATATCAAAAATAAGAAAAAGTAAAAACAAATTTTAATCCATAATGATATGATTCACATTCAAACTTTAAATTTTAATTAACATAAATATATAAAGTAAACCAAATCTGATGCCAAAATGAAACAACACAATTAAAATACGTCTGTCAAGTCATCATTCTTTAAGCTTTATATCCTCCAAATTGTATTCTCTAATTGGTATATGTTTAGAGTAAATGGTTTATTAATTTAATTTTTTACTTAAATAGGAAGGTTGTGTTATAATGAATGAGATATAATTATTTAATAGCTTCAAAATTAATTTAGGTCAACTTATCTCAAGGGGCATAAGCCTTTGCTTAATTGGGTGCCAAAAGCATGACTCATATGATTGAGATGATACCCCAACCTATGGGGCATACACTTTGCTAATCAAATGCCACTGCAAACTATCTTGAGACATTTTTTCTTCACTTTTATTCAAAGGTACGCCCTAGACATGCCCCAAGACTTTATTCTGGTAGAGTGCCAAATTCCATCATAGTTATTTGATTATCTACTTTAACCTTCTTGTGAAAAGGTTGAAGTTGACTTTGGTGGTATTGTCATATAGCATCAATGATGTGAAGCATTGGCAGTGGGTCATGACATGCTCTACGAGTTAAGTTCCAATGGAGAAGTAATAATTGCCTTTCAAACTATAAATTTTTTTTTTTAAAACAGAAGGATATCATTGCTGCCTTTTATAAGGACAACATCCTAGCCCCAAAGATACACTCTTCAAAGGATCATCTAGTAGAAGTCCAAATGCATCACATCTCTATTGATTTCATCCATGTACAAGTTCATGATGACAAATTTAAAGGTGAATTGTGTTATGTTCATCGCCACCTTTTGAATCTAGTTTTGAGAACATAGTGGTTGGGGTATGCTGCTATCGAAAGCTCAACTAAACCATCTTTTTTGAGTAGAGGTTTTTCTCGTTATGGTGGATGCCACCAGCATCTTCACTTGGGTGTTGAGTTACAATTTAAAAGAGTTCTTCTTTATCCTTCCTATCAATGGAAAATATGCTTGCATATCTTCTCAAGGATGTTGGGTAAGGGTGCAAGCAGTGAGTTCATCTTGAGCGAAGAAAAAAGGGCTTGCTTGAGGGAAGTGAGCACCTTTGGGTTTTAAAGTTTTGAATGGAAAATTTGACAAGTTTGTTGAACTCTATGCCTTTTTTCTTGTTGAATTTAGTAACATTTATGCAATGGATGTAGAATATTCAGAGCATCTTTAACAATGCCAGGCTTGGTTGATAACCACTAAGGATTTGGGTTGTATGCATGTAATGCTAAAGATTTTGCATGTTGGGTAGTTAGTATTTGTAGTTTCTATGGCATCAGTAGATATCCCATGTGTGACATCCTCGCCCTAAAGAAACAATCTTCCAAGGATCATCTAGTAAAAGTCTAAAGGCACCTCATCTCAAGTGATTTCATCCATGTACAAGTTCATGATGACAAACTTGAAGGTGAATTGTGTGGTTATTTTCATCTGCACCTTTTTTTAATCTAGTTGAGAACATAGTACTATCGAAATCTCAACTCATTCACTTTTTATGAGGGAGGTTTTTCTCATTTATGGTGGATGCCGCCAACATCTTCAGTTGGGCATTGACTTAGAAGAGTTCTTGTTCCTTATCATCAATGGAAAATATACTTGCGTAGCTTGTCAAGGATGTTGGTTAAGGGTGCAGGTAAGCAGCGAGTTTATCTCAATTGAAGAAGAAAGGGCTTGCTTGAGGAAAGTGAGGACCTGTGAGTTTTAAAGTTTTGAAATGCAAATTTGATTAGTTTGTTAAACTCTATGCCCTTTTCTCGTAGAGCTTACCAACATTTATGCAATGGATGTAGAATATTTACTACATCTCTAACACCACTTGGGTGATAATAACTGGGGTTTTGGGCTGTATGCATGTTATGCTAAAGATTTTGCATGTTCAGTGGTTAGGATTTCATAGTTTCTATGGCATTAGTAAATATCCCATATGTGTGTGAGGCTGCATACTCGCAATTTTATTCCTGTGTATGAATGTGACTATGACCAATCTTCCTTAGCATTATTAACTTAAATTTCTACATGATTTCATGCATTTTTATGTTTGTCTAACCATGCATTTATTGCATCCAAGGTTTTTGTACCATTTGAGTTGCATGGTATGCTTTGTTTATGATTTGTGTAACTTTGGTCCTTCCAAATATTAACACAGTTCAGTGCACGTTTGTTATGATATCTGAAGCACGTGTGAAGGTTTTGGGCCTTCCAAATATTACTGCTGGTCAATGCACTTTTGTTATGATATCTGAAGCACGTGCGAAGGTTTGGTTTTTAATTATCTCAGGAAAATCTAAGTTTCTTCATTTAAGTTACCTGACTTGGAGTTGAAAATCGTCCCATATCTTGAACCGCCTTGAACTTTAGTTTCTCTGTTCTTGAAATTTACGTGTTGGTGTTGTCTTAATAATACCTTTATCTATACATCCGTTGTGTTGCATCTATGTATTATTTTCACGAGTACTTGTTCATAAAAAATTATAAGTTTCCAACCCTTTTCCTGATTAGGAAATGGTCCACAGAAGAGAAAAGAAAACTTGGCGCAGGACTGAGCTCTCTATCCATTGAAGATCTAAATAAGGCGCTCGAGATCATCGCTCAAAGCAATCCAGATTTTCAAACTGCAGGAGAAATTGTTGAGTTTGATATGGATGCCCAGGTTATTCTCTTTAAAACATTTTTTATTCATATGATTTTTTTTAAAAATTCCCTAATGTCATATGGTGCTGTTGACCCGCATACTGTAGACAGCAAACAAAAAAAGAAAAAAAAAATCCTACATACCTGCCTAGCGCCGGAATCCGCACGACGAGGCCGCTTCTCCCGCGATTTGTCTCCCACAATCGTCGTATAAGCTCCCGCGATCTCCGCTCTACGCCATCATCTACGCACGATCCAGTGCTGTTCTTCATACGACGACGTCGCATCCAACACGACCCACGCACGTCTTTGCTCGTCGTTAAGTAGCCGAAAGGGACGATGCATTTGAGGCTCTCGCCATTTTCCTTCCCTCTCGCGAATTTCTTCGGTTCTTCCACTGTAGTTCGACGACGCTCCTTCCTGTTGGATCAGAAGTTGGACGTTTTGATCGGAAGCAACGTCGGAGCTTGCCTGCTGTGAAGATTGCGCGAGCTGCTCCTCCGACTCCTTCGTGCAGTTCGACTCCGCTCCTTCGTTGTCGCACGACTTCGCTCCTCCGCCGTTGCTCAGCTTCGCTCATTCGACGACACTCCCTTCCTGTCGATCGGGAGCAACAACAGAGCTCGCCTGCTGTGAAGGTTGCACGAGTCGCTTCTCCGGCTCCTCCCAGCTGTTCGACTTCGCCTCTCCCGACGACGCTCCCTTCCTGTCGATCGGAAGTTACAACATTACGATCGGGAGCAACAACAGAGCTCGCCTGCTGTGAAGATTGCACGAGTCGCTTCTCCGGCTCCTCCTGTGTTGTCCGACTTCGTTTCTTCAACGACTTTCCCTTCCTGCGAATCGGAAGTCCGACATTTTGATTGGAAGTAGACGGGAGCTCGCTCACTGTAACGGTAACTTTCCCCCTTCCGCGTGCTTATTCGGCCAAATCCTGTAAATCCGATTACTGAACGGCCTCTTAAGGCAAGCAAAAAGAGGGAAACAGAGAGCTTATTCCTCTGTGAGCGTTTGAATTCCCTAATCCTACTCAAATCAAATCTAAATTCTACTTAATTATCATTATTTATATTAATTATGAATTAATTTTAATTTATTATAATTATTTAATATTAATAGAATTAATTATTAATAATGTTAATTAATCATGATTAATTAATCTTAATTAATTGCTATTAATAATTAATTAATTACTTTTAATTTTTTAATTAATTATAATTAATATCAATTAATTATTTAATTAATAATAATTAATTTTTATTAATAATAATTAATTATTTTTAATTAATTATGATTACTTCGTTAATAATAATTAATTATATTAATTATTATTAATTGTAATAGTTTTTATTAATTATAATTAGTTATAATAAATGATAAAGAAATGTACTCCCCTCTTGCCCCGCGAGCCGACACCGTCGCCGACAACACACGCAAGGTAAGTCTCAAATCCTGTCCTCGACGTGCTTGATGCGCTGGTGGACCTTCTATACGCGCTCTTGTAGCACGGTGGGGGGGAATCCAGTGCAATAGGTACGACGAGGCAGGTAAGCCCTATACGCGCTCTTGTAGCGTGGTAGGGACAGTCCTCGACCTCGACATCAGCACCGTCAACCTCGCGCAGGTATAATCTCTGAACTCAGATCCCTGTTCTCGTCATTTGCAGCGGACTGGCAAACCACCTATACGCGCTCTTGTAGCACGGTAGGAGGAAACCCGGTGCGGTGCCTACGACGAGGCGGGGGATCACCCAAAATCCCATTTTCGGTGTTTGCGCCGGACCGGAGAACCACCTATACGCGCTCTTGTAGCACGGTAGGAGGGAGCCCGGTGCGACGCATACAACGAGGTGGGTAAGCCCTATACACGCTCTTGTAGCGTGGTGGGGAAAGTCACTGGTGCTCTCGTACGGTTACTGTTGGATGACCCCATACACGCTCTTGTAGCGTGGTGGGATGAAAGATGTACGGCCGCGGTGTCTAGAGACACCTACCATACACGCTCTTGTAGCGTGGTGGGAAGGCCCAGCTCCCTACATTTCCCCCAAACGGGGGATATGCTGGGATGCTGTCGAAATTTACACTGAAGTACACAAGACCTGGACGATAAAGAACATCTAACTTGAACAACAATTCAGAGGGCCAGTACTCGAACAGAAGTGTATAGAGCTCGGACAATCAGGGAACTGAATCCGAACTAAACAAACAAGGGACTTGAGCTGAACTACAGGGAACAGAATCTTAAATGCTAAAATGTACGATAATAATCGAAATGCAAAAGATAAGTGATAAATTTGATTATTTAAACAAACATCAAGTTAACAGCAGGGGACTCGCAGTGGGCTTCCAAGTGTAATTGACTTAAACATCAGTCAACTGCAAAAGTACAAGTACTACCCACCTGCAGCAGTCAAAGATCTATCATGCAAATAACCGCGCCTGTTGATTGAGAAAGGCGATGTTGGCAATTGGTAATGGGGTATCCGTCATTATAAACAAGTACAGTTAACACCACCTAAGATTGGTGAAAGGTGGATATGATACAATTATTCTCCTACAAACACTTCAAGGAGATCGTATTGGATATGACCGGCCCCTGCAGATAAGTACAATCCATTTATGGATAACAATAACGGGCACATCGCGATCATAGAGAACCCCTGTGGACACAAATGTATATAAGGGCGCATGGCGAGTACGAATACCTGCTGATTTCTTGGACAACGTCCTCCTATAAGAAGGACATCTCCTGTAAGAATGGAAGAGATGTTTGAACAAATTCGAACTAAACTTCCTGGTGTTTCAAAGTTTCTTCTTTGGTGGAAGAGATGTTTAAACAAATTCGAACTAAACTTCCTGGTGTTCCAAAGTTTCTTCTTTGGTGGAAGAGATGTTTGAACAAATTTGAACTAAATCTCCCGGTGTTCCAAAGTTCCTTCAAGAGATGCAAATTCATTCAACATCTCCATGATGATTAGATTATGGAATGCAATCATCTAAGATTGGAATGATTGATTCTTTATTTAAACCAATAATAGAAAATGATGATGCCAGAATGAAAGAGCTGCTTATTAGTTCCTATGTGAGTCATAGATCCGACCCCCGATGAACGGGAAAAGGGAGTCTACAACAGAACAAGGAGGTGCCTTGTGACAATCGGGTGATGATTCGTCTGCAAGCAGAAGCAGGGCAGTGATAGTAAAAGACCACGGGTCACTAAAATACGACATCATGCCACCGGATCTGCAACCCTTGTACAAACAAATAGAGGGCACCGACAAAGCTCAAAATAAATTTTCACTGATCTAGCAATAACAATTACCTAACCAGTCGGACACCCCTCTATGCTGCATGCAAATATTCTAAAATATCCCTTATACGTGCATTATAATAGGCGTGATGGGTTACGAATGTATATCATCCTGCATTACATATAAGCGTATCGTATGTACAGGTCTAAGAGCTCATACACGTGCATTTCAAGGGTATTTCCACATACATCTGTATAAGCAGAGGGTTTCACTCTAGTGTGTCACCTGACACTGTTATTATATTTCAAATCCTCCTGCTGTATAAGCAGAGGGTTTCACTCTAATGTGTCACCTGACACTGTTATTATATTTCAAATCCTCCTGTTGTATAAGCAAAGGGTTTCACTCTAGTGTGTCACCTGACACTGTTATTATATTTCAAATCCTCCTGCTGTATAAGCAGAGGGTTTCACTCTAGTGTGTCACCTGACACTGTTATTATATTTCAAATCCTCCTGCTGTATAAGCAGAGGGTTTCACTCTAATGTGTCACCTGACACTGTTATTATATTTCAAATCCTCCTGCTGTATAAGCAGAGGGTTTCACTCTAGTGTGTCACCTGACACTGTTATTATATTTCAAATCCTCCTGCTGTATAAGCAGAGGGTTTCACTCTAATGTGTCACCTGACACTGTTATTATATTTCAAATCCTCCTGCTGTATAAGCAGAGGGTTTCACTCTAGTGTGTCACCTGACACTGTTATTGCATTTCAAATCCTCCTGCTGTATAAGCAGAGGGTTTCACTCTAGTATGTCATTTGACACTATAATGATATTTCAAAAATCATGCATGCATATGAATGTATCATGTGAAATGCATCCATCGGCATACACCCGCATGGGCCCCGGCGAGCGTGTTATTGGTACACACGTGACGTCTAGGGATGCTGCGCGGGTCAATAAGTGAATTCAAGTTCGAGCCTGATCCTTCTATTCAGGTAGATAGGAGTTGACACGGCTCGAACTATTAAATGAATATACGGTCGCGAGATCGACCGAAATATTTATTTTATATGTTCATATTAGGCCTTTAAGGCCTATGATCAAGAGAATTCACTAACATAGGCATAAAGCCCATGAAACCCGATCCTCTATCGACAGCTTGATAGAGTCGACAATGTTTAACCTATAAATACAAACAACCCCTTCCACCCCGATGATGGCCGCGTTGAATACAAATCTCAACCGGAGGGGTTAACTCCAAATATTTCAAAATGCCCTCAAACCTCAAATATTTTCAAACAACCCCACCACCCCGATGATGGCCGTGTTGAATGCAAATCTCAACTGGAGGGGTTCACACAAATCATTTCAAATACCACCCAAAACTCCAAAACTACACAAAAATTCCCAAAATCATTCAAATCTCAATATTTGAAATTTGAAATTGAAATTAAAACCATCAAACACTCAAAGCAAAATTCATCCACCCTCCGCAACAGTTTGCCGGGGTGGACAAGTTAAAATTCACTTCAGCTCACATAGAGCCAATGCCTGGTCGAAAATATTACTAGGATCCATTCTCAACAATCTCTTGCCAGCAAGGACGTGGTACGAGTCCTCTAACTTGCAGTTTCGCCTCCAAATGGCACTGCAGGATAAACGGTTATGACTCGGGGCCCTCTGAACCAGGTGGTCGCCGCTAAATGGCACCATTATATCATGGTTATGGCCAGAGCCCGTATGCTCCCCAATGGCATCAAAACGTTGAGATATGAATCAATAGAATATGATCGATAGGGCACAAAGCCCTCTGTTAGCTAAGGTGGATTCAAATTTGTCCCCTTAGACAAACATCCATCCCAGGTCTACAAGGTACCCTTGGACGAAGCAACCCATGGCTGCCGACAAGGATCCTTTTGTCAGGTTGGGTCGACTACCTCCTCTGACTAAGTAGACCAGGGACCACGATGGCCCGGGACGACGGAACCATGGGATCTTGATCGGGTCCATCATCCATTCCCCCACCATCCGCTTTTAAGTGCAAGATGGTGACATTTCCAATTTTGAATATCAAATCTCCCAACATACCCTAAACCCTTTGCTGCTACTATATGCCAGATGCACGTATCCTTACGTATCTGATCGACGACTAGCCTCAATCGAAAGTTCTCTCTCGTGATCGAGAGGGGTAATTAACTATAGGGGCTTGCGCCTATAGGAAACCAGAACTCAGATCATAAAGTCCTCACAAAATGGGGGCGAAATCTCTGGGTAGTGTCTTATCTACTATTTCATCTGCCTTCCGAATTTTACCCCGGAACTTAGTTCGTTAAAACTCCTCCCTCAAAAAACAAAAGAGCGGGCGGAGGCCGGGGCCGAATTTTCGGAGCCCACAGGTGCAACTTTATTACTTTATGAATCATAAATTTGCTCAACTTGATGTGTAAAAAAAGCTACTGTTCAGAGTCGGTACGAAGCTCTACCAACTAGTAAGCCAAAGTATAATCTAATGACCCTTCTGATGCTGCCTTTGTAGCCTATCGCCTGTACTGTTGAATATTTATTTCGTCGTGGATTGATGTACTCCGTGGTATGCCTGTGCAAGCCTGCACTCTAATGAGTGCATCACAAATCTAACCAAATCTGTATTTGTGGTTTTGTACTGGAAAACCTTGCTTTTCCAATTTTATTGTTATTTTATTTCATTCCAAATTCTTATCATATTTTCTATCTATTTGTCCTTTCATGTTCGGTAAACTCTTTCAGAAATAGATTTCTTTTATTTCAGTTCTCTGAGCTGATGAAAGTTTCTTTAACAGAGTGAAACCACCCTTTGGAGGCTGAAATTCTTTGTGAAGGAAGCGGTGGAGCATCAAACCAAAATTTCTGCGAACAAGGATAATGACAACTTAAAACGCAAGGAGTTCTGTGATGCTCTGGCCAAAACTGCCAGGAAACGAAGCAAAAAGCTTGGTTCTTCCTGATGCAAATGTGAGAAATATTCTAGAAATTTTGTGATTTATCGTGCATAACCTTTATTATCTACTTTGGCTTCTGACGTCAAGTCTATTTGACTGCTTGTGAGCATCAGTAGATTTGCCTCCTGTACTACATTACAGCCGCTCACTGGTATACTTATATGAGGACTGATGCATAATGGGCTCTTGTAGATTTTCATACTATTGTCTGTTACACCGCTCCTAATTATAGTTGAAGAATATTAAAAGTTGTATATAGCAACAAGTTTTTATCATCTCTGTGTCTCTTATTTCTTTAAACTGAAGCTGCAGAATTGTTACCCCACTGGATGAAGAGCAAAACAACCCAAAGGTTCTAATCCAAGTTGTACTGGTTTCATCAACAATTTCATTTTAAGCTTTTTGGATCTGGGGATTTGATCAGCCAATCTCAACATCTCTTAGGTCAAAATTGGTGAAGATTAGTTCATAAGTGCTTATTTTTCCTTATTGATCTAGGGATCTAGGGTTTTTTTTGTTTTTTGTTGGTGTGTTTTATGGGATAGGGCTCCTCATAGTTTTTTAAGAACAGAACTTATGGTCATAAGAAGTTGGCTTATTGTTTGTGATTTGAAAGATTATATATTTATGTAGTTCATTTTGATCTGTTGGTTAGGAGTTTTGGCTTTCAATTAACAGATTTTGGATTCGAAGTTTATATGTTGTGATGATGAAGTTGATAGTTGGATGAGTTGATTGCAAATTTTTGGTCCAGCGTGATTTACTTACTGCACCTAGGAACCAATATTACTCATATTAAGTAGTACTTTTGTAAAAAAGAATATTGCATTGAAAGCAGAGTTTTAATTTGTAATTGGAAAATATGGAGGTTTGTTAACAGTCACAGGTTGATTGTGGTGATTTTCAAGCATTATAAGTAAATTTTTTATGATTATTTGTGAGGTTAAAAAGGTGAAGTTAAGAGGATATGCATTCACCTGCTATTAAAAAAAGAATTTTTACATATAATTGCAAACCTTGAAATGAAATTTGTTGCTTTTGTATTTGTGGTAGGTGTGGTGTATGATTTTATCTCTCATTTTGTGTCATATCATCATTTTTTAGGGTGTAGTATATGATTTTAGATGATTGTATGCCATGCAAAAAAGAAAAAAAAAAAAACACATTATAATAAAATAAATTATTGAGCAATTTCTATTCCACTTTCATGTAGTCAAGTTGATTTATAAGCTGGCTCGATAAATAGATTGTGAGCTGAACTCGATAAGAGAACGAGCTAAGTTTGAGTTAACTCAGACCCTATCATTAGCTTGTAAGCCAACTTGTTTAAAATATATACTTAAAATATATTAGCATTCAGAATTTTAAGTATAAACTTGTAAAAAATATTTTTTAAAAAATATATCTTTCTTTCTTATATTAAGTAATTATATATTATTGTTCTTTTCATTTATTATTATTTTATTATTATAATTATTTGAATCATAATCAATCTCTTTTTCATAAAGTTTAGGGAAGGTCTTGATTCTCAAGCGTTATAATTAAATTTTTTATGATTATTTGTTAAGATAAAATGGTCAATTTTAGAGGATATGCATTCACCTGCTATTACAAAAATAATTTTTATATATTGCAAACCCCGAAATGAAATTTGTGCAAGTGTGGTGGATGATTTTATCTCACTATTTTTGTGTCAGATTATTAATTTTGAAGGTGAGGTATATGATTTTAGATGATTCTATGCCATGCATAAAGAAAAAAAAAACACATTATAATAAAATAAATTAAAGAACTATTTTTATTCCACTTTGATGCATCACCACTAAGGGTATTGAGTCAAGCCAACTCGTCTGAGTCTGCTCAAGCTTGGCTCATTAAATAGATCGTGAGCTGAGCTCGATGAGCTAACAAGTCAAATTTGAGCTAACCGATCATAACTCGACTTTTGTTAGCTCACAAGTAGACTTGTTTAAAAGATAGTAATATAAAATATATATATATATATATATTTAATATAAATATACTTAAAACATATTAGCATTCAGAATTTTAAGTACAAAGTTATAAAAAATATTAAAAAAATATAATACAAGAAAATATAATATATTTTTTAATCATCCTCACCAAGCTTAAACTCCTATATATATATATATATATATATATATGTTAATTTTTTGAAACATTTAGGTCAATTAAGATAAACTCACACACATTATATATGTAAGTTTCGAACTTCAAACCACTTGATTGATAGCCAAAATTTTCAACCGACAGATCAAGATGAGCCACGATAAACTCCTCTGTCAATGTGATATGGAAAGTAGCAGAGTTTTGCTAGTTACAGTAGGCCAGAAAGAAAAACAGAGAGGAAATTAAAAAAGAAAAATAATACAACAAATTGAATAACAAAAGAAATGCAAAGAAGCTGTTAATATATATATATATATATTTATGAAATTGCTTTCGTTGAGAGTCGAACTCAAGACCTCCCGCTTACTAAACGGGTGCTCTAACCAACTGAGCTACGAAAGCGATGCAATTTAGTCTCCACAGAATATTATTTATTAAATAAATTATTTTGTTACTGAAACCTCCATTTAAAATCCAATCAAATAGATATCTTTCAAAAGAAAATTATAAATAGTTGAAGAATAAATTTTCCTTCTTAACTTTGCATTAAAAATTAATTTTAAAAAAATGAGGATAATATGTAAGAAAATATTCATTCACATTAAATTATAAGTCGATAAAAAAAACCCTCAGCAAAATATATTAAAAAGAAAAGAAAGAAAAAGAGAACCAATTCAATTCATTAAGACCTAATTCGTAGATTAACCCTCTTAGGTTGAAAGCGGTAAATTTTTTATAAGTTTTTTTTAAAATGAATTTTTGTTTTTTTTTCAAACATATACCATATAATTATAATAAATCAAGATTATTCATCATCATACATATTAGTTTGATATTAAATGTCACAAATTCTTAAGGCCTTTAATGATTAATCAATCATATAAAAGCAACATCCTAATAGACATTCTAAAGATTTAGATAAATAATTCATTAATTTCAGGATGTAAGAGTACTTGAATTTAAAAAATATATATGTATAAAAATTCATCTACAATTATTTCTTGGATTTGATTTTGAAAAGAAAAATCATACATTACTGAGGGATAGACCTTTTTTTTCATTTTGTTAAATCAATAATTAAATCTTGATAAAAATTATCAAATTAGGTCACAAAATAGTTAATAAATCATAAATTAACATCAAATATTTTGATTAACTCTTGTGATACTGACAGTCTTAATAAATAAGATAAAAACAGTTCTTTGTAGGTTTTGTCACAACTTTTAAGGGACAAGTTTGCACTTGACTTTACTCTCTCTGATTAATCAAATTGAATTGAAGAAATTATTTTAGCCAGTCTCATTCTCTACGAACGAAGAAATTATTATGTGCAAACTACTAACATACAACAACAATAACAAGTCTTTATCCCACTATGTGGTGTCAATTACATGAATCCTTTTTCTCCATTATATTCTATTAAGAGTCAAATTCTCATCTAAATCTAATAAAAAAAGGTCATTTCTAATATTTTCTAACCGAGTCTTTTTAGATCTAACTCTATCTTTTTTAACATAAGTCAAATCTAATATCTACTTTCCTAACCGGCTTATCGGAAGGCAGCCGTTTTATGTGACCAAACCAACTAAGGCGACTCTCTCTAATCTTATCTTCCACTGGAGCTACTCCAACCTTTTCATGTATTTGTAAACTACTAATGTAATTTTAATTAAATCATCTAATAATTTTTGCCTTGTGCCAAAAAAAAAAAAAATGTAATACATAGGACAAAACTTTATTGAATGACTAACACAAACTTTAAGTCTCCCATCTGCATAATAATTCTTTCTATGATCCATCAGCAATATTATGAATTTATTTAAATATTTTTTTATTGCTTTGTAGTAGAAAAAAATTATCGCATATGCGATGCCATTTATTTGGAAGAAAAAAAAAACTTCTTGAAGAATTTTTTATGAAAATTTTATTTTTAAATAGATTTTATTTTTTCCGGTCTATAACTTTATGGTAACAAAGTATAATTTTTTCAAAGAAAAATTTCAATAGAAACCATAGAAAAAGGGTAATTAGGGTTCATCTTTTAGCACGACTTAAACAAATATTTAGTGTTGAGATAAATTTTAATTTTTTATTAATTAAAACAGACATTAAAAATAGTTTCTTTCTCACACACGAGGAAGATGAGATTATATACATTTCAGTTCAATTATCATATTCTCATTGTGAGAATTATAAAAATTAGGTGTCCATAAACAGACTATTAAATCAAACGATAATAACCGAATGATAAAAATATGATAATGTTGGAGGCAATTACATATAGTGGTCGTCAGTGGTGATCACTTGAAAATGCTATGGAGTTCTTTAGCTTTCTCGTCTTTTAAATCTCCCGCCATGTATAGGTAATGAGGTTTTATTTATAGCTTTTTTGAGATGATCATTTTAATAAATATGTTTATAATTTTAAAAAACTCTATTGTATGGCCTATATTTATCTCATTCATTGTTGATCATTTATCACATTATAACTATCTTAATGATATGTAATTTAATGAACTTGGGCTCCATAGATTCGTCTTATCAATCTGCTCAATTTTGATTATATGCACGCAATATATGAAAACTATCTTATCCATAAATTAATGTCCAAAAGTTTTCACATATATTTCATATGCTTCATTAAAAGCTCATTAGGAGTCGAATTAGATCATTTGTAGTATTGATGGGTATCATCACATGAAGACATTAAATTCTAAAATCATAGTCAGATTGGTCCTTGATATGTCACCAAAAATCGTCTTAATCGGGCATGAATCTTGATGCAAATATGAATAAAAACTTCCAAAATTAAATTTGGAATCGTCCAAGCTCCGATTTCAGCAAAGCTTATAGGCAAATGAAACATTTCAAGGAGACGAACCCAACGACAGCAAAATTGGTCTAATCTAAACCCAAATGGGTCCAAATGGAGGGTCCGACGCCTATTTGGAAGCTTCAAAACATTAATTGAATGATCAAATGGTATCAAAATGTGGCATGCTTATAGACGAATCGAGCAACTCGATGAGAAGAATCCAACAAAGCCTAAGATCACAGAATTCTGACATCATCAAGACACCCAAATGCTCGATAAATATTCTAAGATCATAGGAATCGATACGAGCCATCCGATGGAACACTCCCAACTTACCTTTCTTCTTCTCCCTATTTACTAGTCATGCCACTCAAAAAAAAAATTTATAAATAACCCCTCATTCTTCACATGAAGGGGGAGGAAGAAAAGGAGAAAACTTGAGGAGCTCCATTGTCGTCGACCACCGACCGTCGCTTGGCTTCCGCCCATTCATCGATTGTCGCTAGATCTTTTCCCAACCACTGGACGTCGTCAGACTTTCGTTTGTTCTCCGATTTTTGCCAGAACATTTCTTGGATGTTATCGACGTCGTATATCCTCCCAAATTACCGTGACCCACCCACTACGATCCATCCGAGCAACGTCGCCCACCGACTACGATCCCTGCGACCTCCGCTACCCGCCGACTATGGCCTCTTCGACCAACATCTCAAGATGATGATCTCCCCAGCTGTCTTCGCCTGACTACGGTCCTTCCTACCACCATCATCTAACTATGATTCTTCCGACCATCATCATTCGTCGACTATGATTATTCGATTACTTTCTTATCAACCAAATAAATCGGCCAACACTCTCTTGAGAGTAGTTACTCCAACTATGTGATGTGTCTAAACAATATGTATTTGCTATATTGAGACGACACCCTCCTCCAAGGCAGTTTTTTCTTTGTAAACAACCACCAATTCTAGTAAAAAAACCACCAATATTAGTGGAATCATTTCAACTGGCGAGGCCTTGTGATTTTTCATCTTTTCAGAATTTTCCACTGTTGTCGTGTGAATTATACACCAATCTCTTTTATATATTTGTGTGCTGGATCTTCATATAAAGCTAGGACGTTAAACTTTATATTTCTATACCGCCACGAATATTCCAAGACGCAAGTCCTAAAATTATTATGAAACTTTTTAATTTAAATAATTTCAAGATCCATATTAATCAAGCAAAATTTTTAATTTAGAGATATATCAGGATTTATTTTAAAGTGAAATATAAATTATATATAATTCTTCATGCATTACATTAATGTTAAAATAAATTATTTTTATTTTAAAATAAGTGAAATCTAAAATTTATTTATTTCTTCATCTATTACATCAATTTAAAATAAATCCAATATCTCTTAAAACTTATGCTTAAATCATGTCATATTAGGTTTAAATTACCGTGAAATTAACTCTAAACGGGCTGCTTAATTAACTATATGAAGTTAAGAACATCCACCACATATTTACACTCCACCCAGGTTCCACACCATTTTTAATAATAAATAATATTATTTAAATTAAATTTGTTGGGATCTCATCAATGAGAACCCTTAAAAAATTGGCGTATGCTGCTTTGTGTGACGAGCACACGGTATTCTTTAGTAAAAGGCGAAAGAATAGTTCGCTTTGTGCTCACCACGCAGCTGCGTGCCTTCATCGTTGCCAATGCTTTCTTATTTATATGCCAAGGACGCCCACCTCATTCAGCTTAATCAATGTGGGACTAAACTTTCTGATACTATAATATCTTTCTTATACGAACAAAGCTGAATTAAATAATTTAAGCCTGCCGTAGTCACAGTACTCAGAACCTTTTATGGGAGAAGCAATAAATTTGGGGGAAAAAGAATTAGATGAGAATATTCTTATAGATATTTTGTATGATCAAAAAATTTGCTTAAATTTATTTTGGAATTAATAAAAAACACCCAATTTAAGATTTTATTTGGGGCAGCTTTTGACCATTATTTTTTTATTTTAAAAAATTTTTATACTAAAAAGTTATTATAAAAAAACACTAAAAAAATCATTCTAATGAGAAGCTTTGGAGCGGATATGAAATCATCAAAAAGCTCAGCCATTATTGAGTTATTTATGTCTATCTTGCTCTTTTCTAGCTTATTATTTGCTTGTAATGTAGCTTGTATTCATTATTTGGTGTTTCATCATCATACTCCCACACATAACTACTTATTTGATGCTCTAAAATGATTTTAACATTGGAATTCAATAGGTTAATCAACTCACAACAATACTCTCAGGGCTGAAAATTAGGTTAGGAACTCAAAATTCATTCGATAAATGCTTTAGGCGGTTTACTTGTATGCTAAAAAAATAGCTCCCTCTAAACCAATCATTCTTGTTTTGCTCAACCAATTCGTAATTATCCACGAACCATCAAAGACTTAAATCAACATCTTATTGATGGCTCTTGTGACATAATAAGAGATGAGCAGAGATGTCTTGTTAAGGAGGAAGAACTAACTTATCTCTCATCACAACTATTAAGAGTTTTTATCTCTAACTGATGTAATTTTTTAGCATCATATTCTTGCGAGATTTAAATTGCTAATGATTGATCCACATGATGAGATTTTTGATATCTACTAGCACACTGACTACTGCAAGACCATCATAGACATTAAACAAATTTACAATGCTATGCTTTGTAGGCTTTGTCACAGCTTTTAAGAGACAAGCTTGCATTTGATTTTACTCTCTCTAGTTAATCAAATTGAATTGAAGAACGAACGAAGAAATTATTACGTGCATACTAACTACTAACATATCAATTAAATCATCTAATAATTTTTTCTATGATCCATCATACATACTATGAATTTATTTAAATAATTTTTTTTATTTTTTTGTAGAAGGAAAAATTTATCATATATATAATGAATTTACACGTCAGTATCGTTGCGGGCCTCCACCAGAGTTTCCTCTGGCTTCACCCTGCTCAGGCATAGTTCATCTTTCGGGTCCCAAATATAGAAATTACAATTTACATTGCAATGAATTTATTTGGAAGAAAAAAAAAACTTTGAGGAATTTGTTATGAAAAATCTATTTTTAAATATATTTTATTTTTTTAGGCCTATAACTTTGGTAACACAGTATTTTTTTTAAAGAAAAATCTCAATAAAAACCAACTCTAAAGTTCATAAGCTTTCCCCCATCCTAGTAAAAGGGAAATTAGGGTTCATCTTTTAGCACGATTTAAACAAATATTTATATTGCTGAGATAGTTTTTATTTTATTTTTTAATAAAAAGCAGACATTAAAAAATAACTTTATTTGTATCACAAATAGATTTTTTTTTCTTTTATTAAATTTCTTTCAATTTTTTTTCTGAAATAAATAGAAAAAAATATGATTGAAAGATATTACTTTAGAAATTCTTATAATAAAAATAAAAAAATACAAATATCCTTAAACAAAGAAACATAATCTCTGGCTAAAAGTACCATCTGAGCCCAAGTTGATGCTTAAGATTCTTTATAAAATTTTTGATATAATGTATTCCTTGATTTTTCAAGCTACAAGATTTTTATTAAAATGATTATAATATAAAAATAGAAAAAAAAAGGGGCTCCAAGTATTGTTATAAAATAAGTCACAAAAATTATTAGATTTATTAAGTGCTAGAAAATTTATGACGGTGGAATTTATGTTTAAAATCTTAGTTTTAGACAAATCCAGCAAGCACTCCAAACAAGTTGAAAGAGACTAAAATTTTTTTCAGCGAAAAACTGAAAGAATGGTAAAAATCACGGGGACTAGTTCAAATGTAATAATTCTTTATATAATAAGAGATATATGAATCCTTCCTTTCTCACACGTGAGGAAGATGAGATTATATATATTTGAATTCAATTATGTGATTCTCATTGTGAGAATTATAAAAATTAGGTGTCCACAAATAAATTGTTAAATCAACGGCAATAATCGGATGAAAAAAAAAAATCTGATAATGTTGGAGACAATTACATATAGTGGCCGTCAGCGGTGATCACTGGAAAATGCTATCGAGTACTTTAGCTTTCTCATATTTTAAATCTCCTGCCATGTATACATGATGGAGTTGAAAGCGGGTTTTGAAAAATTTAGTCTTCTTTGGGAATTTTTGAATTAACATTAAAATTTAATTCTAAAATCAAACATTCCATCAAAAATATTATACCACCTCGGGAGGTGGAAATAAAATTTCAGGATGGGGTTCAGATTTAGAATTAAGAATTCTATCTTGAATATCGTAGCCAAATTCAAAAGAGAACTTCATATGGCCCCTAAAGGGTCGAAATAAGGTTCAGTCAAATATCGGGCTACAATAATCAAGAGGAGCGATCGTTAATTTTATATTCGAATTCATTTTAACAAAAGATATATCTCCTTGAAGGGGGAAGATATCATTTGTTAATAATCGTTCGAACATAACGATAACGATCATTAGTGATTTGATTTTTCCCAAAGATAACTAATCGAGTTTTTAAAAATTAGTTTTGAAAAATTAGATGTGGGTTCTAAATCTCCTACGAGCGCAAGCCCTCGTAGTTAATTACATCGTGGGAGGCCGGAGTCCCCTACGAAAACTTTCGATTAGAATAATGGCAGAAATTTTGTTTAGAGATTTCTAGGAGTGATGCCAAAGAGGTGAATTTGGATTTTGAAAAGGGATTGGAGCAAGATTGAACATTTATTTTGGAATCAAATGAGGAAGGGTAGGGGACACTTTAGGATTCTGAAACAATTCAGAAGTCCCCCGATCTAAGCTAAGTGTTGGGCTTTAAATTTTGGATTGAAAGAATATTTAATTTGAATTGAGCATTTTATTAGAAATTTGGGATTGTATTCCCGGAGGTTGGGGTCTTATGATTCAAAAAGAGACCTGCCCCAGATCTTAGATCTAAATTTGGACACTAGAACACAGTAGTCCGAACCTAACTAATGCAGTGCAAAATCTGGACTTACCCCGGCCTGGATTGGGGAGCCAGCTAAACCACCTAAACGCTTCAAAACCATGAGTCCGGTCTTTTGATGCAGAGTGATCAGGGACGTTATTTAAGACTGGTTTAAGAAGTTGGGGTCGACATCTAGAGCAGATCCCTAATTGACCCCTTTGACTTATGTCGGGTGGAATGCTTAGACTAATAATGCAATTAAAATTTTAATTTAATAAGTTTCTAATGCGATGCATGCTGGTTAAAGTATCCAAATCTGGTATGCATGAAATTTTAAAAAAGGCTTATAAAATAATTTTTTTTTTGAAAAGACTAGACTTCCCCAGATCCAACACCTCATCCTCATAGGTCGGATTATCTGGACTCTACCCACGGGCGGGGAAGTGTCTTATAGCAAGGAGAGAGAAGTGCAGTAATATGCATGCGACCCCGGACGATTCCGGCTATTCCCTAGGTCGTTAAGTTTCTATGTTATTTAAATCTTAAAATTTTAAGTATTAATTATAAGTAGAAATAGTTTTCGTCCTTAAAGAGCCTAATGAAGTCCAGGCTAAAATAAAAACGACATGCAAGCGCTAAAGAACTAGGAAAAACAGGCAATCCTATACGCAATCAAATTAAATCACAACATATTAAATAATCAAATTAATTAAGTAAATGTCCATAGGCAAATTGCCTTGCTTATTACAACCCAGATTTACATAAATTAAAAGTGGCCGGGCACCACTGACAACAACCCGGATTCTAATCCTAATACAGACGCAAGTGACTTTGAGCGGGATACTCTATGTCTTCAACTCCTCGATCTCCTCCTCCTCGAGCTCCTTGGATTCTTTGCGATCGGAAACCCAAATGAAAAAGAGAACTCTTCCCTTTAGGGGAAGGTTACTCTTTCCACTTTGGGTAATGAATTGATCCAAATTTGGAATTCCAAATGGATAAGGACTATCCCCCAAAGGGGTATCCTTTCCTCTTTGGAATCCAATCTTTGGATCTATGTATCCCAAACTCAAAGTGCCACTTTCACAACTCAATACTCAGATGAATTACATAAATATGAAAATGAAAATTCTAGACTCGATCCTGCAAGGTTATCCTAAGCATTTAAATATTAAAATACATCCCAAGCAGTTATATATGTATATGTAAAAGTAAACACACTTGGCCACGCTCTTTTTATTTGGGGGCTAAGCAGCTGAAGCACCTGTAGCATTTATATTTATGATTTATTTAGCCCCCTTTATTGCCCTGCACGAGCATGGCCACCTGTAGAAAATTTAGTGAGCATCCAGATCGTTCCTAACCTAAGGGTAATCTAATCGCCCATCACATCAATTCACAGAGTGCAGTAAAGAAAGTAAACAAACACATCAATCAATTTCAATCACAACATGCAATGAAAACTCGAAAAACTCGGCACACAGCAGAAAAGGAAACATCGGCCTAGCCTAGATCTAGAGTCGGTTGTCCTAGAAAATCATCTAAAGTGTGTGTAGAAGGTCGTGTGGCTAGGGTAGATCCTAAATATGGTACTTGATTGAAGTTGTTTAATGTTCTGATTGGTTGAAAGGCTAAGAGAGATTTTAATTGAAGTTTAAGTCTTAATGATTTAAATTTGATTTTAAAATTGATTTTAATTGTTTGTTGAATACCACCTTTGTTGCACACCGAGGCCATGAAGTTTATTTCACCTTCCTTGGGGCTAATTTAATAGCCTCGTAGGCCTGGGTTACCCAGTGGTACCCGATATAATTAAGTGATTTGAGTTTGATTAAAGTTTGAAGACTGATTAATTTTTAATTAAACTGATTGGTTGCTGGTTTTAAAATAAAATTGATGTTTTCTGGAATTTTGAATGATTTATTGAATTTTAGAATTTTATGGATTATTTTAATTAGTTAATTAAGGGGTCCAAAGTTGACTTTTCAAATTAAAATTAATTTTGTAAGTTTTAGATTTTTAATAAATATTAGACCTTATGATGAGTTGTTAGACTATTAGTATGCTCAATTTGGAGTTTTCTATGAAAAGTTATGATTTTTCGAAGTCTGAGCCTAGTTTTGAACTACGGTTGACTGAAAAGTTGACTTTTTGACTTTGACCAGATTTTGGAGATTTGACATTTTTAGAAAATACTAGACCTTAATTGGAGTTGATTGACACTAAGTTTGCTTAATTTGGATTTTTCTGTAATTAGTTATGCATTTTCAAAGTTTCCTTAATTATTGAATTTTTAAAATTGCTTAATTAGGAAGGTTTTGATCATTTTGATCCAAACTCATCCCAAACTGCATGAAATCAATCCCAAAGGTCAGTAATGACCCATGGAAGTGTTTCCAAGTGTTTGGAAATTATTTTGGATTTTTTGTAATTTTTAATTAATTAATATAATTAATTATTGATTTTTATTAAAAGTCAAATTAAAGTTAAAATAGGAGTCCAGTCAAGGGGCTTTTATTTTTTCTAAGTAGAGGACTAAGTTCTGGTCAATTTGAGATATTATTTGTAATTTTTGGACTTAATTTGGATTTATTGCATTTTTTTGAATTTTTTGGGTCCTTAAAAGGGTTGAAACTTTGGGTAATTAATTTTCTGACCTAATGATCTCCAAATTCAGTGAAATTTGAACCTAAGGTACATGATGTCTCTAAGTTTACTGTATTCAAATTTCACCCCTATTGGGTGTGTGTACAATCCCCTAGGAATTTTCTAATTTTTCTACACTTTTCCTTAATTATTTTTTTTAGGTGTCTCTACTATTCAAATAGGCGTGAAATTTGGTTTGTCTAACCCTTACACATATGCAATCACACCACAAAAGTTATGCAGCCTAATTCTATAGAAAAATGGAGTTATGAATTTTCAAAGTTTTGGGTCCAAAATGGACCCATTACCTTAAAAATTCACATCATAGCAATTCAATGGATATCTGAACCTAAGAAAATTATAGTACATGCCTAAGATACCCAAATAGCTTCCACCAAAAGTTGGGGCTCAATTGACCATTGGATTGTGAGAAAATCACAAAAAACAGATTTTAAAGAAATAGAAATATCTCATAATCTAGTAATCAAATTAACTCTAAATTAATTTTAATAAATACTAGGGTAAATTATCTTTCCAACGAGCCCAAAAACACTTAATTTGGTGGAAAAATGAATTTACTATGAATTTTGAAAGTTATGACCATTTTTTTTGAATTTTTAAGTCCATTAATAACCGGCGCCAATCATTGGCAATGATCGGCGCCAAAACGGCGGCGGCGTGTGGCATTTTGATATGCAAAGTGCTGTTTATCAACCACCTAAACATGCCATCACTAATCCTGAGCCGTCCGATCAAGAAAGATAGAAAATCGGACGGTCGAGATCGATCAAGGCCGTTTTAGCTCAAAAAGAACTAGAAAATTGAAATACTCATAACTTTCAAAATACTCGTCGAAATTTAACAAAATTTGAAACATAGGCTCATGGGAACATGAACTTTCATTGCCTAGAGTTTGGAGACCCCAAGCAATGAAATTTTTGAGCAGTTTCAAATTGAAATTTAAACTTAAAATGAGCATAACTTACAATCCAACCGTCGGATTTTTGAGATCTTGGGCTTGTTGGAAAGCTGCAGTGATCCTCTACAACTTTGACGAAGACACCAAGAGCTAGATCTAGCTGGATCGAAAGTTGTGTTGGAAAACCCTCTTTCTCTCTCTAGAATGCTCTCTCCTCACTAAAATAGTGATTTGAGGCTTGGAAATGATGGGGAGAAGCTTGGAAAAGCCTTGGAGATGGATGGAGAGGATGGGGAAGGCTCTAGGAAGGTTGGAGGCTAGAGGAGAGTTGAGGGAGAGTTGAAGGAGAGTGAATAATCAAGATTTTTTCTCTTAGGTTAGGTTTCTCCCACCTTAGCACTTGGCTTTTGGATTGGATGGTCTTGATTTGTTTGGAGGGAGTTTGGATGCATGACAAGTGTCCCCTAAGCTACCTAAAGCTATGGAATAGGGTTGGTGGTGAGTGTGACATCTCTTGGTCCATGGGAAAGGGGACCACACCTTTTCCCCCATTTGGGTGAACCAAAACTTGGCTTGGTTTAGGGAGTTGGCTTAGGGCTTCTTAAGAGAGGAAATAGGTCAATTTCTATCAGGTTTGAGCAGGTTTTGGATCAAGCCATGGATTGCCAAGGTGGCTTGGTGAGGTGGCCATGATTTGGCCTCTTTCCATAGGCTTAAAGGGGTTTGGAGAAGGTTTTGACCCCTCCAAATGGGTTGACCAAGTCAACCCAAGGGGAAGCTTGAATTTGAAAGCCTTGGACATGTCAAGGGTGTCCAATTGAATGATTTTGAGGGATTTATTTGATTTAAAATGGATTCAAGCATTGAAATTGACCTTAATGTGGGTTAAGGGTTGATTTGGTCAACCTTGGTTGACTTGGTCAACCATGTCAAACCAAGACTTGAGATTGGATCCAATGTGTTCCTAATGATATTTAGGATCCATTGGGATAGGTTTTGAAGGTTTATATGGGAAGGTCATGTTGAACTTTGGGGAAAAGACCAAAAACCTCTGTAAAGGGCATTTTGGTCATTTTGACCCCTAGTCAACATTGGGTCAAACTGGGTCCAACAAAGTGTAGGTTATTGGTCAAAAAGTCATAACAAAGGTCATGGACATGGTCGAAAGGTTTGGAAGGCGTCCCAAGGTCAAATTGCTCTGGATGGCAAGTCTAGTGGCATAGGTTGTAAATAATTGAAGGTTTTGCAGCGTTTGGGAAAAGATTCAGTTTGAGGGGCTAGGAGTGTTGGATTGAGCTCAAATTTGGAGGGTTGATCTTAGAGACATGTTTGAACAATATGCAATTGACGGATCATGATTTGGAGGTCACTTGACAGGGTTTCTAGGTGACAGAAAGTTCACCCAAAAAGGGTTTCAGGACCTAGGTCCTTGACCTTGAAGGTTTGATTTAAAATGTTGGATTTGGGTTGGATTTAAGATTTAAATGATTGACCTTGGATCATTCATATCAATGGAAATCAAATGAAAGATTGAAATTAATTGGATATGATTTGAAATTTGATTGAATGTTGATTTAAGGCTAGATTAAAGATTGAGTCGAAAGGTAGAGCTGGATTTAATTGGGATTAAATTGGGTCTTTATTAGGACCTTTATGACAGAGGGGTGGACATCTCTCCATCATTAGGTCACTAAAAAGAAATCCAAGTGGGTCCTAGTGACCTCATATAAAAATGAGGTCAACAATACATAATGAGGTTTTATTTATAGCCTTTTTGAGATGATCATTTTAATAAATATGGTTATAATTTTAAAAATTGTATTGTATTGTCTATTTTTACCTCATTGTGATTGTTAATCATTTATCATATATGTAACTATCATAATGATATATCGAAATTTAATGAACTTGGGTACCTTAGATTCGTCTTGTCAATATGCTCAATTTGATTATATGCACGTAACATATGAAGATTATTTGATCCATAAATTAATGTTTAAAAGTTTTCACATGTATTTCACATGCTTCATTAAAACTTATTTGGAGTTGAATCGGATCATTTGTAGTATCGATGGATATCATCTCATGAAGACATCCAAATCTAAAATCAAAGTCCGATTGGTCCTAAAATTAATTTTGAAACTTTTTAATTTAAATATCATTTCGAGATCCCTATAAATCAAGCAAAAGTTTTACTTTAGAGATATATCAAGATTTATTTTAAAGTGAAATATAAATTATATATAATTCTTCATAAAATTTATTTATTTCTTCATTTATTACCAAGGTTTTAAAAACCGGATCGAACTGCCCGGTTCAACCGTGAACCGGTCTGGCGGCCAGTTTGATTTGCTGAATAATGGCTGGACATAGAACAGGCGAAAAACCGGTTGAACCGGCTAAGAACCCGATTGAACCGGCAAACCGCCGAAACAGGGCGATTTTTGAAGAACCGGATAGTTCTTAATATCGCAAATCTTAGCTGCCCATCTACGATCAAAACGGCGTAGGGAATTGTCTTACCTCAATCGTTTGCCCTAAGATACACCATACCGCTTGTATTTCATGTCCAACAATGCTACTCCTCCATCTACAAGCAGAAGGCCTCCTCCGACCTCCCAGTCGTCGGCCCAGTTGACCCGACGTCTACACCTAGCGGTTGTCGTCCTTATGCCGATTGGGCCTCCTTCGTCTGACCCTAGTCACTCGACTCCACCTAACGCTGTCGTGAACCACCCAAGCTCAACTCTTGCCCAGTCACACCTGCTTCGACTCACCTCTAGTCGGCGACCTGTCAAAGCTCCGACTAGCCAGATCCCGACGTCGGCCCAGGCTTCTTCCTACCTAACCTTGTCCATCCTAACCTCACCTGATACCGTCGTGCTCCAGTCTAGAGGGTCGACCCCAAGGACGGAACCCCCTAGTGCCCAGGGAAGGCAATTGCCCCCCTCCCAAAAGAAATTAAAAAATTATTTTTTACATAGATATTTAGGTAATTTGTCCCCCTTCATCCTTTTTTTACTCTATATGAAAATGCATGTGTTTATTTTGGTTTTATTCGTTCTTGCATCTATCCCATTGCACATAACATCTCATATAGATCTAATGAATCTTATTTGTTGGCTGATATGCGAAGAATTTAATCAAATGTGCTGAAATTAATTCTAATTTTTGTGCATAAGGTGTATTTACTATTTTCTATTATGAAGAGATTGTGCAACAATATAAGGTATGCATTCATCCCCCAATGTCATGTGGTAATAACGAATTAGTTGATTTGGCCATCCTGTGTGGGAACCAGGAGCCGTGTGATGGCCACCTTGTGCGGAAACCTAGAGCCGCAAGTTATGTCGTTTCGGTTTTATGACTTTAAATTGTGTTTAAGTTTTATTGTTGAAATTGATATTCATATTTGCTGAATTTGAGTTTTGTATATGCTGAAATTGCATTTATGTTTTGCTAAAATCAATTAAATGTGCTGAAATTAATTCTAATATTTGCTAAAACCAATATTAGATTGTCATATTATTATGTTAATTTTATTAATTTTTAAGAATATTATTATTTATTACGTCATCTAATTCAATCTCGATTCGATCGGTCGAACTTTGAAGCTCTCCTTCATCCATTTCGTTGTCCGGTCCGATTTTCACAACCTTGTCTATTACATCAATTTTAGATAAATCCCACGTGTCATTATCTCTTAAAACTTTGCTAAGATCATGTCGCACTTATCTAAAAAATAAATCCAATAAATAAGAAATTTTTAAAAAATTAATAATTCACAGCATGTGCTAATCCAAAAAAAAAATTTAAAACTAGGTATTATTAAAACTTTAATAATATAATTAAGTATTGAAAAAATAATAATTTAAAAGTAGGAAAAGTCACCCAACAAAAGGGCGAATTATGCTGACTCAGACTCGTTGAGTCATGCGCTAGTCGCCGAACTAATTGATGACTTATTTTAAAAAATATAATATTGTAAGTTGCTCGTAAAACAGACGACTTGCTACAAAATTTTAAAAAATAATTTAAAAATAAAAATAAAGCCAAAAACAAAAAATATAGAGTTAGTGTAAAATATAATTTCTATATTTTAGAAGTCAAAATTTTAAATACATATTGATCAAATTTTGATTAAAATGAACTTTTTTTTATTTTCAATTTTTTTATTAATATAATATTAAATTTATAATAAAAATTAAATATTATCTTGAAGTATATAAATAATTGATTTCCAATACATTATTCTACTCTGAATCATTCATTAGCCACCCATTCAAAATATGTTGTTTGAAAATTTACATAAATAAATATATGTGAATGTGTTATTTACTTTTAAAGCTTGTGTTTAAGGAGATACTTTGACTCTTTATTTCTTTTTTTTTCTTCCGCTTTAATTTTCATAACAATGTTTATCCATTAAAAAAATACAGATTAAAATTTTAATATATTATTATTATCTAAATAAAAAAAAAGTTCATTTTACTCAAAATTGATGAATATATATATTTAAACTATTAACTTCTAATAAAATATAGAAATTAGAATTTACATTAACTCTATATTTTTTCTTAAAATATTTTTTAAAATACATTTATTTAATATTTTTTCTTACTATTTTATTTTTAAATTATTTTTCAGAATTAAACGGGCAACTTATAATATGCCAATTTTCAAAATAATTTTTTTCAATACTTATTTTCATTATTGAAATTTTAATAAATCTATTTAAAAAAATTATCCTTATAGAAATTAATATTTATTTTAAGTTAATCGTTATACTTCTGTAAAAAGTCCTTTCTATTTTTGATAGCTTATTCAACTAAATAGAGTAAAATAATACCTAATCCAAATTTACACTCCAGCCAGTTTCTACACCACTTAAATTATCAAATAATACCTTTTTAATAAAATTATCAAATAATATCTTTTTAATTAAATTTGTTGGGATCTCATTTACGAGACCTCTTTAAAAATTAGCGTATGCTGCTTTATGTGACGAGCACACGGTATTCTTTAGTAAAAGGCGAAAGAATAGTTCGCTTTGTGCTCATCACGCAGCTGCGTTCGTTCTACAATGCCAATGCTTTCTTATTTATATGCCAAGGACGCCCACCTCTTTTAGCTTAACCAATGTGGGACTAAACTTTCTGATACTATAATACCTTTCTTATACAAACAATCTGCATTAAATAATTTAAGCCTGGCCGTGCCGTAGTCAGCACCTTTATGGGGTAGAAGCAATAAACTTGGGGGAAAAAATAATTAGATGAGAATATTCTTATAGACATTTTGTATGATTTTAAAAATTATTAAATTTATTTTTTAATTAATAAAAAATTATCCAATTTAAAATTTGGTTTGGAGCAACTTCTGACTACAATTTTTTTTTTATTTCAAAAAAAAAAACAGTAAAAAATTATCGCAAATGAAACTTATTACTTTTTAAATCAATTTTTGGTATAAAAAATTTAGTTCAAAATTTTTTGTAATTTACAAAGCAATGAGATAAAAAAATCAATCAAAATTTTTTGAGATCATATTTTATTTTTATTTTATTTTATTTTATTTAACTTATATTTTAGTATAAAATAAAATATATTTAATATTTAATTTTTTTTTATATTATTTAAACCAATGATGGCAACAATAACTGACGTTTGAGATAATTTTTATTTGAAAAAATAAAAAATATCTAAAAAATTCTTAAAATTATTTTGAGAAAGTTTCATACATGATGTGATTTATTTTCAAAAATAAACTACAAAAATGGCCATAAAATACAAATCAAATATTTTTTTCAAAAAAACAAATACAAAATTATCCCAATTAGTCATTAAAACTCAAGTCAGATTCAACTAAGGATTTGAGATGATTTTCTTACTACTTAAAATAATTTTCTACTATAAAAATTAAAATATTTATATTAAAAATTTACTTTAAGAACAGTAAGAGCCATCCCAAAAGCTTCATTTGGGATATTTTTACTATTTTAAAAAATAAATTTTTAGCACAAAAATTTCATATATATATCCATGAAAAAAACTATTTAAAAAAAAAATTATCCCAAACAAAACTTAAACATTGCTATGGACGTCTTTATAAAGCTATAAAATTTACTAAAATGTTTTCTGCAGGCAAAATAAGCGAAAATATGATCACTACCAAAATATGTTAAAATATTTAATGAATTTAAATTGTTTAGAAAATATAATCTTTCAAGAACAAATAAACAAAATGATAGAATGATAACAAACTAAAAGAAAATTTGTAAACTAAAAGAAAAATTGTCAAATTATTTAACTATTGATTATTGCAAATTAAGCCTTGAGTCTCCCATAGAACTTAGCTTTTTCCTCTGTGGTCTGGAAACGGCCATGACCAAATTTGGAGGAGGTATCAATGAACTTGAGCTTGATCTCCTCCATAGCCACTCGTGAAGTCTGCTTCAGCAGAGACTGCCTTAGAGTGACCACACGCTTTTTGGGACCAATGCAGCAGCCCTTAATCATCAAATAATCATCCTTAACCACACCATAATGTGGGAATCCTCCAATTGGTGTGATGTTCTTCTGAGTTCTGCAGATCAGAATCGCAACCAACGAATCTAAAGTGATTAATTAATAACATATATGACATCAACATTCTTAATAGGCTTTTAGTGACAGCTGCTAATTTAAGACCTCTACCAGGTGCTAATCTAGGACCTCTAGATTTTGAAAACACTTTTAACTTGATTTATATTCATTTTCTTAAAAAATATCATCAAAATAATGAAGCATGGAAACAAGCTAAATAATGCAGAGCAACAATCTAAGCATAAAATCACAATTGTAAAAGAGTTCTAACCGATCAAACCCAGTCATAGCTGAATGAGAATCCTCTCCAGACTTTCCAATCTTGTAAACCTTTTTGTTCAGCTCTGTGCGATGATGGTATCCATTCTGCCCAGCTCTAGCAACCGTAAATGAAACCCTGGCTGGATGCCAAGCACCAATGCAAGCAACCTTTCTTAAACCACGGTGTGTCTTTCGTGGAAGCCGTGTAACACCCCAGCGGGTTACAACACCTTCATAACCCTTTCCCTTGGTTACCCCAATTATGTCAATCATCTCATCCTTCAGGAAAACAGCATCAACCGGGACTTGTTTTTCAAAAAAACTGTAGGCGTAGTCAATCTTCTGGGATATTGTTCCACCGTTCACTTGGATCTCCATAAGATGAGATTTTTTCTGTTTAAGGCCCTTCATCTTTCGAATCTGACAAGGTTGTGATGAATACAAATGATGAAATAACTTGAAATCAAACTAATTCAAGAGGAAACAAACTTATAGATAGAGAACATTAAAAATATCATTCAAACTAGTCATCATGTCTTCCAATTATTTGAGGTTGCATAATGGAACCTTATTTTTCATTTTTTTTTCCTTTCAAAAAATGTTGAAGTTAATTTCTACTTAAGGTTTTTAGACTTTACGACTAAAAACAATGGGAAATCCAACCAATTATTTTTAGTAGACAAAATCATCAATAACATCATGTCATGTCTACAGGTTAAGTCAAATGTGGAACTATGATAGACTTCATCAGCTTAATCGCACATGTAAATGACATTTTAAATTGACAGGGACTAACCAGTCTTTATGTAGATCATTAAAAGCATTGTAAATGTGATCCTTAGTGATGCATATTTATTAATAAGATTCACTGTTACATATCCTAAATTGGATGTGCGGAGCAAATTCCAGGAAAGTAGCAGTCAAGGGCATTCTTCCTATGATCTAGTTTACAAGTCAAGAAAATATAGATAATATTAGAATAATGTAATTTGTAAGGGAAGTTGCGTTGGGAAATTTATTGTAAATACTAGATCTCAAATCAAATTTGTATTGTTTATTTGTTCTATTTTTGGTAGAGTAGATGATACAAAGCTCCAAAAATGATCTCAATATTACCTGAGTGTGAGCCAGCACCCTTACAACAGATGCATGCTTCTTCATTTTCTCTAACTGTACCTGGATCTCCTTTTTACCCTCATCAGTCTCGTATTTCTTTGCATACTTGGTAAATGCCTTCTTTTTGCATCTATACCAGTTCTTATAAAATCTTCTCTTAACTTCCTCGCTGAGATGCTGAGCCCAGACAGTGTTCAAAGAACGGAGACCACGAGAAGTCTTCACATAACCGACAACACCGACAACCACCATTGGAGGTGCTTCAATGATGGTTACTGCCTCACAAGTCTCCTTTTTATGGAGTTCTGCAAGGAAATAAAAAAACATGAACGACGAGCAAATCTTATAGATGAAAGTTTCATGTTTAAGTACGAATGGAAGCAAAAGAAATAACGTACTGATTTCTGAGCACTGGGTTAGCTATTCATAGATGAATAAAGTCAAAGAGGAGTAAATTAATTAATTAAATCAAATTACAATTTCATTAAAATTGAAATGATGACATTGAAAATGTAACCACAGGCACTCCACGGCACAAATGAAGCATAAAAATGTAACCGCTGGCAGTCCCGCACAAAGGAAGCTGAAGAAATTGTTTAGAGAGAAATTCAAATTCTATTCTATTCCTTCGAATCATTATATATACATACATTCTAGGAGAATAAACAGAAAAAGGAAAGACATTTAATCTACAACAACAACAACAATAACAACATCAAACCTTTATCCCACTATATAGGGTCAGCTGCATGAATTCTTTTTCTCCATTGTGCCCTGTTAAAAGTTAAATTCTCATTTAAATCTAATAAAGAAATGTCATTTCTAATATTTTCTAAACAAGTCTTTTTAGGTCTACATCTATCTTTCTTAACATAAGTCAAATCTAATATATCTACCTTTCTAATCGGGTCATCGGAAGGACGCCATTTTATGTGACCAAACCATCTAAAGCGACTCTCTAATCTTATCTTCCACTGGAGCTACTCCAACCTTTTCATGTATATGCTCATTTCGAATCCTGTTTCTAAGAGTAAAACCCCTCATCCACCTAAGCATCATCATCTCTGCAACACTTAACTTAATATTATACTTCTCTTTTAATGGCCAACATTCTGCACCATAAAGCATTGCAGGTCTAACCACCATCTTATAGAATTTTTCCTTAAGTTTGAGAGGGACTTTTCTATCACACAACAAGCTTGAAGCATTCCTCCACTTCAACCATCCAACTTGAATTCTATTAATAATATATCAATCTATTTCACCATCACTCAATAGACCCAAGATATCTAAAACATGTACTCTTATTAATGACTTGATCACCCAAAGTCAAAATCGTCCCACTAGAACTATTATTACTAAAATTACACTCCAAATATTCAATTTTAGATCTACTCAAACGAAAGCCTGTAGACTCTAAGGTTGACCTCCATAATTCAAGTTTACCTTCAACTCCCTCTCTAGCCTTATTAATAAGAAGAATATCATTAGCAAAAATCATACACCAGGGTACAACCTCTTGCAAATGTCTAGTGAGAACATCCATGACTAAAGCAAAAAAGATATGGGCTTAAGGCTGATCCTTGATGTAATCCAACTGAAATAGGAAAATGCTTGGTCAAGCCACCTTGTTTCTGAACACAAGTAACAACTCCTGCATACATATCCTTAATGACTTGAATATAAGCATTATTAACCCCTTTCTTTCCTAGAACTCTCCATATCACTTCTCTTGAAATTTTATCATATGCATTCTCTAAATCAATAAATATCATATGTTGGTGTATTAATACTTCAATTTTTGAGTTCTCTATTTTTTCAAATATAAAGTATCTATCAATAGTAACATGTTTTGTTCTGTCGTGATGTACTGGATCCTTGGTCATACTGACTGCGGCTTGATTGTCACATTTCAACTTTATCGTGCCTTCAATTTTATTCCCAGTTCAATCAATACTTGTCTGATCCAAATACTTTCACAAATAATAACTGCTAATGCTCTCAGTTCAGATTCTGTACTGCTTCTGGAAACAACAGATTGTTTCTTGCTACTCCATGTCACTAGGTTCTCCCACAGATAAATAATATCTTGTGGTCGATGACTATCAACCTGGCTTCTTGCCCAATCTACATCAGATTAAAGGATCAATTTATGATAGGCCGGTTTAGGTTTATAGGAGGCAGAAACCATCCACCTCCCTCTTCCTTGTCCGCCCACATGGTGGGTCCCACTAAGCCAATGGATTTGAAATTCAAAAGAAGGGAGCGGTTTGAGCTTAGGAGGGAAATTAAATTAGGAAAACTTTTGTAATAAAGAGGAGGAGAGGATTAGGGAAGATTATGTTTTGATTGATTGGAATTAGGATTTCTTGGAGGCTTGGGCTCTAGACTCTCTTGTCTAGAGAATTAGGAGAGACGATCCCCCTCTCGAATTGAGGATCTCTTGTATCTTGCTTTGTTCTTATTTCCCTTTATTTTCTATAAGAATTTTGCTATCGTTTGATTGTTCTCCCACGACGATTTCTACGTTTTCTCGCTGTTTTGAACCAATTATTGCTAGGGTTGCTTGCGAACTCAAGTAAATTCATAGGATTACTTGTGAACTCAAGTATTTCCTATCAAATTGGTATCAGAGCAAGTCTTGGGACCAGTGGAGGGCTGTTTTTGGCAAATTTCAGCAGCATTTGTTTGCCCGGAAAAGGAGGAAGTTGCTGCTTTTTTACTCCAAAATTCACATTTTTGTGAATCTACAAACTCCGAATTGTGATGACGGCCAAAAAGATGGATGCCTTGGAGAAAAGGCTTGAAGGGAGATGAATCAAATTAAAACAACGGTGGAAGAACGGATTTCTTCCATGGAGTGAGACATGATGAAAAAAATGTTGGAAATTCAAAACCAAACAGCGGCTTCCGTGGAAAAAGTGATGGAAGGGAAAAGCACAAATTCGGAAATCCATAATGAGGAAGATGAGGTGGAAATCATGGAAAGAGAAAGAAGAAGACCCCATTTGGAGCCTATCCAGAGGGAAGAAAAAGGAGATGGATATGGGGAACGCCTGGAGGGATACTATGGCCGCCGAGGTGCTGATTTTGAAGAAAGAAGGAGAATATTCGAATGGGGTTTGGGCTATGATAGGGCAAGGGAAGACCGGGAGACGTGGGGCGGGTCTAGCGCTTGGGAGAGGGGAAACTATGGAAGAATAAGGGGGAATGGTGGCGATCAGAAGGTTAGGAAATTGAAGATGCCCATATTTGAAGAAGAAGATGCGTATGGGTGAATTTATAAAGTGGAGCGTTACTTCGCCGTCAATGGGCTGACGAAGGAGGATAAGCTGACAGCAGGGGGCTTGTGCTTGGAAGGAAATGCCCTATCTTGGTATCAGTGGAGAGACCAGAGGAGACCTATCAGGAGCTGGAGGGAATTCAAGGATTGCATAATATAACGTTTCCAAACCGACCGGGAAGGAGACTTCTATGAGCAGTTCTTTGCTTTGACGCAGGAGGGATCAGTAGCAGACTACCGGGAGCGATTTGATCACCTAGCCAGCGGGGTGGAGCGATTATCAGATACGGTGTTAGAGAAAAATTTCATGAAGGGGTTGAAGGCAGAGATCCGAGCGACAGTGAAGGTTCTGATGTCTCGTGACTTGGGGGAGGCCATGAAGTTGGCCCAGTTGGTTGAAAATCAAAAAAATCTGGAGAGGGGAGCCAGGAGTAGCAGCACATGAGGCACTTACAGGATGACGACCACCCATCTAGCACCTAAAGGTCCTGCAACAGGTGGGAGTCGGGAGGCCACCAAGGAGAAGACAATAGGAGGAGGGAGTGGAGGAAATTTTAAGAGGCTGATAGAAAAAGAGATGCATGAGAAGAGAGCTAAGGGGTTGTGCTTCAGGTGCGATGAAAAGTATACGCCAGGGCATCGGTGCAAGGACCGAACTCTTCAGGTTCTCACCGTCTGTGATGACGAGGAAATTGAGGAGGGAGGTGAGGAGGAGACAAGAGGAGGAGATGGAGGAGAAGCTGCATTTGGATCTAGCAGATGCTTCCTTAAACTCAGTGGTATGATTCACTACGAATCATACCATGACGAATCCTACCATGAAAGTGAAGGGGGAGATAAAGGACAGGGAGGTGGTGGTGCTGATTAATAGTGGGGCCACTCACAATTTCATTTTCACTTAGGTTATCGACCAACTGGGAGTGAGATTGATGGATACCGGTTGTTACAGGGTGATAATGAGTACGAGGAAGGTGGAGAAAGGCCAGAGTATTTGCAGAGGAGTGCTACTGACCATCCAAGGGATTCAGGTGAGGGAAGATTTTCTTCCACTAGAGCTTGAGAGTACAAATGTCATCCTGGGGATGAAATGGCTGCAAACTTTGAGAGACACCAAAGTTAATTGGGGAGCACTCATGATGGAGTTGATAGTTGATGGAAGAAAAATGGTGATTAAGGGGGATGCAGGGTTATCCAAATCCATGGTTTCTCTTAAAACTATGGTGAGGGATATACAGTTGGTAGGTGGAGGATACTTGTTAGAGTTGCACAGTCTGGAGGGAGCTAGATTGGAAGAGAGAGGGGACATACCCCTCTCCAGACAGCCGCTGATTCAGCAGTTATGAGGTGTTTCAGCCACCTCAGGGATTACCGCCGCAGAGGAAGCAGAAGCACGCCATCATTCTGAGGGAGGGGGTGTCACCCATCAGCGTACAGACTTATCGCTACCCTCAGTTTCAGAAAGATGAAATTGAAAAGTTGATTAGAGAGATACTGGAGGCAAGCATCATCAAATCAAGCGTCAGTCCTTTCTCTAGTCCTGTGCTATTGGTGAAGAAAAAAGACGGCAGCTGGCAATTTTGTGTAGACTACAGAGCGCTCAACAAGAAAATTGTACCTGATAAATTTCCCATCCCTGTTATTGATGAGCTATTAGATGAAGTGAGTGGAGCAATGATCTTCAGCAAGATAGATTTGAAATCAGGATACCATCAGATCCGGATGAAAAAGGAGGATGTGCCCAAGACTGCCTTTCGAACTCATGAGGGACACTATGAGTTCCTGATGATGCCTTTTGGCCTCACCAATGCTCCAGCCACTTTCCAGGCACTTATGAATAAGATTTTCAAACCTTATCTACGACAATTTATCCTGATATTCTTCGATGACATTCTAGTTTACAGCAGGACGGAAGAGGAGCACTGGGAGCATTTAAAAAAGGTGTTAGAGGTGTTGCAGGAGCACCAGTTGAGGGCCAACTTAAAGAAATGCTACTTTGCACAGGTCAGTGTAGAGTATTTGGGCCATGTTGTATCAAAAGAAGGGGTGGCAACAAATCAGTCTAAAATTGAGGCCATATTAAAGTGGCCAGTGCCTAAAAATCTGAAAGAGCTGAGATGGTTTCTGGGATTGACAGAATACTATAGAATGTTTGTAAAGGGATACAGCACCATAGCATGGCCACTCACGGAGCAGTTGAAGAAGGATGATTTCCTATGAGGAGAGGCAGCCACATCAGCATTTGAGAGCTTGAAGAAGGTGATGACTACGGTTCCGGTCCTAGCTTTGCCAGATTTCACTCAGATCTTCATAGTGGAGACAAACGCATCCAGATATAGGCTGGGTGCAATGCTTATGCAGAGTCGTAGGCCCATTGCCTATTTCAGCCAGGTGTTGACTCTAGAGCCAGGCTGAAATCAGTTTATGAGAGAGAGTTAATGGCCATCATTTTGGCCATCCAAAAGTGGCGACCCTACCTACTTGGGAGGCATTTCATTGTCAGGACAGATCAGCGGAGCTTGAAATACTTGTTGTAACAGCGGATGGTGACAAAGGAGCATCAGAGGTGGCTGTCCAAGTTACTATGGTACAATTTTGAGATTCAGTATAGGCCAGGAGTGGAGAACAAGACGGTAGATGCCTTGTCCAGATGTATGGGGGAGCTGCAGACAATGGCACTATCTGTTCCTTTGATGCTTGATTAGGAGGTCATCAAGGAAGAAGGTGCTAGAGATGAGGATTTGGGGAAGATCAGGTCAGATTTACTAAAGGAAGAGGGTAGCCACCCGGGGTACTCATTGGAGGGGGGACAGACTGCTATATCAGGGGAGGTTTGTGATGCCCTGGACCTCGATCCACATCCCAAACCTACTCCAGGAGTTTCATGGAAGCGTCGTTGGGGGCCATTTAAGCGTGCAAAAGACATACCGGAGGCTAGCTTCAAAGATGTATTGGAAGGGGATGCATAAAGATGTAGAAGAGATGGTAGCCAAGTGTAAGATCTGTCAAAGGAACAAATACCTAGCTATGTCACCAAGAGGACTACTCCAGCCGTTGGCTCTACCGGGATGAGTATGGGAGGAGATATCCATGGACTTCATAGACGGCTGCCTCGCTCAGAAGGTTTTACGGTGATTTTAGTGGTGGTGAACAGGCTGAGCAAGTATGCACATTTTATTCCCCTCCGACACCCCTACACAGCATTGACAATGGCTTCAGCTTTCATCAGAGAGGTGGTCAGATTACATGGAGTACCTGAGGCAATAGTATCAGATAGAGATAAGGTATTTCTCAGCCATTTTTGGTGAGAATTGTTCAGGTTACAAGGGACAGTTCCGAAGAAGAGTACAGCTTATCACACACAGGCGGATGGCCAAACTGAAGTAGTCAATAGGAGCTTGGAGACTTGCCTGAGATGCTTCGTATCGGAGACACCCAAGCTATGGGCTAAGTGGCTATCATGAGCTGAATACTGGTACAACACCTCTTTTCATTCTGCTTCTCAGATGACCCCATTCAAGGTGTTGTACAGAAGGGATCCTCCTCACTTGGTGCACTTTGGGAGTAGCAGTGCTCCAGTTTCCTCAGTCAATGAGTACTTGAAGGAGAGGGATAGAGTGCTAGAAGAGTTGAAGAGACATCTGTTGAGGGCTCAACGGATTATGAAGAAATAAGCTGATGGACATAGAAAGGACATCCAGTTTGAAGTGGGAGAGAGGATGTTCTTGAAGCTCCGACCATATAGACAGAAGACAGTCGCCAATAGGAGGAATGAGAAGCTGGCTCTAAGGTACTTTGGGCCTTATGAAGTGTTGGGGAAGATCGAAGCAGTAGCATATCGGCTGAAACTACCACCAACGGTGACTATACATCCGGCTTTTCATGTATCACAGTTGAGAAAGGCCATTGGCGACTATATAGCCAACCCCGAGTTACCAGCAACACTTACTGAGGATATAGAGGTGATTCTGGAACCCATAGAACTGATGGGGGTTCGCCAGAAAGAAGAGGGAACTAAGGAAGTTTGATCAAGTAGAAGAACCTTTCGGACTATGAGGCCACGTGGGAGCCATACGAGAGAGTGAAACATCAGTTTCCTGATTTTCACCTTGAGGACAAGGTGATTCTTTGGGAGGACGGTATTAATAGGCTAGTTCACCCTGAATCGGCCCAGTCGGCCCAAGGGCCGGTTCAAGTCTACAGAAGGCGGAAACCATCCGCCTCCCTCTTCCTTGCCCGCCCACATGGTGGGTCCCACTAAGCCAATGGATTTGAAATTCAAAAGGAGGGGGCAGTTTGAGCTTAGGAGGGAAATTAAATTAGGAAAACTTTTGTAATAAAGAGGAGGAGAGGATTAGGGAAGATTATGTTTTGATTGATTGGAATTAGGGTTTCTTGGAGGCTTGGGCTCTAGACTCTCTTGTCTAGAGAATTGGGAGAGATGATCCTCCTCTCGAATTAAGGATCTCTTGTATCTTTCTTTGTTCTTGTTTCCCTTTATTTTCTATAAAAAATTTTCTATCGTTTGATTGTTCTCCCACGATGTTTCTACGTTTTCTCGCTATTTTGAACCAATTATTGCTAGGGTTGTTTGTGAACTCAAGTAAATCCATAGGATTACTTGCGAACTCAAGTATTTCCTATCAATTTTCTATCTTCATTTTTCTTGAATAATAGCCCCTTTCTAAGAGTGTTCTTGAGATATCTCAAGATTTGTTATACTGCCTCCATGTGATCCTTCATAGGATTACTCATATATTGGCTTATCATACTCACAGCAAACCCAATATTTGGACTAGTGTGGGAGAGGTATATAAGCCTTCCTACAAGACGTTGATATCTTGTTTTATCTACTGGAACTCCCTTCTTTTTTATCCCAAGTTTCTTCTTAGGATCCATAAATATACTGGCTAGTTTACATCCCAGCATGTCGTTCTCCTTCAGCAGCTCTGAGGTATACTTGCGTTGGGAAATAAATATAGCTTTGCTTGATCAAGCTACCTCCATACCAAGGAAGTATCTACGCGATCCCATATCTTTAACTTCAAACTCCTTGGACAAATCCTGCTTGATCTTCATTTTTTCCTTTATATCATTTCCAATAAGCATGATGTCATCCACATATACAATCAATACCGCTATCTTATCTCTTTCTGACTGTTTCACAAATAAGGTATGATCTGCCTGGCATTGTTTAAAACCATGGCCTTTTACATACTTTAAGAATCGTCCAAATCATTCTCTTAGAGACTGCTTTAATCCATACAAGGATTTCAACAGTTTACACACTTTATCCCTTCCATAAGACTTCATAATCTCCATTGGAATCTCCATGTTGGTTTTCATTCAAGAATGCATTCTTGATATCTATTTGATGTAGGGGCCAATCTAAATTTGTGGCTAAGGAAAGAAGAATCCTGATGGTGTTGAGCTTTGCAACAGGAGCAAAAGTTTCCTGATAGTCTATTCCATAAGACTGAGTAAATCCACTTGCAACCAATCTAACTTTTAGCCTCTCAACACTACCATCCATCCACCTTATGCTTTACAGTGAACACCCATTTGCAAGTCACAACTTTCTTTCCTGGTGGGAGATTCGTAATCACCCATGTTTAATTTTTTTCTAATATCATAATTTCTTCTTTAACAGCCTGTCTCCATCCTAGGTGATTCAAAGCTTCCTGAATATTGATCAAAATCTGTACATCATCCAACTTGGAAAGGAAGACTTCATAAGTGTATAATAACCTGCTATATGAGAGAAAGTTTTCGATTGGATGCTTGGTGCATGATTCTTTCTGGCCATTTGATGACTCTTATCTTTTCTTGAACTTCCTCATTTTTCTCCTTTGCATGAATTTCTACAGTTGTTGAATCCATTTTTCTCCTCTGTAGAGTTGACAGGTGCAAAATGTGCCTCATTGCTCGGCATATGCTGATTTTTCTTTCTTTTTCTTGAGTATATATATTTATGCTCCTTAATTGCTGCTCTTTGTATGGATTGATTAGGACTTATGAGTGGATGCAATAGGTCTGAAGGTGAAGTTTGAGATATAAGAGATATACCTCGGGAAATACTCATGGTTTGGATTTCTTGTGATATTTGTTAATTTTGACTGGATTCTGTTTGGTTGTATAATAAGGAATTTCACTCCCAAGTTTGAAATTCTCCTTCACTCTCCCCATGAATTTCAAAACTAGTGAAGTATGGATTGTTTTCAAAGAAGGTGACATCCATGGTTTCAAATACTTTCCTAGAAATATAACAAAAACATTTGTAACCTCTTTTTGTCAGAGAATAGCCAATAAAGACGCCTTTTTTTCTTGGTAAAGCTTGCTTCTATCTTGTGGATAGATATGAACAAAGGCAGAGCACCCAAAAACTTATAATGCCACATGATAATCTCTCTATCTTGACCGAAGAATGACTCTCAACAAACTGACTTATAATAGAATGATTCTTAGGAGGATTTTTAGGAGCATCAATTAAGGTTTGTATGGATTTGGGTGTCTTGATGTAATATAACCCAAAACACATCTCAGCACTGCCAATCTTCTTCTCCGAATCCAGTTCCTGAAAAATGCATACATTATTGGAGAAAATTGTTAAGAAATTACTATCACGAGTCAAGTTACTAATGGAAATCAGATTGCACTCAAGATTGGGCACATAAAGCATCGATTAAAAGGTGATAGCTTCTGTGACAAAAGCAGAACTAGTTCCCAAAACTTTGGATGTTGAGCCATCAGCAATCTTAACTACTCGATTTGAATAATAAGGTTGATAGTCATGAAGGAGTGTAATGTCTCATGTCATATGATTTGATGCTCCTGAGCAAATAACCCAAAGTTTTGACTGTTTTATACCTGAGTGAGTGTGTAGGCTAGTAGCAGGTTCTGGAGGTTATTGGTTTGTGATGTTATTAAGCAACAACTTCAACATCTCTAAATGCTCCTTGGTGAAAGGAATAGCTCCAGCTTTGATGGATTGATCTTGCGTGGTGTTGACAGAGTTCGCCTTGCTTTCTTTTGCAGATTATTTTGCCTTCCAATCAGCTGGTTTTCCATATATCTTCCAACATATCTCATTTGTATGTCCTGGTTTGGCACAGTTATCACACCATGGTCTAGGAAGAGAAGAAGAGTTGTTTGTAGATCCAAAATTTCCAGTGCTTAAACTAATAATATTTGGGTAGGAGGATGAGGTCTCGCTATCCATGGACATGGTTGGGTTTTCTCAATTGAAAGAGAAGATGAATTTTGGGCAATGGCTATCGATGCTTGAAGAGAGGCTATCGGCAGGATAATGGAGAGTTACCACCGGTTGAGGGTTTGGAAGAAAGAGAGGAAGGTTTGCCGCCAGCACTCAAAGAAGTCTTAGGATTTTCCTAGTCTCTGATATTATGAAGAAATTGTTTAGAGAAAATTTCAAATTCTATAATATTCCTTGGAATCATTACATATATATATATATATATATATATATATATATATATATATATATATATATATATTCTAAGAGAATAAACAGAAAAAGAAAAGACATTGAATCTAATTAATTATAATAATTATATCCTATAGATCTTCAACTGCATCCCTCAGATTACTGCCCATGAATCTCCAACTGCTTGCCCTCAGATTATTGCCCGCTGATCTCTAACTACAGCCCTCGGATTGTTGCCCACGGATTGCTGATGTGGCCTCCTCTTGGCTGCGTGATTCAACAGAAGCAACTCCATTTTCTAGCAGAAGGTAAAAAAACAATGCTTCTGTAGTATCCTAAAAACCACCATCTTTGGCATTGGCAGTAGCAGCCCAATAAAAAATGCGACAGAATCAATAAAAATTAATAGCAAGGAGAAAAATTAAGGTCAGCCTCATTTTGGTAAGATCGTAGTAACAATTGAAGATTTGGTTTCCTTCAGTAATAATTTTTTGTTGAGCTATAAAATAAATTATCGCATTGCGATGGACAAGCTACCCCACAAACGGAAAAAATAAAACTGCTACACGAGTTCACTCTCAAGGTCATGAAATGGTTGTAGCGCTGCATGCACGGAGTTGTAATTTCCCTTGCTCATTTGCAGAAAAATAAAAAACTATGATCGTAGCATGTTTTTAAAAGAAAGCTGTTGCCACAGAAAGCCTTGAAAATAAAGGCTAGATTTAGTTCAAGGCCAAAACTTCAAAGCATCTCAAAATATGCAAAAACATGAAGGACAACTGAAACAAAAAAAAACATTTTCTATTTATTTTTTACAGATGTGGACAAAATAAATTGATTCACATTCGGAGTAAGAAATAAAACATGTTCTTTATTTAATATACAAATAAATAATCCTGACTTCTCAACTTCTCTAACAAAAAAGGTTATCGAACAAAATAAACCACACATTCTACATGGTAAGAAATAAATCTTTTTCATCCATATATGAAGAATGAACTTACTTGATCCAGGCTTTTCAACTTCTCTGACAATATGAGTCATGCCAGCCTTGTATCCCAAAAATGCAGTCAGTCTGGGTGGTTTGCTTGGATCATCTCTGGGGAAGGATTTCACTGCAGCAGGAAAAAAGAGTGGAATGCAAAATAAAACAAAAAGTGCTTCGAAATAAACAAGAATTGATTTAATCAATCAGTTAATGCATACTTTTTACGTAATTACATAGGTAAGAGGAACCTCTTAATTACAAATAAAAACACTTCCACCTCAACTAAATTGATTTAAGCAATAAATTAATGCAGACTTTTTACATATTTGAACAGATAAGGGAAGCTAAAATGAGCCTGGATGAAATATGAAGTGTGTGGTGGGCTGTTGCTTCAAAAAATATTAAAAATATAGATAAAACAAGTTGATTTGTTTCAAAATAACGGAAGATGGAGTGTCTGGTTGGAGGAAGGTGGTGCTGCATTCACCATCATCTAGTAATTAAGGACTTGAAAAAAAAGGAATTAAGAACAAAAGATGGAGTGTCTGGTTAGAGGAAGGTGGTGCTGCATTCACCATCATCTAGTAATTAAGGACTTGAAAAAAAAGGAATTAAGAACAAAAGATGATAATACACACTTTCCCGTGAACTAACCATGTCACAAAAAAATGTTTTAACAAACAGAAAACTGAAACTCGATTTAAATTCAACAAATACACACGGCATTGGCAATTACACGAAATTTGAATGAGTTAGCACCAACAATAAAAGGCTAAAACGACCCAACAACCCCACTCTGCAACAGAAACTAATGTTTTAATAATAATGATGACGAAGATGATTAAGCAGAACAAAAGCTACTTGCATGCACTCTGTAGTAGAAATTGTGCAACGGCTAGTACGTGATCTGGACGAAAGAAATTTGGAGAGGGTTAACGTTTATCATGCAGAAGGGTAGCCCTTACCATACAAATATTATTGAGGTTCAGATATCACAGTTGTTTCACAAGATTTCCGGCATAAACATCAAATCCTGGCCCAGAAATTACAAAAACCATGATTTTTGGCGTTTGTCAAATCCGCTTATACCCGTTTTTAAGATCAAGGGTTAAATGAAAAAAAACTAAATATAATCGCACTTATTTATTTACCTTCATTAACAACTTGCTTGCTGTTCAACAAGTAATCTATTAAAGACTTGTGCTTGACTCAATGGCGGCTCCTGTATGTTCAATTAATTTTTTTAAATACAACTTGTTTAATTACTTACATAATATTATTATATTATATATTTATTTACTGGGTTAAGTTACTTTATACCTCTTTTATTTTTTTTTTCACCTATAATTATGAACTTCTGACATTTCAATCTCTACATTCCGATGGCATGAGGTCATGAGAATTGCATCTACATGAACTTTTCATTAAGATTGAGCTCGAATTTTAAGCCTTTGGAGTTGAACATGCCTTTTTCTTCTCTGTCCACCTACAACCGACGCTTTGATGAGCACGGTCTATAAGTATTTCATCTCAGCCCTCAATGCATCTTCTCGAACATTCCTACATATTCTTACATAAGAATCAAAGTGCACCTACATGAGAATAAGAGGGAAGTGTGTCTTCTCTTCTCAGCTTACTTGTGGTCAATATATCGTCTTAGCTCGCAATGCATCTTCTCCAATATGCAATCAGCCCATAACAATCCATAATCTTGTGTTTTTAAACCTACTATTTCAATGTCGCTTTCCTTCTTGGGGCCTTAATACCTTCTTTTATCCCTAATTCTTTCCAATAAAACTATTATCTAATTCAATTGGTGCTCGTTTAATGTGTGGCAAAAAATTAGATACTAATTTTAAATTTATTGAATTACTTATTCATTTAGAACTATAAATTATTTATTAATATGATAACAACATGGGAATTAATTTAATACTAACTTTTTTATGAGCTCATTTATCAAGTATCATCTAATTTAAATACACACCCAACTAATTTCAATGAGCCAAGTTTGATCATAGGTTGTTCTTAAACAAACCAAGTATAAACATATATGTGATAGCTTGGCTCAAGTTCATGCCCAATTTGAACAGCTTGTAGCATAACCAAGCCAAATCCAATCCATAATAAATATGCTCGGCTCAGCTCAGCTTGATTATAGCCCTAAAAATGAGCTTCAATAATCGTGTGTTCGCACTAATCAAATCTTTTAAAACCTTTGATTAAAAGGAATGTCAAATATAATTCATTATGGTAACCCTTAACTGATTTTTTTTTAAATTCTATGTTGGAACAGGATATCCCCAGGTTCATAATCAAAACAAGACATGATTCCCGGGTACCCATGATTCAAATAGTTCCAACAAAAAAAAAAATACAAAATCAAACATGGGACCATTTAGTGGGTGAGAACGGCCTAACAACATTTAAGATCCAATGAGAGAACGGAAAGAGAGAGAGAGAGAGAGAGAGAGAGAGAGAGAGAGAGAGAGAGAGAGAGAGAGAGAGAGATTTGAAGGCTGCTTTGAAAGGAAAAGAAAGAGATGAGGAAATTGTCATTATATTAAGAGCTTCGAGGGAGAATTAGGGACAATCTAGATTGAGGTAAAGCAAGTGCAAAGTAAAAGCTTGGCACTCATTTTTACTTTTTTAGTGTTTGATGTATAATTTGGTTTAAGAATGAGCTTCAATATTCACGATTTTGCACCAATCAAATCTTTCAAAAACTCTAATTAGAAAGAATGTAAAACATAATCAATAATGATGGTATTTTACAGTTTTGTTTTTTTTTTTCCTCTGGGTTGGAGCAGAATTTCCACAAGTCATAATCAAACAAGACATGATCCCTGGGTTCCCATGATTCAAATCTCGATGAGTTCCATTAAGAAAATAAGAAAAGAAACATAATCAAACATGGGACCATTTGGCGGGTCAGAGCGGGTTTACAACAATTAAGACCCATTGAGAGAGTGAAAAAAAAACAGGAGACGATGATTTCCAGGCTACTTTGAAAAGTAAAGAAAGAGATTAGAAAATTGTCATTGAAGGGATGTTCAGGGATAATATGGATTGAGGTGAAATAATATGGATTGAGGTAAAATAAGTGAAAAGTAAAAGCTAGCCGCTCATGTTTACTTTTTTAGTGTTTAATGTATAATTCAGTTTAAGAACAAATAAATTTACAATAATGTTGTGTTAGACCGGTCCATCCGGTCCATACTGGATTGGCTCATGCATAACAGAGGCGGAACTTCTCCGCCTACTGTACGGGCCGCTCAAACCGCATAGCCAAAAGCTCTGATTAGGAAGGATTTAGAAGGAGTTTAGGAGGGAAATTTGAATGTAGGGACTGTTTAGAGATTTCCTTTTGGATTGTATGCATTAAATAGTTTGTTTTCCTAAGATTTGGGCATCTTGAATTTGGCTGAAATTAGATTGTTCTTAAGGTGTTTGAGCTCTAGCCCGCGGCTAGAGATTTGGGAGAGCCGGATCTTCCTTTCCAAAGATCCACTTGTATCTTGTCTTTTCTTTCATAAAACTTTCAATAAAAAGTGTTCGTGTGTTTTATTCTTGATTTTCTTATCGTTGGCTTTCTGATATTGTTGAAATCAGATTTCAGCCAAGGCTTTTTTTTTAATTTCTGTAAATGCTTTCTATCAAATTGGCATCAGAGCATTTTCCGGACTGTTTCTGAGCTGTTTTTGGAAAATACCTGCAGCAGTTTTTTTTTTAATTTCAGGCCGTAAATTTTGCTGTTTTTGTTGTGGAAATCCGAATTTTCGAGCTTAACAAAGATCCGGGGACTTATGGCGGGAAGAAAGGTAGAAGTATTAGAAGGGGAGATCATACAAATGAAATTTAAAATTTCAGACTTCCAAACTCAAGTTTCAAATTTAAAAAAGGATATTTCAGTCATCCATGACAAGATCGATTCAAATTTTTCCATCCTGGAGGAAATGTTCAAGAAAGTGCTTGAGGGCCAAACCAAAATATCGCCGTCGGAGGTGAGGGAAGGCGCCGATAGCTAGAAAAGTGGGGAAAATCCTAAGCCAATCAGACGAAGAGAAGATCAAGAGGTGGAGATTTTGGAGGAAACAGAAAAAAATGCCTGCCCTAGAGCCTATTCCTAGGGAGGAGTCAAGTAGAGGCTATAGGGAGAGGCGGGAGGAAGTAGGAAAAGAACAACGAGATATTAATTTGGAGAGGAGAGGGGTGGATTTGAAAGGGAAAATGATAATTATGACCAAAGGGGGGCTTGAATTTGAAAGGGGATGGGTTTGTTATGATCCATGGGGTCCTGAATTTGAAATGAGAATGTGGGAATTTGATGAAAGGTTTGGGTATAAACGTAGAAGGATTGCTCAAAAATAGGCAACTTCAGCTTCCTCACCTTCAAATCCCCTTGGAGAATGGAAAATTATGAAGGGAACAGAGGGAACGAAGGCTATTTGAAGGTGAGGAAGCTGAAGTTGCCTATTTTTGAGGGAGAGGATGCCCATGGGTGGATCTACAAGGTGGAAAAGTACTTCACCGTCAATAGGTTGACGGAGGGGGAGAGACTGACGGCAGCCGGGATGTGCTTGAAAGGGAAAGCTTTAGCATGGTACCTGGAGGGAGTTTAAGGATTGCTTGTTGGAACATTTCTAAACTAGTGGGAAAGGAGACTTCTATGAGCAGTTCTTCGCTTTGATGCAGGAGGGGACAGTGGTGGAGTATCGTGAGCAATTTGAGTACCTCGGCAGTCAACTAGATCGGCTTCTAGAGACTGTACTGGAGAGGAACTTTATGAAGGCACTAAGGCTTCGTTTGAGACTGCTTCCTTACTGCTTCTTAAAGCAACTTTCTAATATAAAAATTACAAAAATTTTAATTTTTATACTAAAAAACTGCTTTAAGAAGTAGTAAGAAAGCCGTCCCAAACGAAGCTTAAAACTAAAGATCTGCGCAACGGTTAGAGTGATGAGGCCTTGTGACTTGGGACAGACTATGGAGCTAGCTCAGTTGGTGGAGGATCAAAGGCACTTGGAGAGAGGAACAAGAGGCAGCAACTCAGGAGGCTCGTATAGGATGACCACCACCTTTTTGGCACCCAAGGAGCCAACATCGGATACTCTTTGGGAGGCTTCGAAGGAGAAGACTATAGGGAGGAAGACCTGGGGACAACTTCAAGAAGCACATAGAAACGAAATTACAGGAGAAAAGGGCGAAGGGACTCTATTTCAGATGTGACGAGAGGTATACGCCGGGGCACAAGTGTAAGGAACGAACACTTCAGCTTCTTACCGTTTGTGATGAAGAGGGAATGGAGGAGGGTGTCGTCTTTCCACCTTGCAGACAAGGGGGGTCTTTGGGAGGGGAGTATTGTTAGACCAGTCCATTGGACAGGTCCAACCGATCCATACGGGACCGGCTCACGCGTAACAAAGGCGGAACTTCTCCGCCTCCTATATGGGCCGCTCAAACTACATAGCCAAAAGTTCTGATTAGGAAGGATTTAGGAGTTTAGGAGGGAAATTTGCATGTAGGGACTGTTTAGAGATTTTCTTTTGGATTGTATGCATTAAATAGTTTGTTTTCCTAGGATTATGGCATCTTGAATTTGGCTAAAATTATATTGTTCTTAGGGTGTTTGGGCTTTACCCGACGGCTAAAGATTTGGGAGAGCCAGATCTTCCTCTCCAATTGAAGATCTACCACTTGTACATAAAACTTTCAATAAAAAGGTATTCATGTGTTTTATTCTTGATTTTCTTGTTGTTAGTTTTCTGAAATTGCTGAAATCAAATTTCAGCCAAGGCTTTTCCTAAATTTTTGCAAATGCTTCCTATCATGTGGTAAAAAAGAATCAAACTTTTGAGTCATTATATAGAGTTAAAAGAAAATAAAATAGAAAAAATTACATCAGCATCAAAGAATCAATTTGAGCATGACCATCCACTATGAAAGTGACTTTTTATTTATACGACAACAAAAACATTTATCTTTTATCCCATTACGTGGGTTCGACTACATGAATTTCTTTTCTCCATTGTGTCCTATTAAGAGTTAAATTTTCATTTAAATCTAATAAAAAAATATCATTTCTAATATTTTCTAACTAATTTTTTTTAGATTTACCTCTACCACTCTTAACATAGGCCAAATATAATATATTTACTTTCTATTTATGAAAAAAAATATTTTTCATAAGCTCTTTTATTATTCTTGAAATAAGATGAGAGTATCATAAAAAATGCTATGGTGCATTAAATAAAAAAAAAAGTTGAGCTAGAGTTATGCATATTAGAGCATTTAATAGTATAAAGCAGCCAAGGGATTTCCAACATGTTCTTAACTGATTACAGACACTTACAGATGACATTCAAAGGGAGGACCCTCGATGTATTTGTAAGACATTTACTTGAACAAATAAATGATTAGAACAATAGATAAAAACTTTAAAAGACAAAATACTTAAGATTAGCAAAATAAAAGCTACATATATGACATGCATTTTCTAATATTTTAATATTAATAATTATCAATCAATATTCTTAAAAAATAAAGGATACTTGCTTGTGATCAATTTAAGTATCTTAATCTATTATATAGAAGAATACTTGAATCAATAACATAAAAGAGATAAGATATAGATGAAATATATTTAATAGAGTTAAGATTGTATGATTAAATTGATGCACCTAAATAATGTAGAATGTCTTGGGATATCAATCATAAAGCACACATTATATCTAATTCCTAGGAGGAGAAAAATGGAAAACACTAAAAATTGATTTATACAGCGCAACACAATTTCCATTTGATAACAAATAAATCACACAAATATAATATGTCTGTTATATGAACGGACAACAACAACATCAACCAATGGTGAAGCTAGAAATTTCTTATAAGGGGGCGGCATCTATCATTCAGGTAGTCTGATAATATGGCAAAGAGATTAGTATAAGATTAAGTAAAACATGTTTAAAGGCAACATGGGTGAGAAAATTGCTCTTAAGCCTTGCATTTTAAAATTGAAATGCCCATTATTTTTTGTTTGCAGAAAGCAAAATTTATGATAATAAGCTTCAGAAGCTGATAACAGAATTTTAGGGGTAGGTTAAAATATTCATCTTGAGATAATGTACAGAAAAAATAGATGTTACCTCACTAATCCTAATCTACCTATGCAACACATCTATATATGCTCTCAAAATTCAGTCACTTTATTTGATTGCTAAATAAACAAAAAAAAAAATCAGTAACTTCTTCAGTAAAACTGTAAAAGCATGATCCAGCAAAGAGGGTAAACCCCATATTTTGATGTAAAGTACAGGATTAATGTGTGTTTAATATAGTGCCCTAAATTGGCAATTTAACGTTCCCTATCCTTAGATGAAGGCTTAAGATCCTTCAATTAAAACTTGAAATATGTAAATGCCAGGAATGACTAGTGAGTGAGCGAAATGAGTAATGAAACATCAAAAACATAGAGTTAGAACTTCTATCCACCGGCAATTTAAAATTCAGGCAAAATATAGGATTGAAAACATAGATTTAGACCCTCCGTTGTTTGCCGGCAATGGCAACGTCGAGCTCCACTGCTCCAGACTTTAGCAGCGTGCGCAAACCCAATCTTCCTCGCAAAAGAAGTTGAAGTGCCGGATCGGTCGATCGAAGCAAGTGAACGAGTCTTCCTCACAGAAGTCGGAGCGCGGTCGAGCAGAGCAGGTGAACCGCAAACAGTTAGAGAAAATAGAGAGTAGGGCTTGCCAAAATATCATGAAGAACAAGCGCCAACTGCTAGTTCTAATTTTAAAAATTCAAATTGGGGCACGTGCCCCCATGCTTGTCTTTTAATGGCCAACATTCTAGATGGTGGTGAGACCTGCAATGCTTTATAGCTCCTGCATATATATCCTTAAAGACTTGAATATAAACATTATTAACCCATTTCTTTTCCAGAACTCTTCAGAGCACTTCTCTTGGAACTTTATTATATGTTTTTTTTTTTTTCTAAATCAATAAATATCATATGTAGTCCTCTTTATTCTCTCTATACTTCTCCATCAAATCTCTCAATAAATGTATAGCTTCCATGGTAGACCTACCCGGCATGAATCCAAATTGATTTTGAGAAACATTAGTATCACATCGTAACATATTCTCAATAAAACTCTCCCATAGTTTTAAAGTATGGCACATTAACTTAATTCATCTATAATTCATACACTCTAAAGCATCACCTTTATTCTTAAAAATATGAATCAATACACTCCTCCACTCATCTGACATCTTTTTAATCCTCAAAATAATATTGAAAACTTTCATAAGCCAAGAAATTCCTTTATCTCCTAAACAAGTCCACACCTCTATTAGAATATCATCAGGTCCAACAGCTTTTTCACACTTCATTTTCTTTAAAGCCTCTCTAACTTCAGTTTTACTAATATGCCAATAAAAATAAAAATCGCTATTTTCATTTAGGGTACTAAGGTCACTAAAGTCAATTGTATTCTAGGAATAATTTTACAATATTTGTAATCTAATCGATTGTTGATAAGACTAGAGAGGGAGTTGAAGGTAAACTAGAATTGTGGAGGTCAACCTTAGAGTCTAAAGGTTTTCGCTTGAGTAGATCTAAAACGGAATATATGGAGTGTAATTTTAGTAATAATAGACCTAGTGAGGGCATTGTGACTTTGGCCAATCAAGTCATTAATAAGAGTACACGTTTTAGATATCTTGGATCTATTGTTCAGAGTGATGGTGATATAGATGGGGATATTATCAGCAGAATCCAAGTTGGATGGTTGAAGTGGAGGAATGCATCGGGCTTATTGTGTGATAGAAAAGTACCCCTCAAACTTAAGGGAAAATTCTATAAGATGGTGGTGAGACCTGCAATGCTTTATGGTGCTGAATGTTGGCCATTAAAAGAGAAGCATAATTCTAAGTTAAGTGTTGCAGAGATGAGGATGCTCAGGTGGATGAGTGGCTTTACCCTTAGAGATAGGATACGAAATGAGCATATTCGTGAAAAGGTTGGAGTAGCTCCAGTGGAAGATAAGATTAGAGAGAGTCGCCTTAGATGGTTTGGTCACGTAAAACGGCGGCCTCCCGATGACCCGGTTAGGAAAGTAGAGGTCTTAGATTTGACTTATGTTAAGAAAGGTAGAGGTAGACCTAAAAAGACTTGGTTAGAAAATATTAGAAATGATCTTTCTTTATTAGATTTAAACGAGAATTTGACTTTTAATAGGACACAATGGAGAAAAAGGATTCATGTAGCCGACCCCATGTAGTGGGATAAAGGCTTGATGTTGTTGTTGTTGTTGTAATCTAATCGATCTATTTTTCTTATGAGAAAATAATAAATATGACTTTTACTATATCCATTCTTATAAATGATGAGATGTTCTTCTCTTTTCTTAAGGTATTAAAAATTACAAAATCATAAGCTAGAGCAAAATCTAATACGGTCCTACCACCTTCATTAGTCACTCCAAACTCATAGTCACCATTAATATTTTTAAAATCTTCTACCTCTCTACAAAAATGTCCATTTAAATTTTCTCCAATAAAATAATAAGCTAGAGCAAAATCTAATATTTCACACCAATTAAATGACACCATGTTAAAGAAGACAATAATAGGATTAAAAGGAAATGAGGATTGAAAAGAAAAAAAAGTGTTGATGAGAAGAACAATGTCTAAATAGTAAGATTGAAAAGAAGATACAAGTGATGTGAACTGCGATTGTCTAATGACGTGTTGGATAAGATGCATTGAGGGCTAAAATGACATCGACTGCAAGCGGGTTGAGAAAGAGAGGATGTGATCAACTCTAATTCCCATGCAAGCGTGCTCTACTTTTTACACAGATATTTTAAAAAAGATGGGTCATGCGCAATAACAGAACACTCAAAGATAGTGCTCACCAATCACCATCACATCAACACTACTATTAGACTAAGAAGTACTCACCTCCTAATGTTCAAACTCTATGCATAATATTTACTGATGCACTACCATAGACACAACTCTCGTAACCTCGTGTTTCAGAGTTTGAAAGCGACTTAAATGCAAAATGATATGAGAAAAATGAAACTAAAGGACAAAAATAACCTAAATTCATAAATAAATATATATAATATATGAGTACTACAGAAATAATTAAACAAGTTGTAATTAAAAAAAAAGTTTAAAAACCTAAGAGCAACCATCAAGCATAATACTAACTTTTCATAAATTATTTGTTGAACAAACAAGATATTTTTGAATGTAAATAAGCAGGTTGGACTAAGCTCAAACTTGATTCATTAAACATATGTGCCATAAAAAACAATTTTAAAACATATTCAATTACTAACTTGAATGAGCATTAATCAAGATGAGTTCGAGTTGTTCATTCAGTGCATTGGCTAACTTATTACCCTACATTCATGTGTAGAATAAAAAAGCCTATTTATAAATTTATAGTGAGACATTTGAGTATTTTTTGTTAAAATCTCGAACAAGATCAAAAAATTTAGAATTATCCCCCTTGTTCATTTTTTTTTGAACATTTAAATCATTTATAACATCTTAGTTAAGTGTTATTAGATTTTTTTCAATGTGATGCACTATTGTCTTTTCGCAACAAAAAAATAGATTGTGGTAGAATATATTCATCAATGGGTACAAAATACATAAATTAAACAGCAAATAAAATTAGTGTAAAAAAGTTAGAAAGAGAAAATAATAGATCTAAGATAACATTAATAGAAGTTGCTTAAAAATATTCAAACTAACAATTTAATACCTCAAGCAACAGTAAGCAAGAAAGAATTAAAAATGTTAATTCATAAAGCCAAACCCAAAAACTTGAGATAAAGCTAATCATGATGAAGATGAGTGCTGGATGTGCAACAAAACTAGCTCAAAGTAAAATATTACTGCATTTCTAAATACCCTAAATCTTCAATTTTTTTCAAAGTAGGTGTAGCCAATTGGTTACACCTGCGAGGTTACACCTACTTCACAATAAAAAATAAAATAAAAAAATAAAAAAAAAATGAAGGAAGCAATTACAACACCCCTTCTAATCTCATTTCACTTTAAACAAGCAAAAGCAATCTCAACCTCCTTTCCATCGATTATTTGTAGCAGCCTTACAAACTAAATAGCTTGCAAAAGAGTATATCTTCGCATGATTAAGCTCACAATAACAAATCCTAGAGAAAATAAACAGATAACATCATCACTCATTAGAGAAACCTAAGTCACACTGTAAATAGGGTCAAAATCACACATCGATGGAAAACACCATCGACAATCAGTTCGAACTTAGTCACACATCGCGCGCGGGGGGGGGGGGGGGGGGGTGGGTTTGGTTGATGGGGAATATAAATGACAAATCATTCTTGCACCATGAAAAAGTTCTCAATTCATGCATCTTAGTTACAATTTGTCTTCCACTTAAATGTAACAAATTTCTTCATTTTGAACTTCACCTCTCTTAACCATGTCTTCTTCTTATGTGCCATAACTTCCTCATTTTTGTGATTAGTCATTGTTATAGCTCTTCTTGTCCTCCCGCAATATTATTTTTTTTTTCATTTTTTTGCCCTCACGTGCATTTTTAATGTATAATCTAAAAATTAGAAAAGCTTATGCTATGAATACTCTAAAACAAAATTTAATTAAAGTTAATTTGGATCAAAATAGAGAATTAATATCATGCAATATTTCCATCCAAAGGTTGCATAAATATGATTACTAAAATAAGTAGAATTAATCTAATTACTTGAGAGTCAGGTGTTTTATCGTAACAACAAATATCTAAGAGTGGAAAATGTGATAATTACAGGCTTTTAACATTAAATATGGATGAAAGTAGCGAAATTTGCATAAAAAGGGATAAACAACACGTTAAATGAGAACATAGTGGTAAAGGGGGAATACGGAGGGCTCGTGCAAGATGAATAAGTTGAGGGAGTTTACTCGAACATAATGGAACCGCAGGAGTAAGAGCTCTTAAAACAGATAAACAATTGCAGTTAAACCGTTAATGATTGCCCATGCTGAAGTAAAATCAACAAAGTGTCATTTGCACCCAAATTGGAATTTTAAAAAGTTGCACAACAAATTCAAATATCATAGAGAAAACATTGATAAGCAATAATGGCTAAAAGATTGAATACATACCTAAGAGAGCCGAGCAAATGTATTAAAGGTATATTTGGTTATTCATTAGTGAAGGTACTAAGGGTCCATTTTCTAGCCCGCATGTAGACATTGGAAGTGGTTATGTGGGTTCACTAAGTGATTGCTTGGCAATCAAAGTAAGAAGCAACTTCAAGATGGTGGTGTTAACTAATTTCAGCTCCTTAATTCCCTCGTTGGAATTCCCTGTCCATCACTGAATAACAGAAAATATTAAGCAACTAAATTAGGTTCAATGACCACCCCATAGCACTTGCTGGGAGGTAGTGTATCAGGTTTTCCGATTACTTCTCTTTCTTTTTTGGCACAGTTTTATTTTTTTCTCTTGATTGGCCATGGAAAGCTTTTTATTAGGAGTAATTTATTCGACAAGCTGACTTCTCAGCTTCTACGGTCTTATCCTCACCCGCTCAAATTGCCTCTCTGATCCTTCATTCCATCAAGTGAAAAGGTGCAGTTCTCCCCCCTATTTTTTTATAGAATTGCTAATCTTCCCATTTCACTCACAAGGGCCCAATTGAGCTAAAATCAATTGAAAGTGGGCATAAGCAATGCCCAAACCATCCAAATTAATCATAAGACACAGAAGAACAGTTGCTACAACGTTATCAACTTAAATAAACATAGTAATCTAGTATAACAATTACAAATATAATTATATAATGTTGGTTCAAATTTCACCAAAAACATACTGAACACTATTCAAAAAACAGTATTGCATATATACATACATATTATATCATGTATATTATTTTGTTATGCGTAATAGGGATAATGTAAAGTATACATTATAACCTATTATCAATTATTATATTGCATATCTTATGTATTATACTCTATACTATCAAGTGATAGATCTTATGGAACTTTTTAATTTATTTCTTCCCCAACTCCCACTTCCAAAAGAAGAAAATGTGACCTTACCCCACAAAGGAGGTGACCACATTAATCCCAATAAGAATGGCATATCAGCCAAGTTCAAATAGATTAATTCAAAATTATGGCAATAAATCATATCTTAAAATTGCAGTCATATTGGCATTTTCCAATAAGGATTCGATTCCATATATATTAAGTTTATTTGAAGTGGAAAAGTTCAAAATAAAGGACTTCTGTCTTCCACTCATGTCAACAAAGGCTCTTCACCACATCATCAAGCTAGACCACGAAACGTCTACAATTTCAAAACCATCAAATATACATCAAAAAATAAGCTGCAGCTATAGCCACTTGACTAAGTGAACAAGTTTAAGAAGATCTGCTTAAATCAAAATTAAACATAATAATCTAGAAGACAAAACATAAAATATAACATAAAAAAAGAAGCTATTTGCAGCTATATTAAAATGAATTATAGCAAAAGTTTAAGCAGACCTACTTCAATCATAATTAAACAAAATAACATAGACAAAGTAAAACCATTACTTCACCACATATCTTATGAATAAAATACCATTATCGGTTAATTTAAGCTTAACATTGTCAAATCAATACCAACGCTTGTGTTCACAAAATTAGCAATATGCGAACCCTAGATTGTTCTTCTCTACCAATTGCTACATAATTCAGATAGAATTAAAGTGCGGTGACCAATCCAAATTACTCACATGTTATAGGTTCAGCATATACAAATATGCAGTTACAAATCAGATGTTATAAATCTCAAACTTTAAGAAAAAATAATTTAGGACATAAATCAACTCATTATGAAATGAAATACGAATGACTTAAAATAACTTGACAAACCTTTTCCCCTGTGACGTGATGCTCTTTTTCTAGGAAGGAATCCAAGAGAACCATGCCTAGGGTGCTCGAATTTACGATGAGACATACTGTCTTTGTTACTCTTACTCTGTAAAACTACTCAGAAGAAAACTTCATTAAATAAAATGCATAATTGTATTTCTATAGTTTGCTACAGGGCCTTCAAGGGAAATACACGAGAATGTTACAATTAACTTCATTTGGAAGGGGGGTTAAAAAGAACAATTTGTTACGGAATCGACTTAAGTTGGAGTAATGTTAAGGTTGAGAGTCCAACCATTAGGAAAGAAATCAAAGTTACCAATTGCAGCTAAGATAAAGGCTACATGCAAGCAAAACATTAAAGCTGCTAGCAGAACAAACCTTAATGAAACAGAGAACCAGATAGACAAAAACAATAAATTTAAGTTAAAATCATTAGGGCGGCTAGATCGCTGCAAATAGTTTATCATGTGAATTATGTAAAGAAAATAAGGCTGATTACTTAGAAATAGGTTTGTTTAAAACATAAACCAAAAAGTAACTTCCATCAACCTTTTTGTTCAAATCTAACATTGGAAAATTACTTTGCATGAGACATTGGATTCAGATCAAGTTTTCAGTTTTCACCCAAAACCAAATGCACAGGTCTAAGCTTGCTGCACAGCTAAGAAGTTAGCTTTGAAATATTGGTAAGAATCTATGATGCACAAATATGACAAACAGAACAGTATAGTATTATATTTTTAAAAATATTAAAAATTGTATCGTAATCACACAAATAAAATAAATATACAAGGAATTCATATGATATTAAATTTATTACAATTGCTCGTAAAATAAACAATATAGTTAAACCTATTACATACCTTGAACTCAATCATAGAGGCAATATTCACAAGATAATAGAGATTGTTAGTTTAAAGTTGAGAAAATTCGCTCTTTTATAAGAAAAACTAATAATTAAAATAATAGCAAAATAAAGCATAATAAGAAAATTAAAATTAACATTAAGTAAAATTTAAGTCATTTAAATAATATATTTTCAAATAAAAGAGAGTAGACCGTTTAACTAAAGATGTTTGTGGAATGTACTTCTAAATTTAAATTTATCATTCAAGACAAGTGTATCGATACATGAAACCATTAAATATCTTTTATTTCTTTAAATTGGACAAGTAGAAGACTTTCTTAACAAATGTCGGCCGCATGCATGTATCATGCCATGTCCTGCGCAACAAGCTTTATTATTAAAGAATGTAAGTGTATCATACGTGACAATGCACCACCTATTCAAGCAATCTGACAATCTTTAATAGTACATGAATAGATAGATATAAAGCTCGTAATCTACATTAAAAAGAAATATCACGTATTAATGAACAGCATAAACCACCAGATCTGATGTAATGACAAAAAGAAACCTCGACAACCAAAGGCCTATGGCAACAGTGAATGCCAATTCTCTTGCTCAATGGTGTTCCTTCCTAATACCCATTTCAGGGTTTCGGTGAAGAAAGAGCATTTTCGAGACTCCAGCCTTGATTCATTTCCGGATCTTTTTGCGAGGACTCGTTGGCCATTATCAGAAATAGGTGGCACGCTTGATTTCAAAAGAACGTCAGTTATTTTCTTGGTTTTTGCTTAGGTAGCAGGGGAAATGGAAAACTAATTTGGAGCACAAAAAAAAAAAATAAAGAGAGGCCACAGAGTACGCAGACAAGAGAATTGTGATAAACAAAACTATAAATCGGGATTGAAGATCATCGCTTAGGAGCGCAACGGCCACGAAAATTCATCATAAAATATCCTCTTACACGATTCAGGGAGGAAAAAAATATCAATGGCTCTCCAGATAATGGAAAAATAAATAAATTTACATCTTCTACAGTGTTTACAAACGATCGATTTACAGCTAACAGCTAAACATATCTGCTACTGCTGGAGAAAGCGTTAGGAAATCTTAATGCTTTACCTCCTTCGCCGAAAGATTGAGGAAAGCAGAGCCGAATGCAAGAAGATCGAAGATCCGCGGAAAACCCTAATCAGCAGAAGAGCTTTAATAGTGCTTATACTGAAAAATGAACGGTGGATTTTGGTCCTGATGAAATGAAGACCATGGGCTAGCGGACTACGATTAACGATAAGATGTCACGGGCTGGGCCTTTTAAGTTTGTGAAAGAGGCCATTTGCTGGTAACCAAAAATGATATGAAATTGAGTTCTAGTTCATTACTTCATTTGATTATTATTTGAATTGAATTTGGCTCTAAAATTTTGATCTGAATAATTTTTGTATCGAGTTTGAATTTACACAAATAACAAAATTAATTCACTTATTATTTTGATTTGATTTAAATGAGTCATATTCATTTCATAAGTATCATATTTGGGTTAAAATGTTCATGTTGATATAAAACTTACACATTCTATATAATAAACATGTCGAACTGGTTAATCTTAGGTCAAATTTTTTTATCCATGTGATACATAGGTTCAATTTGAGTCAAGCATATTGGTGTCGAATCAATTTTATGATAGACATGAACTTGACCTGCTAATCTGAATTAATAACATGATATCGCTACAATTTAATTATGAAAATAATTGCATCAGAGCATCCAGACGTTGCATCAGGCTGTTCTTCAAATTCAATCACAAGTTGGGAGGACATCATAACTTGTAAATATCTATCTTTAGCTAAAGTCGAATTGTCTTACATTTGAATCAATAAGGGTCATTTGGGTTGTTGAAAAAGAAATGATTGAGTAAAATGAACACAATACGAAATGAGCGACAATGATTGTGATGGCGGCTTTTGATGTTATCAAATATTTTGGCCAAAATCAGTGTTTTGGAATACACAAAATTGGGCAAATGGGTGAGTTTCGAATTCATCAAATTTTTTACTCTAAATTTCTTTTTTATCAAATCAAATGATAATGTTTCTAAAACTCCTACATTTAGAATATTTTATACCTAAAACTTGTCAAAATAAACAACTCATATATATAACAACAACATCAAGTCTTTATCCCACTACATTGAATCGACTACATGAATCTTTTTTCTCCACTGTTCTGTTAAGAGTCAAATTCACATTTAAATCTAATAAAGAAATGTCATTTCTAATATTTTCTAACTAAGTCTTTTTAGGTCTACATATACCTTCCTAAACTTAGGTCAAATCTAATACATCAACTCTTCTAAAAAGGTCATGAGAAGGTCGTCGTTTTACATGACCAAACCATCTAAGGCGACTCTTTCTAATCTTATCTATCACTGAAGCTACTCCAACCTTTTCACGGATGTTCTCGTTTTGTATCCTGTCTCTAAGAGTAAATCTACTCATCCACCTGAGCATCCTCATCTCAACAACACTTAACTTAATATTATGCTCATCTTTTAATGGCTAACATTCTACACCATAAAGCATTGCATGTCTCACCACCATCTTATAAAATTTTCTCTTAAGTTTGAGTGATACTTTTCTATCACACAACAAACTAGAAGAATTCCTCCATTTCAACCATCCAACTTGAATTCTCCTAATAATATCCCCATCTATTTCACCATCACCTTGAACAATAGGCCCAAGATATCTAAAATGAGTACCCTTATTAATGACTTGATGCTCAAAGTCATAAACCCCTACTAGATCTATTACTACTAAAATTATACTCCATGTATTCGCTTTTAGATCTACTCAAATGAAAACATTTAGACTCTAAGGTTGACCTCCATAATTTGAGTTTACCTTCAACTCCATCTCTAGTCTTATCAACAAGAAGAATATCATCAGCAAAAAAAGCATACACCGGGGTACATCCTCTTACAAATGTCTAGTAAGAACATCCATAACTAAAGCAAAAAAGATAAGGGCTTAAAGCTGATCCTTGATGTAATCCAACTGAAATAGGAAAATACTTGGTCAAACCACCTTCTGTTTGAACACAAGTACCAACTCTTGCATACATATTCTTAATGACTTGATGTTAATAGTCAAGTGACAATAGTCGAATGATGGAAGTCTTGCAATGACGGCGGACATTATTGATGTTGGTCATCAATTGTAATCGCCAAAAAATGTAATAGAGTTCTCTAACTCTCTTAACTCTTAACCTTAATTCATGTAGAAAATAGAGCTCTGCTTATAACTTTTTTGATAGAGACATTTTGATTAATTTGATCATAATTCAAAACACGCCATCAAACAATCTATATTGATTCCATCGGTCATAGATTATTTATCCAACATTTGATTGATATAATGATGCTAGAATCAAATAGTGTTAGGCTCACTAGATTCATGTCGTTGAGATTTTGATTTGACTATAGACACCCAACATTTGGATTATTGTCTTGAAGTTTTTTAAATATGTTGCAAGTTGAGCACAGTTGGAGTCAGATCGGTTGTAGTGTTGATGAATTCATCTCATTAATACGTTCAACTTGATTATAAGTTTGTTGAAATCAGAGTTTGCATCATCCTAAATTTAATTATGAAAATTTTCAATTTAAATATTATCTTAAGATTCATGTCCATCGTTTTCATATTAATTCATAAAAATATAAATTATTTTATTAAAAAATACAAAAAGCTTAATCAATATTAAAAAACAATAATAATATGAATTTTTAAATCATTATTGAAAGGAGCCAAAATAAAAATTTAAAGTTCACCTCAAATTCATATAGCGCTTATCCACCTTGTAACCCGATTTAAATATTATTTTCAACATTTTGCCCTGGAGGAAATATTTAATTAAATAAATAAAAATTTTACTTCTAAGAAAAAAAATATAATTATTTGAACTATATTTTTATTAGTGAATTAATTAAATAAAAAAACTTAAATAATTTAATTCAAAGATAATTAGCTGAAAGATTTACATACATATTATATAATTTGTGTATTTATACTACTAATATCTAAATTTTAATATTTATTTATATAATATTTAAATATTTAATATATTGAAATTTATTAAAATTAAAATTTAAGATAAACTATATTTTATTTATATATTTTAATATAATTAGGATATTAAAATATTATATAAATGAATATTGAGTTTTAATTTTAAATACATAAATATAAAAAAATTATGTGATATTTACATAAATCCCATAATTTGTTTAGTCCTTCTCTTTAAATATTTATTTCAGATTGTTTTTTTTATGTAATTTCTTAGAAAAAAAATATAATATTTCTCATCGAATAAAATGACATTTACTGCTTCTGAAAGCTGTCGCTATTTATAAGAACAAGCGCGCAATGATTAAAGTGACTGATTAATAATGACCTGTCGTCTTCAGTGGTCTTCATTGAAAGAAAATTAATGCCTAATAGTCTATTTTTTAGTGACATAGCCCACCCTAATTCTTTTATTAGAAGCTTCTTTTTAAATATTTATTAATTCGGGATTTAAATAAATATATTAATGTGTGTTTGAATTTATAATTAAATTATCTTAAAATAAAAAATAAGTGCTTTGAAGGAGTTTGATAATGAAAGCTGATAAGGAGCGTAAGTGAGCGAAGTTGGCTCAAACTCGACTCATTAATAAGCTAAAGAGTCGTGCTTATCGAGTCACGAGTTCTAGCCCGAGCCTATACTTAATTTCAACTTGACTTGACTCGGCTCGTAAGCTCGTCAAGTTGCTTAATTAACTTATAATATAATTTAATATTTTTAAATTATTTAATTATTTTATTTGTATAGTAAAAGTAAAAAAGTCATAAAATTTTTAATTTAAAACTAATAAATTGAGCTTCACAATCGAATCAAGCATGAGTTTTTCAAATATGCGCGAGGCTAAAATTATTTTAAACAGCCGAGAATAGGGGTGTTCTAGTTCATTTGATTATTATTTGAATTGAATTTGGCTCTAAATTTTTGATCTGAATAATTTTTGTATCGAGTTTCAATTGACACAAATAATAAAATTAATTGAATTATTATTTTGATTTGATTTAAATGAGTCATATTCATTTCATAAGTATCATATTTGGGTTAAAATGTTCATGTTGATATAAAAACTTACACATTCTATATAATAAACAAGTCAAATTGGTTAATCTTAGATCAAACTTTTTTATCCATGTGATACATAGGTTCAATTTGAGTCGAGCATATTCGCGTCGAATCAATTTTATGCTAGATATGAACTCGACCTGTCAATCTATATTGATAACATGATATCACTACAATTTAATTATGAAAATAACTGCATCAGAACATCCAGACGTTGCATCAAGATGTTCTTCAAATTCAATCACAAGTTGGGAGGACATCATAACTTGTAAAGATCTATCTTTAGCTAAAGTCGAATTGTCTTACATTTGAATCAATAAGGGTCATTTGGTTTGTTGAAAAAGAAAATGCTTGAGTAAAATGAACACAATATGAAATGAGTGACAATGATTGTGATGGCGGCTTCCGATGTTATCAAATATTTTGGCCAAAATAAGTGTGTTTTGGAATGCACAAAATTGGGCAAATGGGTGAGTTTCAAATTCATCAAATTTTTTACTTTAAATTTCTTTTTTTATCAAATCAAATAATAATATTTCTAAAACTCCTACATTTAGAATATTTTAAACCGAAAATTTGTCAAACTAAACAACTCTTATATACAACAACAACATCAAGCCTTTATCCCACTACATGGGGTTAGCTACATGAATATTTTTTTCTCCATTGTGTCCTGTTAAGAGTCAAATTCACATTTAAATCTAATAAAAAAGATCATTTCTAATATGTTCTAACCACGTCTTTTTAGGTCTACCTCTACCTTTCTTAACATAGGTCAAATTTAATACATCAACTCTCCTAACAGGGTTATCAGAAGGCCATCGTTTTACATGACAACCCAACTAAAATAGAAAAATACTTGGTCAAACCACCTTGTGTTTGAATACAAGTAACAACTCCTGCATACATATCTCTAATGACTTGAATATAAGCATTATTAACCCCTTTATTTTCTAGAACTCTCCATATCACTTCTCTTGGAACTTTATCATATGTTTTCTCTAAACAACTCCTACATACCTTAATTATTAATTTGCATGAATGAAGCTTCTTAACTCAAAAAGAATAAATTCATTTACAAAATTCCATGCTGCCAATCTATTTATCATATGACATATCTATGACATTTATACACTACAAAATATCATTTGGTTCATTAGGCAACATACAATACAATAGTGCACTTATTACTTCTAAAAATGGCTTATCTATGTAAATTAATGCATGGCTTATAAATATTTCATGGTACAATTCACTAAGAGTTGTACTTTAAATAAGTCATATTTTTAAAAGCCATACACTTTGACCCTAACATTTGCGTCACTTAACATGGGACTTTTCATTAACAAAGTTGCCAATGGCGAAAGAAATGTTAAAAAAATCATGATATTTTTATCTTTTCTTATATCTTACTCTATATCTTATATCTTTTGATTCGGGTGTAGAAACCATGCCTTCTCTCTTATAATGCCTAACAATTTGCATCAAATTAGGAGCATACACGCGGCCACCATCGATAAATATCAAAAGATAGTAAAACTACTCAATTTTTAGCTATCGAGTTGTCACTTCACCATATCTTTCTATGGCTCAAAACCCAACAGTAACAACCATAATACTTATCACTCTAGCCCATTTCGTAAGTTCATATCAATCATGCCATAAGGTTGCTCCACACAGTGACTCAAATACCAAGAACTCTTTGTGACTTTCACCAAGGAACACCTTTTTAGTATAGTTCCCATAGTGAGAAACCAATATGAATGCTCCCGTTAGGTTACTTAGACTCTCAGGACATCTTATTGGACATGTTAATTTATATGATTGATGACTGCAAAACTTCTAATTTCATCACTTTGCCTTAGATTTGTAGTGATTTGCCTAAAATTTACTTGGCCAAGTCGCCGACATTTTCTTATAGATAACTTTCTATGACTTCACCTCCCAGGGAGTCATCTCAACTACTAATCTGTCGACAACTTATACCTCACCAACTCTCAATATGCCCACTCATGATCATCCCTCTGGTTGTTCTCGAATAGTTTCCTCAATACCTTTCTAGGGCACATTCTCCAAATGGTGCCAAAGTTGACAATTGCCACCTATATTGCAAATCATTAGCACATTTGTTCAATTTTATAAGTTTATTTTATTCTTAGTAAAAACAAGAAGGCTACTTGGGAATTCGGAAATGTAGTACTAGAATTCTTGTAGAAAAAAAAAGGAGTTTTGCTCCCATTTGTAATTTTTTTTACTATAGTTTGCTTGCCAATATTAGTTATTGCTCCATCACCACATAAAGCGTCCACCTTTTGATGTTGCCTAACTTTCTTATCGAACAATGCATTCTAGTGTCCTACACTAGCTAGATGCTAACCTTAGCGATCTCCAATTGAATTTTTTATATTATGTTTTTGTATTTCCATATTATTAGGGAAGGTAATTATTTGTAACCTCAAATAAAGACTAGTGGATATATTCTAATTAAAAAAATGTCATATAACTTTTCATTATATTTAAACTTTTCAAATAAAAAAAATCCTTACATCATTTGGATATTCACCACTTTATTTATTTTTTATTCATATATGTGTAGAATTTTCATGCAAGTGAAGAAATATCTCTCAGTCTTAATTATTGCAAAGTCTCTGGCATACAAAAATGGAAGTAACCTTGCAATAGCTTAATTTTATGTTATCTTTGTTTTATATGGGAAAATCCTATTAAGATATCAAATATCTAAACATGATCTATAAACATAATCTTTATTAATGTGAGTGTTTTTATTTGATGTATATGAAATATAATTTTAATTATTATTGCAAATTTTGCATACACTGATCGGTTTAAGTGAATTCTCTTTAACGTAACAAATAAAAGTTGTCATGATATTTAGATTTATATTACATGAAAATCATTAGATTTTCTTTGACATTAGAGCAATATAAATTCTTTATATGCATTATTAATATCAAAATAAATATAATATTTTTTAAATTCATCATAATATAATTTGTATCAGGATATTTTGACCCAATTTTTTTCAAATATAACCTTGTTTTTTTTTTAACACATGATGTTGTCATTGGAATTTTTTAAACTTAAATAATCAATATTTGATTCAACAATTAGGAAGATTTGTATAATTTATTGGTTGTTTGCTTTGGACATAAAAGGGGACCGAGAGAGAATAAGATGATAAAGTAGATGGGTTTTTTATATTCATGTTACATACTAGAAATTTACGATGGTTGAGTATGTGAGATATTAGAATTTTTTATGTGAAAAATATAAGAATAAGAAAATTTATGGAGCCTAATCTAGTTGTAATAATTTATTATAAAATAGAAAATACAATGATTAAGAAGATGAGATTATTCACAGTTGACAATAATTGTTTGATTATGATTTTAGGAATTATAGAAATCATGTTTTCACAGACAGACAATTAAAGGCTAACAACATCATTGATGTCAATAGTAAAGTGACAATAGGCGGTTGATGGAAGTCTTGCAATGGTGGTGGGCACTGTTGATGTTGGTCGTCAATTGTAATCGCCAAAAAAATGTAATAGAGTTCTCTAACTCTCTTAACTCTTAACCTTAATTCATGTAGAAAATAGAGCTCCGCTTATAACTTTTTTGATAGAGACATTTGATAAATTTGGTCATAATTCAAAACACGCCATCAAACAATCTATATTGATTCCATCGGTCATAGATTATTTATCTAACATTTGAGTGACATAATGATGTTAGAATCAAATAGTGTTAGGCTAACTAGATTCATGTCGTTGAGATGTTGATTTGATTATAAACACCAACATTTGGATTAATGTCTTGAAGTTTTTAAATATGTTGCAAGTTGAGCACAGTTGGAGTCAGATCGGTTGTAGTACTGTTGATGAATTCATCTCAGTAATACGTTCAACTTGATTGTAAGTTTGTTGAAATCAGAGTTTGCATCGTTCTAAATTTAATTATGAAAATTTTCAATTCAAATGTTATCTTAAGATTCATGTCCATCATTTTCATATTAATTCATAAAAATATAAATTATTTTATTAAAAAATACAAAGAGCTTAATCAATATTAAAAAAATAATAAAAATATGAATTTTTAAATCATTATTGAAAGAGCCAAAATAAAAATGTAACGTTCACCTCAAATTCATATAGCCCTTATCCACAAGTAGGACAACCCACATCTCCACCTTGTAACCCGATTTAAATATTATTTTCAAAATTTTGCCCAGAGGAAATATTTAATTAAATAAATAAAAATTTTACTTCTAAGAAAAAAATATAATTATTTGAACTATTTTTTATTAGTGAATTAATTAAATAAAAAAATTTAAATAATTTAATTCAAGATAATTATTTGAGAGATCTACATACATATAATATAATTTATGTATTTATACTACTAATTATCTAATATTTAAATTATATTAAATTTATTAAAATTAATTTTATAAGATAAAATATATTTTATTTATATATTTCAATATAATTAGGATATTAAAATATTATATAAATGAATATTGAGTTTTAATTTTAAATACATAAATATAAAAAAATTATGTGATATTTACATAAATCCCATAATTTGTTTAGTCCTTCTCTTTAAATATTTATTTCAGATTGTTTTTTTAATGTAATTTCTTAGAAAAAAAATATAATATTTCTCATCGAATAAAATGACATTTACTGCTTCTGAAAGCTGTCGCTATTTATAAGAACAAGCGCGCAATGATTAAAGTGACTGATTAAAAATGACCTGTCGTCTTCAGTGGTCTTCATTGAAAGAAAATTAATGCCTAATAGTCTATTTTTTAGTGACATAGCCCACCCTAATTCTTTTATTAGAAGCTTCTTTTTAAATATTTATTAATTCGGGATTTAAATAAATATATTAATGTGTGTTTGAATTTATAATTAAATTATCTTAAAATAAAAAATAAGTGCTTTGAAGGAGTTTGATAATGAAAGCTGATAAGGAGTGTAAGTGAGCAAAGCTGGCTCGAACTCGACTCATTAATGAGCTAAAGAGTCATGCTTATTGAGTTCCAGCCCGAGCCTATACTAAGCTCAACTTGATTTGACTCGGCTCGTAAGCTCGTCGAGTTGCTTGATTAACTTATAATATAATTTAATATTTTTTAAATTATTCAATTATTTTATTTGTATAGTAAAAGTAAAAAGTCATAAAAAAATTTAATTTAAAACTAATAAATTGAGCTTCACAATCGAATCAAGCATGAGTTTTTCAAATATGCGCGAGGCTAAAATTATTTTAAATAGCCAGAGAATAGGGGTGCAAACTAGTCGAGTCAAGCTCGAATCAAGCCTAACTCGAGCTCGATTCACTAGCCAAATCCCTAGCTTAAACTCTAGCCGAGCTCAAAATCTGAGCTCGAGCTCAGCTCGTGCCACTGAAAAGAGCTTGCGAGCCTTCCATGGGTTGCCTTTGCTGGCGCTTCCGCGATCCGCCATAACATACGTAGACGAGCCGCTCTTCGAGCAATCGAGTTGAACATCACCTGAGCTCGAACTCGAGCTCGATAATCTGTCAAACTCAAAATTCTACAATGATAATAGCGAGATTGTTTTCTTTACAATAAATTTACAATCAACTTTATAAAATATCAAAATTGACCGTTAAGCATTCATTCAGAATATATTTTTTATAATAAAATTTAACATAAATCTAAAAAGCAAAAAGTAATAGATCTAGCTTCTTGAAGGAAGAACATGTGAATATATTCGTGAAAAAGACCTGTGACTGGTCGGACAACTACCTTTCTTCGTTTGATTTGATATCAGATGGCCGCTTCTGCCGCCGGCCTTTTTGGCACTCGTACTTTGCCAAATTCTCCACGCAACTAAGCCAAACCACACGTACTTTGCAACCCAGTCCTCTGCAAACAACAAAATTACATATATATATATATGCGAAGGAAAATAGAATATTTCTTCTAGATAAGTCTTTGCCAAATATTCTTTTTATAATATTAATTTTAAGCAGATATATAGAGAGGACACTAAGGATCATTATCATAACAATTAAATATAAAACATAAAAAAATTCTTTAATTAGAATTTCATTATCCAAAGATAATAACATTTTTTAAAGAAAGCTATGGAAATTAATACTGCCAATATTATTAGCATTAATGTTAAGAGTGGTAACAATTTTCAAAAGATTATTATTATTATTATTATTTATAAAATTATTTTATAATTTGAAGTATATATAACAATAAGAAGATAATAATAATATTATTAAATTTTATTATTAAATTTAGAGAATATTCCCCCTTCTTTTTTGATAAGTCACAAAAAATTATCTTAATTGAACACGAATTTTGAGGCATATTCAAGTCAAAAACTTTTAAAAGTTTTTAAAATTAAAAAAAATCTAATAATCTCTTTTTTGAAATAAATAAAAAATAAAAAATACTATATTTAAATAATATATATATAATTAATAAAATACTTTTTGAAAAATATTCAATAAATTCAATAAAAAACCATCAAATCATTAAAAATTTAAAAATTAGATACTCTTAAATGTATTTTTTTCATCAATATATATATTTAATATTTTTATATTAAAAAAGCTAACAAAAATTTAATTTAAAACCATCACTATCAATCTCAAATCCAGTTGAAAAATGTTAAAAGAGTATTATTAAAATCATCACGAAGAAAAATTTTTGACTCTAAATCTTATTTTTCAATACATCATTTATATCTTCAAAATATAATTAATTTAAATTGATTATTTACATTTCTTTAATTCTTTGATATCACTCCTTCTCCTGAGATATATCTATTATTTCTGAAAAAAATACCTCATAACTATTTTCATAAATTTGATTTTTTTTTTTCATTAAAGCTCAATTAAAAGATAGTAAGAATAAATGAATTTTCTTAATGATGCAAATTGGCTAATCACACTATGGTAAGTTCAAATTGATGGTCATATACTAACATTCAAACATTTTTAGATTTAAGTTCAAAAGAATTGATTAAAGTTAAACAAACTTTTTAATTTAATGAAAAGTAGGGTAAAATGTGAAAAAAAAATATCAGGTCAAAATAATATTGGCCAAATTGAATCACAAGAGATCTTAAAATTATTTAATTTATTTTGAAATTATTGTAATTTATTAATAATCAATGAAAATTATATTATATATATTAATCTTAAAAGAAATTCAGTAATTTTAAATTTATTTTGACAAAAAATTTAAGCATATATATGAGCTAAATATTTTTCATAAATTATTTCATGTTGGCACAAATTTTTTGTTTACTAAGATGACACATTAGGAATAAAGATATAAATAAATCAGAATACTCTAATATAATTTATATTATAATAAAATAAAAATTTATTAAATATATCCCAAATAAATTTATTAATTTTAAATTTATTTTAATATAAATTATATTTTTAAATATTAATCCTTCATATCATGATCATAATATTATTTTTTATTGAATATAACAAAAATATTGACCCATAGTTTTGGCCGATATGAACATTAAAAAAATTTATATTAATATGAGAGCAACCCTCTGGAATTACTACAAAATCCTAATCTTTAAATCAACCAGTGCTTAATTTATATAAATTATTAATGTATATATGCACATATTAATTAATAACAATACAGCTAAAACAATTTCAAATGCATTATAAATTAATACCCTAAGGGTAAACCCTGATGGAATAGTTTCAAGTTACTTTTGCCTTAAAAAATTAAATAAATTTCGAGCATTTTTATTTGAAAAAAATTTATATCATGATCAAAATTTAGATCAAAATGAGCCTTAAAACTATTAGATTTTAGCTTCGTTTTGGACAACTTTATTATTGCTTCTTAAAACAATTTTTTAGTAAAAAAATTTATAATTCAAGAAATTTATAAATTTTTGTACTAAAAAGCTAATTTAAAAAGTAGTAAGAAAGTCGTCTCAAATGAAGCCTTAGCTTGGCTTTATTTGAGGGAGCTTTTTAACAGCTTTTATGTTAGAAAAAATAATATATGTTTGAAAGATAGCTTTTACACAACTTTTTTAAAATTTTATCTTTAAAATTTATTTTTTGAAAAGCATATTTAAAACAATGGTTTAAAATGAACTTTTAAAAGCACAAATAAAAAAGTATAAGCTGCCCCAAACGGCCAAATGAAGCCTTACTTTGAGATAAGTGCAATGTATATTATTTATGTATTATAAAGTCCTGAAAAAGGGAAAAACCACGGGGCCACGCCCAATTGAAAAAGTTCCACTAGTGTTGTATGAAATACACGAGGCTGATTCGTCCGTTAAATTCAGAACGATCAGGTTACAATGAGTATCAGTTACAAGGCCAAGCAGAGTTCCGACGTCACTCGGGTGTCTGGCAAAATTCCGACGTCACTCGGGCGTCGGGTAGAATTCCGGCGTCGAGCAGAATTTCGACGTTGCTCCGGCGTCGGGCAGAGCTCCGGCGTTCCTCGGGCGCCCCGTGGTGTTCCGGCGAAGTTCCGGCGGTGTTCCGGCGGTGGTCGAGAAGGAGTTGTTCACTCCTAGACTTCTCTTCTCTTCTTCTTCTCTTCTTGGCTTAGGTCCCCTCTTAAGAGAAATGAGGGGCTATTTATAGTTTTTCTGGAGTGACATAGCCCGTAAATAGATGAGGGATCAGGGGCAAATAAGGAGTGATCCGGATGAACGGCTGATATTGAATCCCTTGATCATGAACCATTTATTGAGCATCTTAAGGTCTTAATGGTATCATAATTCTACGATCTTGGGCTAGTTGGATTCGTCTCGTCGAGCCGCTCGATTCGACTATAAGCTCGTCAAAATCGGAGACCGTTTGGTAACTCAAATTGCTGTTCGATGCTTCCAAAAGCGCTTCGCATACTTAATTTGGACTCGTTTGGGCTCGGATTGAGTCGAATTTGGTGTCATTGGATTCGTATTTCCGAGACGCTCAGTTCGACTATAAGCTTGCTGAAATCGGAGTTTAAATGGTCTCCGAATTAATTTTTGAAGTTTTCAACTTGAGTTTTTCCTCGAGATTCGTGCCCGATCAAGATAACTTTTTGGCGATATATCAGTTGCCCCCCTATTTTTGGACGTCGAAACTCCACGAGTCCGAAAATACTTATTCCGGTATTTTACATTGGCTGAATCGCAAAAAATTGCTTTCAAAAAGATATAATTTTCCTCAAACTAAATTGTAGAGGCCTCGTTGAGCTCCGAAAGTGTCAAAATTGAGTTCGGAACGTCGAAAAATGTGTCCGGGGACCCCAAAAATGTCAAATTTGGACCGTCCGGGCCCAAAATCGGAGCCCGGTAACGCGTAGGCGGCCGAACCGGGGGCAAGAGGCGCGCCTCTTGGGGCGCGCGGCAGTTGCCCCCCCCCGAAATTTTTTTTTTTAAAGTGGGGCCCACATGGATTAAAAAATCCGAAAAAATTCCAAAAAATTTCCGAAAAAATTCAGAAAAATTCAAACTTTCTTCTAGAAGTCTCCTCCCTCCAATTTTCAAACATTTTCCCCCCTTTTTTCTCATTAATTCCCTCTCTTTTCATCCTATAAATACCCCCCTTGGGGTAGGGGACAAAATGCCCCTTTCTTCCTCTTCTCCTGGCCTTCTAGCTTTTGGCATTCTGAGGCTTTCCGCCATTTTTAAGTAGGTGACTTTCCCTACTTGATCTGGCGCCCCTCCTTTTGCGCAGAAGTTAGCAGTTTTCCCCCTTCCTCTCTCCATTTTTCCTCCATTTTTCTTCCTACTTTGGAGGCTTTCCGTAATTTTTCGTAGGTGATTTTTCCTACTTAGATTTGCGCCCCTCTTTAGTAAAGGAAGCAAAATGGGTGATCCTACATCCTCAAAAAATCCTTCAGAAGACCGTCATGCGCAACGATCTGAAGTTTCAAAGAGGACCCAAAAGGCGCCGAAGGCTGACGATATGATTTCCACCGTCACTGAAGACTCTTTCATCTCATTTAGGAAAAAAATTCATTTTCCTAATGATTTGGTGATGAAGGTGCCGGCCAGAACTGATCGTGTCTATTTCTCTCCCCCAGGATATATGACGGTGTATAAATTTAATCTGCGAGTGGGACTACGATTTCCTCCTTCTTTCGAACTGATCGACATTCTGACGATTTGTGGGGTATGCTTGTCTCAATTTTCCTACAGAGCCATGTCGATCGTGATGGGCCTGATCGTGCTTTTTAGAGACCGTGGAGTGGTACTTTCCTCAGAGTGCCTTTCTCGGATGGGTCGTCTCTTTAGCGACGCGCAGGGACGTATTTCATTTAGGTCCAAGTGGTTGGACATCCACACCCGAGACCCCTCGAAAGGTTGGATCAGCAACTTCTTTTATGTGCAGAACGATTGGGGTCTTCAAGAGAAATGGGAGAAATTGAAAGAGCTACCTGTCCCCCTTCACATTGGAGCAGAAGATTTGTTGAGGATACTCAAGCTCCCTGATTTAGATGCTCTACACTACGAGGTGCGTTACTTGAGTAGATACATAGATAAAGAGTACTTGTTCAAGGTTGGATTATCTACTCAAGCAGGGAGATCACATGCTAAAATGTTGAAGAAGTCTGCTAGAGTTCCAGAGGTGGTTCTCCAAAAGAACCACTCCAAGCGATCAGGAAGTGAGGAATGTTTGCAGGCACCGAGGAAGAAGAGGGCAGATGAGGTTTTGACAGTTGTTGGCAAAGGTCCTCGAGTTTCTCCATCCAAGTTATATATTCCATAAGAGGTGTTAAACCATCAGTGCATTGGCCGCCGGCGGGCTGAGGAGTTGGTGAGTTCTCCTTTACTTCTTCCTCTTTTTTATATTTTTTAAGGAATATATTTCTGATATACTCTTGTTTCAATATTCTGATTTCAAGCTTGAGATGACCAAGACTCTGAATGATTGGAACAAAGAGTTTATGAAGGTTAAATACCTTCAGGGAGAGTACAAGAAGAAATATGACAGCAAAATGAAGGAGATGAAGGTGGTGGAGGATCAGCTTGAGGGGTGTAGAGCAGAGTTGGCCAACAAGATCACTTCAGCCTCTTCTCAGAATGAACAGATGGATTGTCTGCATATAGAGTTGGTGGAGGTACAGGCGACAATCAAGCAGCAGGAAAAGACTCAGCAGATCCTTGAGGCTGAGAACGAGAGGCTTCAGAGTGTACTATCCGAGAAGGAGGCTCAACAGTTGCCGTCTGCAGTTATTGAAGAGTTCAAGAAGTCTTATTCTTTCAAGATTATCATTGAGGACCACATTCAGGAAGCTCGCAGTTATGTGGAGGTGAAGGCCTTGGAGGCAGAGTGCGCAGAGGATGGCTTCATCAGGGGCTTCATGAAGGGTGTTCGTACAGTACATCGCAAGACTGGAGCGGAGATCGAGGGGTTGACTCCTAGCCAGGCTTCTGGTGATGCTTCTTCAGACTTTGGTGGTGAAGAGCTGGAGAGTGAGTTGCAGCGAGCTTTTACCTTGGAGGAGGATGAGGATGATGTTGAGATTCTATAGGATGTCTTTGATGTTATTTTGTATCACTTTGCTTTCTTTCTAGTGATTGTATGTATGCTCGATGTCGTTGTTTCTATTTGGTGTACTCGATGTTCAGTGATATATAAAGAAGTTGTTGATGTTCTTTTCTCACATGCGAATGAAATTCACTTAGTTTTACTTCAGTTTGAATTTTAGTGAGCTCTCTTTCGACTTGAACAAATATGAGATATCTTTTTTTAAAGGTTTTGACCTATCCGGGGTGAAAGCACTTGCTTGGTGACATTAACCTATCTGGAAAAGGTCAGATCAAGTCCTTTTGGGATCAAATGATTTTGATATCCAAGATATCCTCCTAGGATATTCGACCTATCTGAGGTTGTTAGTCAAAGCTTTTGCTTGATGATATTAACCTGTGCGGAAGAGGTCGGATCAAATCCCCCTGGGATTGATCATTCAGTGATTGAGATATAATATAGATTGTGTATTTCTCGAATCACAGAAAAAGAGTTTGGAGAGAAAAGACAATAGCACGACAAAGTGAATATCACATTACTTTGTAATATAAGATAGCAGTTCCCTAGAACAACTTAGGGATACAAGAAAAAAGTTCTTCTATAATCAATACATAAGGGATGTACGAAAAACTTTAAAGATATATAACACGACTACAGGAGAAGATAAGATGCAAGATAAACATATCACATAGAAAGATAGTAGTATCAACTCCTACTGATAATATTTGCGAAGATTACCCACGTTCCAAGTTCGGGGAAGCATTTTTCCACCAGCATCCTTCAGTTTGAAGGTTCCAGGCTTGACCATAGCCGCTACCAAATAAAGACCCTCCCAGAGGGGGGAGAGCTTATTACGCTGAGGGCCTTTTCCAGCGGCTTCAATGCTTCGTAGTACTAAGTCTCCAATGGTGATAGGGTGAGGCTTGACCCTTCGATTGTAGTGACGGGCGATTCTTTGGTGGTATGCAGAGGTTCTAAGTGAGGCTTCATCTCTTACTTCTGGGAGGAGACTAAGTCTCCAATGGTGATAGGGTGAGGCTTGACCCTTCGATTGTAGTGACGGGCGATTCTTTGGTGGTATGCAGAGGTTCTAAGTGAGGCTTCATCTCTTACTTCTGGGAGGAGATCCAAATTTGCTCTAAGCCTCTCCTCGTTGTTATTGATGTCAAAAGTCTAAACTCTGTAGCTAGGAACTCCGATATCAACCGGTATGACTGCTTCTGTACCAAAGCAAAGGTTATATGGGGTTTCCCCTGTAGGATTTCTGGCGGTGGTCCGATAAGCCCAGAGGACATTGGGGAGTTCTTTGGCCCACTGCCCCCCAACCTTCCTCAGGCATGTCTTTAGCCCTTTCAGAATTGTTCGATTTTTAACATCTGTTTGCCCATTAGCTTGAGGATGGGCAACAGCTGTATGGACGAGCTGAATATGAAAATCCTTACAAAATGATGTAAAGATCTTCCTAGTGAACTGCGTCCCGTTATCAGTGATGATTTTCACAGGAATGCCAAAGTGACATATTATGTTTTTTCATAAGAATTGCTTGGCATTTGCTTCAGTAATCTTCGCCAAAGGTTCCGCCTCTACCCATTTGGTGAAGTAATCTACAGCCAGAATAATAAATTTTCGCTGTCCAGTGGTTATAGGAAAAGGTCCCATTATATCAATTCCCCATTGGGCAAAAGGCCAGGGGCTTTGAAGGGATGCAAGCTCCAGAGCGGGTGTATGAGTGAGGTTGGAATGCAGTTGACAGCTTTCGCACTTTTGTGTGAACTCAAGTGCGTCCTGTTTCATTGTAGGCCAATAGAATCCCTGTCTCATAATCTTGTAAGCTAATGCTCTTCCTCCCAAATGTTCTCCACATACTCCTGAATGAACTTCTCGAAGTGCGTAATCAGCTTCTGATGGTGGGAGACCTTGAGGTACGGCCCAAGGAAGGAGCGCTTATACAACTCATTGCCGATAATGGTGAAATTTGCGGCTTGTCTACGAAGTCGTATTGCAGCCATAGGTTCTTCAGGTAGCACTTCATCTTTCAGAAAAGACAAGATGGGTTCGATCCAAAATATCTCTCTTGGTTCGTCAATTGATTGTATGACCCATGGACCCTGAATACTTGGAAAGTGGATCTCCTCGATACACCTTCTCTTATAGATGTCCCCTGTTGTTGATGTAGCAAGTTTAGAAAGAGCGTCTGCTCTCATATTTTGTTCTCGAAGGATATGTATGATTTGATGCTCTTCTATACGAGCCAAGAGTAGCTTCACAATGCTACAATATTAAGCCAGCTGAGGATTATGAATATCAAACTCTCCCTCCACCTGAGAAGCGACTAGTTGGGAATCAGTGTGGGCTATTAGGTTTTGGACTTCACAGTCAATTGCATGTCTCAATCCAGCAATAATGGCCTCGTATTCGGCTATGTTGTTGGTTGCTGGGAACTTGAGTCGGAGCCCATACTCAAGGGTAACTCTCTGCGGAGAGATTAATAAAATTCCAACCCCAGCCCCGAAACTTTCTGAAGCTCCATCGGCGTACAATGTCCAGCATGGAGAAGAAGGTGAAGCACTCGGTTGTACATCAGATATCAGAACGGTGCATTCAACTACAAAATCTGCTAGTGCTTGAGATTTAATATCGGGCCTAGGCAAGTAGTGGATATCAAATTCTCCCAGTTCTACAGACCACTTAACAAGCCTGCCTGATGCTTCTGGCTTCTGCAGAATGCTTTTTAGCGGCAGATTCGTGTAAACCCCAATTGAATGGGCTTGAAAGTAAGGACGTAGTTTTCTGGCGGAATAAACTAACGCTAATGCTGTCTTATCTGCCAAAGGATAACGTCCCTCTACTTCAGATAAAATCTTACTAATATAGTAGATAGGACATTATATAACATTTTCTTCTCGGACCAGAACCGAACTAATGGCTTGGATAGATACAGCCATATACAAATACAATCTCTCTCCTGGTATTGGTTTGGAAAGTAGTGACGGGGATGCCAAATACTTTCATAATTGTTCGAAGGCTTCTTGACATTCATCTGTCCATTGAAACCCAGAGCTACGAGCGCCTCTAAGTATCTTGAAGAAGGGCAGATATTTGTCTCCTGAACGTGCCAGGAAACGAGATAGTGCCGCAATTCTCCCATTCAGCCTTTGGACCTCCTTGATGTTCTTTGGCGGCACCATGTCCCTTAGTGCCTTGATCTTCTCCGGATTGGCTTCGATTCCTCTATGGGTTACCATAAACCCTAAAAACTTTACAGAAACGACTCCAAAAGCACATTTAGCAAGGTTGAGTCGCATATTTTAATGCCTCAATAAGTGGAAACATTGTTTCAGGTCAGAGATATGTTGGGTTTTTTCAAGACCTTTTACCAACATATCATCCACGTACACCTCCATAGTACGTCCAATAAGGCTTTTGAAAATCTTATTCATGAGACGCTGATAAGTTGCTCCAGTATTTTTGAGCCCGAAGGGCATCACCCGGTAGCAGTACAATCCTTTGTCTGTTTGAAAAGCTGTTGCTTCTTCATCAGCGGGATTCATTTTTATTTGATTATAGCCAGAGTAAGCATCCATAAAGCTCAACATCTGATGACCAGAGGTGGTATCAACTAACTGGCCGATGCGAGGGAGCGAAAAACTATTCTTTGGGCAAGCTTTGTTAAGGTCAGTGTAATCTATACACATTCTCCAAGCTCCACTCCCTTTCCGTACCATGACAATATTTGCTAACCAAGTAGGATAGTGCTCTCGTATGAATCCGGCTTCTAAAAATTTATCTATTTCTTGTTCAATTGCTTGCTGGCGATTTGGTGCAAAGTTTCGCTTCTTTTGGATAATCGGTTTGCACGTTGGATTGACTTTGAGGGAGTGAACGATCACTTCGGGGTCAATTCCAGGCATATCTGCTAGACTCCATGCAAAAATATCCTGATTTTCTCGTAGAAAAGCTGTAAAGTTTTTCTTCTCATCATCTGAGAGAAGTGATCCAATTCGCACTATCTTTGAAGGATGCTCTTCAGATATAGATATAGTAGTAAGGTCTTCAACAGGGGAAGCTCTCTGAGGAATATCTTCGCTCCACAGATCAAAGTCCTCGATGCTTAGGGTAATCGTTGGACGAGACTTGATCTGCCTAAGATAGCAGGTTTGCGCTATTTGCTGATCTCCGCATACTACACCGACTCCTGATAGGGTATGAAACTTCAGCTTGAGGTGAGGGATGGATGCGATGATCCCAAAAATTGACTGGAGCGGCCTCCCGAAGATGACGTTATAAGCTGATTCCGACTTACCACGATGAATTGAATGGAGTGTGTAGTCTGTCGAGGAAATTCTCCAAGTACTACCGGGAGATTGATTATTCCTTCTGCTTGTATAAGTCGATTATCAAATCCATATAAAGGACCTGCAGCAGGTTGAAGTTTTTCTCTTGAGAGACCTATGTTGAGAAAAGTAGAGTAGAACATGACATCTACGGAGCTTCCGTTGTCCACAAGAATTCTTTTGACATTGTAACACGGGTCACCTATGCCTGCGTTTATGACAAGCGGATCTTGATGGGGGTTTTTACTCCTTCCAGGTCGGAATCATCAAATGTGATGGAATGATCGATACGAGCCTTTTTTGGAGTTGGGTTTTCTTCCACAGTTAGAAAGACTTGGTTGGATAGTAAGGGGAATCCGACGATTGTTTCAATTTCGCCAACCGTTATCCGGTTATTCACTGGCTGTCTTTGTGGTTGATTCTGCCCCCCAGTGGGACGAGCTTCTTCTCGGGTAGGTGGATTCCCAATAAACTGTCGAAGATAGCCCTGACGGATGAGTCTTTCAATCTCTTCCCTAAGTTGCCTACAGGATTCAGTAGTGTGGCCACGACTACGATGAAAGTGGCAGTACTGATCTTGGTTTCCTGTATTCGGCTTCAAAGGATGCGGCCACTTCACTTTATCTTGATCTTGAATTGCCATCAACACATTTGCTCGAGATGTGTTGAGCGAAGTGTACTCCTTCTCCTGTCGGGGTTCTCGTCGTGGCAATGGGGGTCTAGGAGGTAGATTGCTCTTCCCTTGCTTTTTCCGTTGTGATGATGGATTATCCACGTCAGGTGCTCCCTTGCGTTTCCCAGTGGGTTGCTCGAACTGTTTTCTATAAGCATTTATTGCCTCATCTACCGATATCTGTGCTTCCACACGATGGATCAGATCGACATATGAATGAACAGTATCACGCATGAGTGCCGAATAGAAGGGGCCAGGATGAAGTTCTCCAAGAAAGACCCCTCTGAGCAATTCTGGGTCTACTCCTGGGATTTGTCGAGCCTCGATAGAAAACCGTCAAAAGTACTCTTTCAACGATTCTCCCTCGTTTTGACGAATCCCGGAAAGGTGAGAAGAATCCTTAGTAATTCTTCAGTTGGCTACAAACTGCTCGATAAATATCTTGGCCAATTTAACAAATATGGGGATCGTTCCGGCTGGAAGTGAATAGAACCATGTTCGAGCTTGTCCTTTAAGAGTGGCAGGGAAAACCTGACAAAGAAGTGCGTCTGAAGCTCGTTGAATATGCATGATGGTCCTGTAGTGGTCGATGTGCTCGTATGGGTCGGATGTCCCATCGTAGGATTCGATGCTTGACAGCTTAAAGCCAACTGAAATAGGGTGTTGAAGAATGGCTTCCGTTAGGGGTGACGACTCCTGGAAGTCCCACTGACGAAGAGGTTGTCTTACGCCTCCTGTAGGGAACTCCTCCCGGATCAATCATTGCAGTTCGTGGCGTAGGGCATTACGAGGGAGCTCAGCAATATGAGGTTGGGCTAGCTCCTCAGGGAGGTCTTGAGGAAGGCGAGATTGCCGACCTGTGTGCGGAGGATGTGTAGAACTTGCTATATCAGCCAGTTCGTTATCTTAGTGTGACTGCGAACGCCTCCTGGGTGGAGGAAGAGGAATCTCAGCTTGAGGATGTTCAATTTGAACAGCTTCAACACGTGGTGGATCTCGAGGGAGAAGAACCTCCTCCTGAGGTACTAGGGTCGGTTGTCGAGTCTCTCGCAAGAGTTGTAGGATCTCGTTTTGAGATTCTTCCATCTTTCGAATTCTCTCTTCTAGGGAGGGTCCTGAGGTCCCTTCTTCAGGTGCGTTTTGACCCCCGGGGTATAAAGAGGCAGATATCGGACGTCTATGATTTATAGACTGATTTCTGGATTGGTGGGAGTTAGAGTGAGAAGCTCCAATGATACGACTGCTGCGCATGTTGACCATCGTAGCAATACTTGAAGTTATGGGATGGATTTCCCACATATGACGTCAAACTGTTGCGGACTCAAATATACACGGCGATAGAGTTTAAATTTCCATCTCAGCATTGTACGTATATCCAGCACACAAACAGAAGAATGAAAGAACACCAGAATTTTTACGTGGAAAGCCCTGAAAAAGGGAAAAATCACGGGGCCACGCATAGTTGAAAAAGTTCCACTAGTGTTGTATGAAATACACGAGGCTGATTCGTCCGTTAAATTCAGAACGATCAGGTTACAATGAGTATCAGTTACAAGGCCAAGCAGAGTTCCGACGTCACTCGGGTGTCCGGCAAAATTCCAGCGTCACTTGGAAAGAATTCCGGCGTCACTCGGGCGTCGGGTAGAATTCCGGCGTCGGGCAGAATTCCGACGTTGCTCCGGCGTCGGGCAGAGCTCCGGCGTTCCTCGGGCGCCCCGTGGTGCTCTGGCGATGCTCCGGTGGTGTTCCGGCGAAGTTCCGGCGGTGGTCGAGGAGGAGTTGTTCCCTCCTAGACTTCTCTTCTCTTCTTCTCTTCTTGGCTTAGGTCCCCTCTTAAGAGAAATGAGGGGCTATTTATAGTTTTTCTGGAGTGGCATAGCCCGTAAATAGATGAGGGATCAGGGGCAAATAAGGAGTGATCCGGATGAACGGCTGATATTGAATCCCTTGATCACGAACCATTTATTGAGCATCTTAAGGTCTTAATGGTATCAGAATTCTACGATCTTGGACTCGTTGGATTCGTCTCGTCGAGCCGCTCGATTCGACTATAAGATCGTTAAAATCGGAGACCGTTTGGTAACTCAAATTGCTGTTTGATGCTTCCAATAGCGCTTCGGGTACTTGATTTGGACTCGTTTGGGCTCGGATTGAGTCGAATTTGGTGTCATTGGATTCGTATTTCCGAGACGCTCAGTTCGACTATAAGCTTACTGAAATCGGAGTTTAAATGGTCTCCAAATTAATTTTTGAAGTTTCCAACTTGAGTTTTTCCTCGAGATTCGTGCCCGATCAAGATAATTTTTTGGTGATATATCAATACTTATTTTAAAGCACGGCAAAAAATTTTCAAAATCATCATGATTATTTTTTATCCCAATATTATGACATAATTTATTTAAAAAATAAATCATTATTGTTGTGGGCTAGAATATTCGCGGTGGTAAAGTAGGAAAGTCTTTAGGCTTAAGTGTTGTACTGATACATAGTACACAAACAAAGAAATTAGAAACACTAGGATTTTTACGTGAAAATTTTTGAAAAAGGGAAAAAACCACAGGGGCCACGCTCAGTTGAAATGATTCCACTTATATTTGGGTAAATTACAAAGATCGTCCCTAAACTTGAAGATGGTCAGATTACAAAAATCCAGAAAGTGGGTTGAACTTCGTGTGGATGACAGCGGTTGGAAGAAGTCCTGCAATGGTAGTAGAGCGGAAGTCTGACAGCTGTTGGATAGAAGTTTGGCTAGGGTCGATGGACGAGTGGAAGTCCAGCAATGGTCAGTGGCTGGGCAGAAGTCCGGCTATGGCCGATGGCAGGGCAGAAGTTTGGCGATAGTAGGTGGCCGGGCGGAAGTTTGATGACAATTGGTGGTGGGGCAGCGGTCGAGGAGGAGAAATCTGGTGGCAAGAGAGCTCCCAAATTTCTCTTCCTCTCTTATCTTCTTTGTCTTGTTTGCTCCTCCTTCAATGAAGAATGAGAGATCTATTTATAATTTTCTGGGAATGACATAGCTAGTAAATAGGGAGAATATTAAGTGTAAGTTGAGAGTCGATCTTTTTGATGAACTGCTTATATTAATTCCCTTGATCATAGACTGATTATCGAGCATTTGTGTGTCTTAATGATGTCAAAATTCGATGATCTTGGGCTCGTTGTATTTGTCTTGTCGAGCCCCTCGATTCAACTATAAGCATGTCACATTTGAATATCATTCGGTTATCCAATTTATGCTTTGAACTTCTAAAATATGCTTCGAGCTCTCGATTTGGACACATTTGGGCTCGGATTGGATCGAATTTGGTGTCGTTGGGTAAGCCTTTTCCAGATGTTCAATTCAACTATAAGTTTGATGAAATCATAGTTCAGACAGCTCCGGATTTAATTTTGGAAGTTTCTAACTTAAATTTGCATCTAGATTCGTGCCTGATAAAGACAAATTTTTTGGTGATATATTAAATATTAAATGAACAACAAGCATACAATAATGTACATGAGAAAGGAAAAAAAATAAAGGAATATTTTTTAATCAAGCTATGGCCCTCATTAATAATTAATTAAGAAGTCTAGTTATCTAACTAATAAAATGCTTAGTAAGACCAATAATTTGATACACTGATAGCGAAATGTCTCCAACGCTGGGCTCTCGCTTGCCGCCCAAACCTACATGCTTGTCATAATACTTGGAAGCTAGCTGGAATGCTCATAGTTATATGACAGTATGAGTTACCAATTGAAGGAAGCCACTTGAGGTCCCCTATCTTGGAAAACAAAAAAAAATTGCATTAAGACTATCAAATACTTTAATAGCAATAGCAACAGCACAATACATATGATACATATAGATGAATATTTTATGAAATGTTGAAAATATAAGATAATTATTTTGTACTATAAAATAATATCATTACGAGTAATAAGATAAAGTTTGTTTCTTATACTTTTGATAAAATATACATATTTTTTAGGCGGATTTACATACATACCACTTTATATTATGCTATTTACATATCTAACACCTAAAACTTTAATATTTCATGGCTACCACTCAGAAATCAAATATGGGTGCAAGGAATAATATATTAAAGTTTATAAGGTGGTATGAGGGGTACGAATGAAATATATGAGTGATATATTGGATATTAAAGTTGTCTATGGGTGATATGCATAAAATATTAAAGTTTTGAGTATTATATATGTAAATAACATGATATAAAGTGGTATTTATGTAAATCCTCCTATTCTTTAATTGTATTTATATATAATAACTTAGATAAGTGGCTTTATCGCTAAGCCTAGCTTTATAATCTAAGGGGTTGTTTGGCTATCAAGCCATAGGTTTTAAGACTTTAGCAAGCAATCTTAACCTAATTTGTAAGTTCATGATTAAAGGTAGAGTTATGGCTTGGAAAGTAATTGAAGAGAATGATTACAAAGCTATGCTCATTTAAGCAAAAGAGAAATCATTGCCTCTATTTATTGAGTAAGACCTACTAGAAAATAGTAGGGGTTATAATGATAATTTGAAGAAATTTCTGAAGGTATATACAGTATCTCATCTAACATTCAGGATGTTTGTGCTGAGCAGTTGAGTCTTTGATGGAGGAAAATTTTTCCAGTTTTTTATCCCATTTTTTTAACTGTTCGGTGATTTTTAATTGCGTATATTTAAAATTTTCTGCTCATTGAATCCCCAAACAAATAGAAGATGTCCGACACATATGATGTGTAATTTTTTTAGTTTGTTTTTTTTAGATTTTGTAATAATTACATTGATTGCTATTATAAATAAAAAATTAAAAATTTTATTGATTTTTTAGGAGACAATGATCACTAATCCCCAGGTTGACGTGCAGAGAGAGAGTGTGTGAGAAATAATAATGACATTTTTAATTTATTATTTTTTAAGTACTATATTTAGTTACAAATTCATATGTGCTCACTTCCTATGCAAGTTGAAATCTATGCATTATTGAAAGCTATATTTGCTAAAATGTGTTATAAGCTAAACTCAAGTTTTTAAAATCTTCTTCAAAGTGAAATTTATTTATTTTTTATGTTAATTCTATATATGATGAAGTCCATATGCATCTTCAACCACCCCGAGAAAGGCCATCACATATGATATGCCAAATTTTTAGCTATTATATTGCATTTTTAACTTTAGTGATAGCTACTTCAATAATTTTTACATTAAAGAATTTGACTATTTATTTACCTAACTTATGGGACTTTAATGATCACTCATTAGAGAGAGAGAGAGAGAGAGAGAGAGAGAGAGAGAGAGAGAGAGAGAGAGAGAGAGAGAGAGAGAGAGAGATGTTTTGATATCAGTAGCTAGATTTAATATTTTATTTATTCATGTGATCATAAAATTATGTGGTCGCACCTGATAGTTGACCCCTTATTTATAATTGGGAGCAAGGCCAACGCTACAATATAAGAAATTAATAAAAGAATATATTTACATTCAATATTAGTAAGTAGTAATCGAGCCATCATCAACTACGAATTTATGATTATGACTAAATCTTCTAGTCGATAAAATCACAAAGTCTATCATAGTTTGACATCGTTGAAGCATTGACGACTACTGTAAGTCGCTTAACATAATGGATCAGCTAGTGCTTAGAGACCAAATGCATTTACATGGAAGTGAACAACAAACATCAAAACTATTTGACAAATACCACTTATCAACTACGAGGGCGAAATACGTAGGAGCTTTGGGTTGAACGCAACATACTAATGAATGAACAAATATCAATTCAAAAATTCAAATCAATTGATATCAATTATTAATACTATATAAAAAAATTCAACTTTATTACAAAAATTTCACACAAAACTATAGCTACGTTTGGGTGAGCTTTCTTACTGCTTTTTTACTCCATTCAAAAAATTTTGTATTAGAATGCTACTTTCTACAACTTTTGAAAAAGTTAATTTCTCCACTGGAGCTTTATGATAATCTTTATAAAAAGTTACGATCATCCCAAATAGATCTTATATTTTACTCTTAGATAGAAACATAGAACATAGAGTTAAACAAACTTATATCATTATCAATAGCCAAATGTATGTAGCAATCAACTAGAATGTTACCTCATGAAAATATATTTATAATAAAAGAATTTTTAATTTATTACAAGATGGAAAAATTTAATAGGCCAAAGGGTAAAAAGTGGAGCAAACATGAAGGACAAACCTGATGGGTACCGATCGAGGCCCGCCTTCTGTCAATGATTAAGACACCACCAGTGGGGTTTAGCCTTTTTTTTAATAATGTTTAAATAAAAACGTTTTCGTCATTTAGTTCGTGCTGGATGAGCTCTGGGGGCAGTTTGACAATAATGGACAGCACAATTTCAGATAATTACTTCCATGTACATGTTTCTTTTTTCATTTTTTGAGCTGGCCAATTAGAAGGAAAAAAAATGGCAGTTATATGCAATAGGAATGGGAATAATTACAAGCATGCCCTTGGATGAGATTATTATTTTTAATCTCTTTTTTTGTCCTTATATTTTTTTTCTTGGTGTTTGATTTTTCAAATTATTTTTTTGTACCGCTTATATATGATTTTTTATTTTTTCATTAATATTGAATTCAATTTTTCTCGTGAATAAGATCAAATATTTTTGAGAGCACAGTTTGAAGAGAAATAGAGTAGTGGAAAGAGACAAAAAAATTTAGACTTTTTTGGGATTACATTCTTAATGCTTTGTAAAACTTCTTTTTAGTATAAAAATCTCTTGAAAGTAGGGAAAAAGTAATGGTTAAAGCTGTCCCAAAAGTCTTAGTATTAGAAGATCTTATGTGGAACATCCTAGCTAATAGTTTTCCTTAGGAATATTTTATCATAGTTTGTTACTAAGTTTTTAGAATGTTCTTATTAAGTCTTTAAGTATGCAAGTATTGTAGGAGGAAAGATAATTTTTATGAAATATATTTCTCCTTGAAGCTTTAAAGCTTGTGTTGTGTCTCTTTGTTCCCTGGATTGGGATTTACCTTCTTGCTAGTTCGATTCTTCCAACGATCTAACGATTCTCCCCACATCAGTTGGTATCAGAACCTGGAGCTTGCGAAGAAAAATGGACTGCAGAAGGTGGGCTGTCGACGACGATTGAAGCTGAAGAAATTGGGCGGTCGACGAAGATCGACGCCAAATAAGATGGGCGATCGACGAAGATCGACGCCGAAGGAGATGGGCGGTCGACGACGATCGTCGCCGAAGGAGATGGGCAATCGACAACGATCGACGCCGGAGAAGAAGGTGGGAGGTTGACGAGTATCTTCCGCTCCAACTACCTCTCCAATGGCGAGATTTGCCGCCTACCAATATCCTCCGCTTAAACTTTCGCTCAAATGGCGAAATACTCTGCCTGACCATTTAATCCGCAAGCAACCCATGTCCGTTGTCCACGACTCGCCTCCGCTCCGGCCACATTCTGTTTGACCATGATTCTTCCTTTGCATCGACTCACAACCAGGACCGTAATCCCGTTTCACTCCCGTCTTCCACGCGATCCCGCCACCAAGTTGCTACCAAACCCGCTCGCGAGATCTCGTCCGCTTGCGGCACCGTCGATCCTGGCCTGCTCCTCCCAAGTTTTGGGAGAAGCAAATATGCTCTGTCTCGCAACCATACTCGCCATCCCGAGCCCCTCCAGCAAGATTCCGCCGCTGCCCCTCCGCTATTGCCGCTCACTCTCAATCCGCCCAGCCTGGCGTCGTCCCTTTGTTTCCCTAACAAGCCCATGCAACCTTCCACCACTGATAGCAAGTTCGCCGAGGGAGAGCAATTCGCCGATTCCAACTCCACTTCCTTGGCTTCCGCCTCAGTTGTCTCCTGCGATCCAATTTCGCTCCCACGGGCACCACCTGAGCCCGTCGAATAGCTTCCATCACTCACCCAACCTCCTCCGCCTCCGAAGACAACCGATGCCTTCCACCATCCGACCCAATTTCCACTTCCATACCCGACAGCGTCTGGCGATGAATTGCCTCATAGCATGTCATCGCGTGACTTCAGTCCACTCCCAATCTGCATGACTTCGGTGCCTTTGCTCACTCATTACCGGATCCCCCGCTCTCTCAACCTCTCTATAGCGAAGATCCAGATGCAGGAATCATCTCAAGTGATGCCAACACCCGGCCTATGTCCCAGATCAGTACCACACCCAACATTTTCAGATAAAAGTTTCACAGGCGAAGTGCCCAGATCTTTATTGAAGTTTAGGAACCATAGTAAGCTTGATCTAAGCAATGATAGATTATCATTTACCGGAGAATATTTGTAGCATGTCGAGGCTGTAGTTTCTTCTTTAGGGTCTGAATTCTATTGGTGGGGAGATAACTACTGCGGTTCGAGATTGTATGAGACTATTCGAGTTGCAGTTGGATAATAAATATTTGACCTGTAGAATTCTGCCCCAGATCGAAAAGATCAAGAACTTGCAAATCTCTTTAAATCTTAGCTCCAATCACATCCATGGCAATTTGCCGCATGAGCTTGGGAAGCTCGACAAGATGGTTTCATTGGATGTATCTTACGAGTAGCTATCTAGAATTATTCCTTCTAAATTCAAGAGTATGTTGAGTCTAATAGAGGTTAACTTCTCTAATAACCAGTTAACTTGTCCAGTGCCAATTTTCACTCCATTTCAGAAGAGCCATCCGTCAAGCCTTTTAGGAAACAAAGGTCTTTGTGGTGATAGTTTTCAAACCACCTTTGGTAGACAACTCTTTCTCGAACCTAAGAAGAGGAAATTATTGGAGATTGTGAAAGGGGACTTAAAGAATGGCCTCATAGCATGTGCTCGTGCCATAGAAGATGTTGATCTCATGATGGAAGAGTTGTTGATGACCAATCCTGCATCTGGGAGCTTACCTTTTAGAAGACCTCATTGCGAGGATAACATCTACCGGTAGTACAATCTACAAAGCTCTCTAGTGCAAATAACCTACCAGCTCTGAGCTCCTCTCATACATGCATATTTTATATGAGGTCTGCCCTTACTTTAAGTTTGGCTCTAAGAAGGATGTGATTTCGTGGAACTCATTTGTTGGGCCATTGCTAAGAACATGGGAGATTCAGGATGCATAGCAGTTGTTCGATAAAATAACAAATTGTTTGATGAAATCAGGAGCTTACTATACTATTCTAGTTGGGATAAAGAACTCATTCCAAGGGCCAACTATGTTGTGATTTCTATCGATGGAGGCTTGCAAATTTGTGGAAATCCAAAGGAACTTAATCGACTGATGAATAAGCTTGCGGATAGGTATAAAAGATGCAAAATTTTTGATCCAAGAATCCGTTTCTCTACACCTACCTCCTTTATGATAAAGCGCCTCGACGGAGTCGAGCTTTTTTGGACGCTAGGGGAGTATGATGTGGAACATCCTAGCTAATAGTTTTCCTTAGGAATATTTTATCATAGTTTGTTACTAAGTTTCTAGAATGTTCTTATTAAGTCTTTAAGTATGCAAGTATTGTAGGAGGAAAGACAATTTTTATGAAATATATTTCTCCTTGAAGCTTTGAAGCTTGTGTTGTGTCTCTTTGTTCCCTGGATTGGGATTTACCTTCTTGCTAGTTCGATTCTTCCAATGATCCAATGATTCTCCCCACATCTGAGATTGAATTAAATGAGTTTAAATTCACAATATTGCACAAATCTTATTGAATCTTTGAACCCCTATTTAGAGGATTTGGTTAAGGCTTAAATGCTTACACTAATGGTCACTTATATAGCTATAAAAATAAGAAAAAATAATAAGAATTACAAAGCTTAATCTCACTTGCATTATCACTATAAAAAGGCATGTCAATTATGTCGCCAAACTATTCCACGGAAGGAAGTCATTTATTCAAAGTGTATGTGATATGACAAGTTATATTTCTATTATCAAGCTCTTCTCGTGGTATGGACACCCACTTATAATTATCATCTATTGCTCTAATTATGCTATTCCAAATCTGTTCTCTTGAGATTCATAACTTCATATAGGGTAGTTAATGGTGATAATCCATGTATCATATCTAAGTTGTTATTAATATGTCTTGAGAGGATATCCGAGTGCTTAATCACAATATCTTGTATCTTATGAGTTATCTAGGCAGAAGTATATAATTTATTTTTTGCTTTATTGACACCTGATCACAAACATTTTACATCTAAATTTCTTACTTAAAAAATGTAACCTTCTAGACATAGTGATGCTCGTAATCTTCATGGATATATTGCACATATGTAGTCATAGCTCATGTATTATCACTTGCTTTGATCATAATTTTAAAATTATTTATAATGGTTGTGGATCAAATGACTAGTTTGAAACTCATAGAATTATGAAAATATGCACCAACTGATAGAATCATGCAACCTTTATCATCTCCCTTTGACTAGCATATAAGTTGTCATTGGAAGCTTAAACTTTAATCTTGCTAGCATCAAAATTGTTAGAACTTGAATGATAACACTCCAATATTGTTAAAACTTGAATGATAACCTTCCAAAAGTTTTGCATATATGATATTGTTATTTAAATCATAGCCTCTTAGCCAAGGAAAACTTACTTTAGTATCTTCTCTAAGCACATAAAAATTGGCAAAGTCTTTCTTAATATATACTCATATATGCCTATAAAAGTATCTCTCATATACTTAACAGGTCCTAACTAAGGGATTCAACTGAAGTGGTCACATCTCCCTGGAGGAGCACTTGCCATACAAGGAAAGTGACTGCATAGTAAATTGGTTCTTTCACTATAAGGGAAAGTGACCACACAATAATCCACATATTCGATCATGACAACTCTCCCAATAAAATGGTAATGAGAAACTCGTCACCTTAACAGGAGACATCCATACTCACTTGAGAATCAGATTTTGTTCATTCACCTTGCAGGATCCTCTATCCATGATCACTCTCAACAATTAAGGCCACTTGACTATTGGTGACATTGTCAATCGATCCACCTATAGAAAAACATATAGCACAGAAGCTTGCAATTATGATTTCTTGGGCTAAGGTAGTCATTGTCTTGCAATCATGTTCATTTAGAACCACACGTTCTTTCACTTCCAAAGATCTGAGTTGAATCCCTATGAATTTGCCACCACGTCTAGAGGATTCACCTTCACATACTTGCCCTATACTTCCTATCTCGAGAACTTGCCCAACTGCCCAAGACACTCCTATGAAGACTAATACACGGGGCTCGCCTTGGAACAGAGGGCTATGTTGAAGGCCAAGGTCTATGCGATGTTCAATCAGCTGGGCCACATATCTAATACAATCTATAATAAAATCCTATAATCACTGGCGGAGTGAGGGGGGGGGGGGGGGGGGGGGGGGGGGGGGGGGGCACGGGGTGCCCCCCCCCTTGAGCGGGATTAATATGGGACGCCTCATGTGGGCTAAGGAGAAAAAAAAAACGCAAAACCTAGCCGTCCTGTTTACGCCCTCGATGCGACGACGCAGCTCCTGTTCGACGGACGAAGCAAAGCCTCCCAGTTCGACCAGCCGACAGCGACCTCGAGCCCGACTGAGCCAGACGAAGCCTAACCTCGCTCGATAGTCGATCCAAACGAAGCTACTCCTGTTCGACGGCTACCTGCAGGCCGAAGACGAAGGCATGTCTTTTGATTTTTTTGTTTTCTTCTTCAATCTTCCCTGTCTGGCTGTCTTCTTCGGTTTGTAGGATTTTATTAGTTGTGATCTTCCATGTCTGGTTACTTTATCATATTGAATGAGAATCCAAAAAAATGGATTTCATTGTGATCTCTGATCTAGTGATCTGCCTCTTGTTTGAGTGCAAAAGAAATTGTTAGCAATACTGTTACAGTGTTACTCTGTTAGTTTGCTTTGCATTCATTATTCATTATGATCTATTGATCTGCCTCTTGTTTGTAGGACCTTATTTTTTCTTGTTATATCTTCTTTCTCCCATCTAGATAAATATTTTTCCTCCCATTAAATTATTTCTACTTTGCTAGGTTCTTGTTTTGTCATCTAGATAATTGAATTGGGCATACATTTTATGGAGAAGTATTTTAAAAAGATTTCTAAGACTTCAGATGAAACAAACAAAGAAGACGAGGAGCAAAATAAAAAAAGAAGTCGCGTGGAAATTGAATCAACAGAAAATCGAGAAGTAGATTTAGAGAACCTTCCATCTGACCCTGGTTTTCGAATTCCTATTTGTGAATTCCAACTTAATATTCAAGATCAAGTTCGACGGTCGTACTTGCAAAAAGGTCCATTCCAACCTCGTAATCATGAATTTCCCAAAACTAAATTTGGGGCAAAGGATAGACACTTCAATGTTATGTGGTTTGATAAATACCTTAACTGGTTAGAGTACAATATATGCAAAGATAAGGCATATTGTTTATACTGTTATGTTTTCAAAGCAGCAAGTAGAGGCAATGAGGATGACGATGCATTCAATAAGAATGGATTTTCAAATTGAAAAAAATCAAACAAATTCGAACTTCATGTTGGGGGTCATAATAGTCTGCACAATAATGCATAAAGAAACTGTGAAGATTTAATGAAGCAAAGTCAACATATTGGTTTTGTGTTTCAGAAGCAATCTGATTATGCAATAGTTGCATATCGTATTCGTCTAAATGCATCTATTGATTGTGTGCGCTTTCTTTTAAGACAAGGTTTGGCTTTCAGAGGACATGATGAGTTTGACACATCCAGAAACCAAGGGAATTTTCTTCGATTGTTGCAATTTCTAGCTGAACATGTTGATGAGATAAATAATGTAGTGCTTAAAAATGCACCAGAAAATTTGAAATTAACTGCACCAGAGATTCAAAAGGATATCACAAGAGCTATATCGATTGCCATCACAGATTGCATAAAAAAGGAAGTTGGAGACAATTACTTCTCTATTTTAGTTGATGAATCACGCGACATATCTTCAAAAGAGCAAATGGCTATTGTGGTGCGATTTGTTAATGAAAAGGTCTGATAGTTGAACGTTTCTTAGGCATTGTTCATGTTCCAGATACGACGGCTAGAAGTCTAAAAAGTTCTGTTGAGGAATTACTTTCAACTTATGGTTTAAGTGTAGCAAAACTGCATGGTCAAGGGTATGATGGAGTAAGCAATATGAGCGGGGAGTTTAATGGGTTAAAGGCTTTGTTCCTCAATGAGAATAAGGCAGTACATTACATTCATTGCTTTTCACACCAACTCCAGCTAGCTTTGATATCAGTTGCAAAAAATCATATTCAAGTTGCTTTCTTATTCACAGTCCTTTCAAATATGATGAATATTGTTGGTGTTTCATGCAAGCGTCATGACCAACTTCGAGATAAATAATGAGAAAGGACTATAATGGAGTTACAAAAAGGAGAACTTGTAACTGGACAAGGGTTGAATCAAGAAATAAGTTTGAACCGATCAGGTGATACACGATGGGGATCACACTATGAATCAATTGTAAGATTGATTACAATGTTCTCTTCAGTTATTGATATTCTTGAGGTTGTTGTTGAAGATGGTATAAGTTCTGAACAGAAAGGTGAGGCATTCGGATTACTAGAGTCAATGCAATCATTTGAATTTTCATTCTGCTTACTAATGATGAAGGATATACTTGGTATAACTGCTGAGTTATCCCAAGCTTTGCAAAGAAAAGAACAAGACATTGTAAATGTCATGTCTTTGGTTCGAATATGTAAACATAGACTGCAAGATATGAGAGATAATAAATTGGAAGACTTCATCACACAACTAACTTCTTTTTGTGAGCAACAAAAATTAGATATTCCCAACATGAATGATAGATGGGTTGCTCGGGGACGACCTCGTCGTAGAGCTCAGGATATGACAAATTTACATCACTTTCGCATTGAAATTTTCTGCACAGTTATTGATATGCAACTTCAAGAGTTAAATAATCGTTTCACAGAGACGAATACTGAGTTACTTTTGTCCATTGCCTGTTTGAATCCTAATAATTCTTTTTGTGCATTCAGTAAAGACAGATTAATTCAAATGGCACATCTTTATCCATGTGATTTTAGTCATGTTGAATTGGCAATTCTAGACAATCAGTTGGAAACTTATATCATGGATATGCAATCTGATCCACAATTCTCATTGTTAAAAGATATTGGATGCCTTGCTGAGACAATGATACAGAACAAGAAGGATATTTTATATCCTATTATTTTCAGGCTACTAAAACTAGCTTTAGTTTTGCCGGTTGCAACAACAGGAGTAGAAAGAGCATTTTCTGTAATGGCTATCATTAAAACTCGACTGCGAAATATGATTGGAGATTAGTGGATGAATGATACTTTACTTGCCTATATTGAGAAGGAAATACTGGATTGTATTGATAATGATGTAATTCTTAATCTTTTCCAAAACATGAAGAGCAGACGCTATAAATTGTAAGTGTTTTCTATCTTATTTTTAATATTTAAGCTTTTAAAAAAAATTTTAAAACTGCCAATGCCGGTCCTAAGCCCGGATGAAAAAAGTTGAGGGAAATTTAAAATATATATATAAATGTGCCCCCTCTAAAAAAGGTTTCTCGCTCCGCCACTGCTTATAATATATTATATTTTGATTACTTTTTTCTTTTAGATGTAGCTTTTCTTATAGCCTTCCAAGTCTAATAAATAAAATTTGAAAATTTGAGATCTTTTAGATTTTCTAGGATTCTATATTCTCTGTCGTGAGACTTGCATAATATGTTTAAAGTTCTTCTTACTATATGTACTAACTCAGTTCTACTTAGCTTCTAAGCTCTCATTTTTTTATTTTATTTTTTTAAGCTTCTAAGCTCTCATTTAGAGACTATTTGCTCGTAAAATTAGGTATTATCCGCAAACAATTTTGAATCAAACATAAAGCTTAATAATTTTCTGCTTCTCAATTTCATATATTTTTCTATCTTAATTCTTTTCTTATATACGATATCTATGAGATTTAAAAGTTATAAAGCATAGATTTATATTCATCATTACATACAACGTAGGCTTCATTTGAGATGGTTTTCTTACTATTTTTTAAAATAAATTTTTAGTACAAAAATTTTTAGTTTAAAAAAAAAATTATATTAAAAAATAATAAAAAAAAACTATCTCAAATGAAGCTAATATTTTCTCGAGTTTCTTATAAAAAAAATTTATCTATAATTTGTTACCATCTGACCATTCGCCGCAGTCCGCGGCAACGGAAATGGACGGTCAGATAACCGTCGGGTTGGTTGCCTGCATACCTTCATTTTTTTTGAACCTTTTAACGAGAAAGGGGGTAGTATTGTCTTTTCACTTGAAAATTATGGGATTTAAATATACTGATTTTCAATCTTCTCTTGAACTCCACAGTCATTCTTCTTTCTGTTTCCCTCCCTCTTCCCACTAGAGTGCAAGGTTTTCGTCGGCCTTTGACGATGGAAGAAAACCCCGAGAAGCTTTGAAAAGCGCGGGAACATAGAAGGATCGTAGGAGAAACGATAAAAAAATGAAGCCCCTGGAATACGAAGCAAGATTGATTAGTCGTTAGCCTTCGAGATCAGAGGGAGCGCTGAGCTGTATCCCTTTCAATTCCGGTAAGAAATCTGTAGATCTTTTTTTTTTTTTCCAGTCGTAGTAAAGAAGAAGAAAAAGAATGCTGAATGAGTTTGTGCATCAAGTGATTCGTTAATCGAATGTTTACTTTATTTTATTTTTTGTAAACCTTTCATTTTAGCTTTTTTTTCAATGATCCTTGTCGGTGACCAGAAATTCATTCGTTGGTTCTCCACACCAGACATGGATAACTAGATCCTAGAGGAGTTTAGTGATACCCCAGAAGAATTTTATTCCTTTTTATCATTGCCAGGTGGAATTTAGGGCGATGATTGTTCTGTATTGGATTTGCACTAATTTTAAGGGTATTTTGCGTTGCGTTGTCTTCAACTGTACTGTTCTGTATATTCCTGACGAGGTGCTCCCTAATTTTAATTAAAAATGATGAGGGTTATTGGATAGATTACTATAAAATCTGAAAGTGTTATTCATATTAATTATTTAAATGATAAAAAAGTACTATTATAAAATTTTAATAAAATTATCTATTTGTGTAAAATTAATTTAAATAATAAATTGTTAATTAATTAAATTCAAAACAAATTTGCATATTTTATTAGTCTTTTAATTAATTGCTTACTAGCCTTATGAACCAAGTTAGTTTAATAATATAATTATTAGTTAGTAGATATTTTACTGAACTAATAATTAATAAATAAATAAATTAATATATTACTGACTATAATACATTACTTTCCCAATAATTAATCATTAATTAAATAACATATTTAATCTTTAATTTTCACAATTAATCTGATAGGTTTAATACCCTCATTATTTTTAAATAAGTAATAATTTATTATTTAATGATTAATTAAACCATAATTAATTAGAATAAATTTAAGTATTAATCTATCAATGTTTAAAAGTGATTTATTTTCTAAATATCAATAATTAATTAAATATCTTAATTGATTAACTAGCCTAATTAATTAAGTTATTTTAACATCTTAATCAATAATGAATGCCTAATTAGCTAGGATGTTTAATTTAGTTATTAATTAATATATGAATAATTAAACTGCCTTTTATTTTAATCTTTATGAAACTATATTGTGAGCAATTTTTTTTATTTGACTAATTATTAGCTTATGATTAATTAACATAATTTCAACCTTATTATTTTAATTAATCATTTTAGTTTAGCATTAAAATTGTTACTCAGTACTTAATTAATAACCATTAATAATTTTAGTTAACCAATTCGTTTATATAACTAATATATAATTTTCAACTAAGAGTTGTCGTGGCATTTTCATCATAAAAAATGAAAAAGTTAAAATATGGACAAACACTTTTCTAAGATGCTAGTTTGAAGAAAATTATTTTTTAATTTGGTCAGAGTTAAACTTTTTTGCACGACAAGTAACATGCTTCTTACCAACATAAAAAATAAAATATTGATCCAGATTTCCTGAGCAACTTAGAAGACAACAGAAAGCATTTACAAACAAAGCCTTATGAAGAGGGATAAACTAGTAGTTGTTGAAAACTAGCTTGTCATGACAACCGTGATTGAGCATGGTGATGCCCATTTAGCTTTAGTGGCCAAGTTGTTAGTGAGGCGCAATAGAATTTTGTGCGCACTCAATGACTTACATGAGTCAAGTTTGCATGTGTGGGTGAAGTTGTTGGGGATGAGTGGGTAAAGCACCGTGATGAAACAAATGAGAAAGTAAAAGCAGCCGAAAGTAAATGACACCAAGATTTAACGTGGAAAAACTCAAATTAGGGAAAAAACTATAGAGCCACACCACACTAAGAAATTCATTGTGAAAATTAGGAGAAATAAGTACATATCTCTCTTCTCTCTCGCTCTCTCCTTGCTTCTCTTTTCACATGTACCATTCTCACTATCTCTAACTCAAAATACAAGAGAAAGCCGAGTAAATAACCCTAAGGGACTTAACCCTTCAAAAAACGAGAAATAAAACCGTCAAGTCTGTCTCGCAGCGATGCGGTGTCAGTTTGGAGTGCTGCGGCGCTTGAACCTCTGTCTTGATCTACTGCGGCGTCATATCTAGACCACTGGTGCTCTGCTCTCTGTCGTTCAGCGCTGGGGCGCTCGGGTACACCCTAACCCAAGCAGGGGTAAACCACCCGCATCCCCCAGTGAGCACGAGAAACTTGAGGTCCAAGGCAACAGAACAACCCAGTTGATTAACACAATCAGATTCCACACATAACAGAAGTATCACTTATAAATTTACATAAGGACATTATATCATATGTTGAATAACTACAATACAAGTTTTTACAAACATCATGATCGTTGATGGGTTCCTAATACATTCACCAAGGAGGCAAGAATTTTGAGGTTGACAAATCTTAGAACACATAGAAATCTCGGGAAAAGTATGGACAATAGGGCCTTGACAAGTCCTGAACATACTCAACATGGCAGAGTTGTTTTCTTCTTTGAGAAAGGATCCTCGTCTCTGACTGAGTGGGGTCATCCCTATAAATGAGTAGTGGGGGATGACCTACCAATGTGTATGACACCAGCAGTTCCTAATCGGTAGTTGTGGATGCCTATGTTGGACCTTCGGTGACTTCAACTTCTGTTATCACTTTTCATTGCCCACAATAATTCAGAAGCAGGAAAAAAAAAAGGAACCTTTGAGGTTGCCACTACTATCATTCACAATCATGGTGATTGTGCATACCCACTAATTGATTCTAGAGAACTCCAAGAATACTTCTAAATTGCCTTGATTTTGTTGTCTTCAAAGATTTTTTGGGGAGGTGATCCTTGACCCTCTTTGGGTTTTTCTTCATTTTTCCCCAGCAATAGTGCAATTCCTTACAGTTGTACATCATTGATTCCTTTAAGAGGTGGGGTCTTGGTCTTGGCAACTGTAGATCTTTCATGGTTAGTGGAGGAGTAGGTGCACTTTCTTCTTGGTAGGGAGTGTCAAAAAAGGGGGCTGAAATTGAGTGTAATACATTAGTGGTCAAATTGGTTTTCAATCAAAAAGCGTAAGCTTATGGATGAGTCAATCAATAGGTATTTAATCACATCGATATGTTTCAACTACCTAATATTAGATTAAAATCAATACTAGCTTCTGCCCTAATAATATCCGCATCATGTGAGACTTCTTTTTATTGATTATCACTTCCCCTATTTTTTTTTTTAAATCATCCATTATATGCTTCAAAGAGCCCATTTAATCATGTGAAGCTTTCGTGAGAGTCACCCGCTGATGAACCTTACTTGAACAGGATAGAAGTTAATGCCAAGACTTAGGAGCCACAAATTACATGAACCACTAGAGATAAACCTAACAATTAGTTAGGATGTTTGCACCACCAGTTATCAAACTCTTTTTTAACCCAAAAGTTTAAGTATATATGTGAGGGCCAATCGTTTGATATTTCATCACCTATATATTTTTCACCTATTTGATGTGTGATTAAATCCAATACTCTTATTTGCTCGAACATTTCTTATCTATTGAGCTGAAAGGTTAGGATTGAAACCAACTTCGACTAGTCATACCCAATCCAATTAAAATGGTCTATTTGATATCTGTTTTGAGATTCATGTTGATTAATTATCTATCATGGCATTATTGACCCATTTCGTAACTTATTGGAGCTTCCCATCAATCAAGGGAAGATGTAAGAGAAGAAGATGATAATTTGTAAAATCAACTATAAATAAATAGTTAAAATATCATGAAAATGTTATGATGCGAGAAAGGAGAGAACAAGCAAGGGAAGGGTGCTGAGTGATTTCTTCCAAACTAATCATTGATCATTTGTTGGAATTGTTGAAACCAAACTAAACCATCTAGTATATTTAATGCAAGTATGTTCACTTGTTCTTTAATCAAAACCTAAACCAAATCTAACAGTCAATCTATGTAATAAAAAAAAAAATATATATATATATATATATAAATAAATAAATAAATAAAATGAAAAAAAAACAAAATAAAAAAATAAAAAAAATAAAAAATAAAAAAACTTTAAAAAATTATAAAAAAAAAATAAAAAAATGAAAAAAAAAAAATACAACAACAACAACATCAAGCCTTTATCCCACTACGTGGGGTCGGCTACATGAATCCTTTTTCTCCATTATGTCATGTTAAAAGTCAAATTCTCATTTAAATCTAATAAAGAAAGATCATTTCTAATATTTTCTAACCAAGTCTTTTTAGGTTTACCTCTATCTTTCTTAACATAAGTCAAATTTAAGACCTCTACTTTTCTAACCGGGTCATCGGGAGGCCGACGTTTTATGTGACTAAACCATCTAAGGCGACTCTCTCTAATCTTATCTTCCACTAGAGCTACTCCAACCTTTTCACGAATATACTCATTTCGTATCCTATCTCTAAGGATGAAGCCACTCATTCCCCCGAGCATCCTCATTTCTGCAACACTTAACTTAGAATTGTGCTTCTCTTTTAATGGCCAACATTCGGCACCATAGAGCATTGCAGGTCTCACCACCAGCTTATAGAATTTTCCCTTAAGTTTGAGGGGTACTTTTCTATCACACAATAAGCCCGATGCATTCCTCCACTTCAACCATCCAACTTGGATTCTGTTGATAATATCCTCATCTATTTCACCATCACTCTGAACAATAGATCCAAGATATCTAAAATGTGTACTCTTATTAATGACTTGATCGCCCAAAGTCACAATCTTCTCACTAGGTCTATTATTACTAAAATTGCACTCCATATATTCCGTTTTAGATCTACTCAAGCGAAAACCTTTAGACTCTAAGGTTAACCTCCACAATTCTAGTTTACCTTCAACTCCCTCTCTAGTCTTATCAACAAGAAGAATATCATCAGCAAAAAGCATACACCAAGGTACATCCTCTTGCAAATGTCTATTGAGAACATCCATGACTAAAGCAAAAAGATATGGGCTTAAGGCTGATCCTTGATGTAATCCAACCGAAATAGGAAAATACTTGGTCAAACCACCTTGTGTTTGAACACAAGTAATAACTCCTGCATACATATCTTTAATGATTTGAATATAAGCATTATTAACTCCTTTCTTTTCAAGAACTCCCCATAGCACTTCTCTTGAAACTTTATCGTATGCTTTTTCTAAATCAATAAATATCATATGCAAATCCTCCTTATTCTCTCTATATTTCTCCATCCAACCTCTTAATAAATGTATGGCTTCCATAGTAGACCTACCCGGCATGAATCCAAATTGATTTTGAGAAACATTAGTATCACGCCGCAACCTATGCTCCATAACGCGTTCCCATAGTTTTAAAGTATGACACATTAACTTAATTCCTCTATAATTGGCACAATCTTGTGCATCACCTTTATTCTTAAAAATAGGGATTAACACACTCATTCTCCACTCATCTGGCATCTTTTTAGTCTTCAAAACAGTATTAAAAAGTTTAGTAAGCCAATAAATTCCTCCATCTCCTAAGCATTTCCACACCTCTATTGGAATAACATCATGTCCAATAGCTTTTTCACCCTTCATTTTCTTTAAAGCCTCTCTAACTTCGGTTTTACTAATACGTCGATAAAAACAGAAATCTTTATTTTCATTTAGGGTGCTAAGGTCACTACAGTTAATTTTATTTTCACATTCTTCATTAAAAAGTTTAGCAAAATATCTCATCCACCTTTGTTGAATATCATTTTCTAAAAAAAGTACTTTTTGATCTTCATCCTTAATACACTTCACTTGAACTAAATCTTTACTACTCCTATCTCTTTGTTTGACTAACTTATACATATATCTTTCTTCCTCTTTAGTATCTAATATATTATATAAATCACTAAAAGCTAAACTCTTTGCATCGCATATTGCTTTCTTAGATTCCTTACGTGCCTCTTTATATATTTTTCAATTATCAGAATTTTTACAATTAAACCAATTTTTATAGCAAATCATCTTATTTTTAATCTTTTCTTGCACATTATTACTTTAAGCAGTTTTTGACTATTCCTATTATATGTATCCCCAATTTGCTTGGTTCACTTTGACACATCGAGTCCACCAGTTTGAACTCACCAAAATCAGGTATCATCGGCCCTAACATCAACCAAGAGAAGTTGTCAATTGTTCTAGTGAACTTACCACCAAGATCAAGTTGGCCCCAACTCCTTTGGTAAAGTGCTCTCGGTCCAAGAGTCAACTACTCCATGCAATTCAAAATCTTTAAACCTTCTTGCCTATGTACTTGGCCTAGAGGCCGATTGGGCATGATCATCAAAAACGCCTAATATAGCTACTCACTGGAAGGCTAACCTATGTGAAGTTAGCAACAACTGCATATAGGCTCAATCTGTATTTGAAAGTCCCTAACTTGTTTTTAATGTAATTAAAAAGTTATAGTTGACAAATCTTCATTCTATGCCAAGTCTTCATCTGGCCACATCATACAAATTACTCAGTTTTTTAAATGTAACATTGAGTATAGAGCTTTGTCTCACCCTTTATCTATAAATCGTGGGTTAGAGGGCCAACCTAGGACATGAAATAATTCTCAAATCTGGCAATATAATGAGATCATAGAGCTTCTCTTTATACATTTTTCCCTATCTCTCTCTCTTCCTCTTTATTCGTCAATTTTGTCATTAAGATTTAGGTGTTGCTGATGGAAAATTTTGAATTGAAAATTCTCTCATATCATATGCTTTATTGGGAGTTTTATCTCGTCTTATGTGTCTTTTTTATTATGACTTGTGTAATACTCTCAAGTATATCAACTTAGTAAAATACTTCCCTAATATTCAATATTACAAGTTCGCTACTCTAGTAGTAGCCACTGTAATATAGCTACTCACTGGAAGGCTAACCTACGTGAAGTTAGCAACAGTTGCATGCAGGTCCACTCCGTATTTGAAAGTAACTAGCTTGTTTTTGATGTAATTAAAAGGTTATAGTTGACAAATCTTCATTCTATATCAAGCCTTTATTAGGCCATATCATACAAATTATTTAGTTTCTTAAATGTAACATTTACTATGGAGAACCTAGAACACGAAATAATCTCAAATTCTATACTTTCTGGCAATATAGCGAGATCATAGAGCTTCTCTTTACATATTTCTCTCTCTCTCTCTCTCTCTCTCTCTCTTCATTAGGCAATTTTGTCTTAAGATTTAGGTGTTGCTTATGGAAAAAATTGAATTAACATTCCCTCAGATCATGTGCTTTAGTGGGAGTTTCAACTTGTCTTATGTCTTTTTATTATAACTTTTACTTGTATAATACTCTCATTATATAAACTTAGTGGAATACTTTCCTAATATAGTAACAATTTTACAAGTTCGCAACTCTAATATGTTAAAAGTCTTAAATGACACAGCTCATTAGTGCTGTTAATTTAATAGAAATATTCCATTAAGTCTTTTAAAGAAAAATCATTAAATTCTCTTAAATTCTAATATGCCTGACTTAAGGAATTTCTTGGCTTACTAAACTTTTTAATACTGTTTTGAAGACTAAAAAGATGCCAGATGAGTGGAGAATGAGTGTGTTAATCCCTATTTTTAAGAATAAAGGTGATGCACAAGATTGTGCGAATTATAGAGGAATTAAGTTAATGTGTCATACTTTAAAACTATGGGAACGAGTTATGGAGCATAGGTTGCGGCGTGATACTAATGTTTCTCATAATCAATTTGGATTTATGCCGGGTAGGTCTACTATGGAAGCCATACATTTATTAAGAGGTTTGATGGAGAAATATAGAGAGAATAAGGAGGATTTACATATGATATTTATTGATTTAGAAAAAGCATATGATAAAGTTCCAAGAGAAGTGCTATGGAGAGTTCTTGAAAAGAAAGAAGTTAATAACGCTTATATTCAAATCATTAAAGATATGTATGCAGGAGCTATTACTTGTGTTCAAACACAAGGTGGTTTGACCAAGTATTTTCCTATTTCGGTTGGATTACACCAAGGATCAGCCTTAAGCCCATATCTTTTTGCTTTAGTCATCGATGTTCTCACTAGACATTTGCAAGAGGATGTACCTTGGTGTATGCTTTTTGCTGATGATATTCTTCTTGTTGATAAGACTAGAGAGGGAGTTGAAGGTAAACTAGAATTGTGGAGGTCAACCTTAGAGTCTAAAGGTTTTCGCTTGAGTAGATCTAAAACGGAATATATGGAGTGTAATTTTAGTAATAATAGACCTAGTGAGGGCATTGTGACTTTGGCCGATCAAGTCATTAATAAGAGTACACGTTTTAGATATCTTGGATCTATTGTTCAGAGTGATGATGATATAGATGGGGATATTATCAGCAGAATCCAAGTTGGATGGTTGAAGTGGAGGAATGCATCGGGCTTATTGTGTGATAGAAAAGTACCCCTCAAACTTAAGGGAAAATTCTATAAGATGGTGGTGAGACCTGCAATGCTTTATGGTGCTGAATGTTGGCCATTAAAAGAGAAGCATAATTCTAAGTTAAGTGTTGCAGAGATGACGATGCTCAGGTGGATGAGTGGCTTCACCCTTAGAGATAGGATACGAAATGAGCATATTCGTGAAAAGGTTGGAGTAGCTCCAGTGGAAGATAAGATTAGAGAGAGTCGCCTTAGATGGTTTGGTCACGTAAAACGGCGGCCTCCCGATGACCCGGTTAGGAAAGTAGAGGTCTTAGATTTGACTTATGTTAAGAAAGGTAGAGGTAGACCTAAAAAGACTTGGTTAGAAAATATTAGAAATGATCTTTCTTTATTAGATTTAAACGAGAATTTGACTTTTAATAGGACACAATGGAGAAAAAGGATTCATATAGCCGACCCCACGTAGTGGGATAAAGGCTTGATGTTGTTGTTGTTGTTGTAAATTCTAATATGCCTGACTTGTCCAATAATAGAGAACCTGACTTGTCCAATAATAGAGAAAAGAGAGGTGATAGTGTGGCCTTATGTCCAGTTGAGAAGGTGAAGCCGCCCGGTAAAGGTGGCCCAGCTGGTCAACTTTTATTGTAATTACTCAATAACATTTCAACCTTTCATTGAAAGTCCGGAGCGGCCTTTTGTTAAATACTGATCTAGCCTGGGGTATGCATAGGGCCATAGGCTGATGCAAAAAAGAGGGGTTATCAGAAAAGGAGGGTGTTGAAACTCCATGTTCATTCGATTCCTTCTCAAGGTTTATTTTCACACGCCCATTTAGCCACACGAGCATCGCTAATGGTGCGGGCAAAGATTTTTTCTTAAAGTATTTCTCAGCGTTGAATATTGACCACTATTTCTCGCTTCTGCTTTGGTGAAGTTTGATTTTCTGTGCTGGTATGCAGTATATTCTGTGTTCTTAATTCTTCTGATTGACCGGACACTTGAATTAAGCGAATTTTCTCTTCAAAATTGCTGTTTTGTTTGTTTATACAATCGTATTTTGTGTATTATAATAACTGCTTCTTATTATTGTTATTTTTTTTTTCTGTTGACAGATCAATCTGAGTTAGGAGAGTGTCCAAAGTTTATGAAACTTCATCCTCAATGGATTTAATCTTATCACGTTCATGGATGGAAAAACAATGCATTTTTTTCCATCTCATGATTGCCTTACTGCCGTTTTCTTTCTTCCCGATCTCAAAATCCCGAGCTGTTGAAACCCAAGCGCTTCTCCAATTCAAAAGTAATTTGGAAGATCCCTTGAACTATCTGGAAAACTGGAAAGCCTCCCAGTCTCCCTGTACATTTTCTGGTGTCATTTGCGATTCCAATTCTGTGGAAGTTTTTGGAATCTCACTTGCAAACAAAAGCCTTTCTGGTGAAATCTCACCATCAATTTCTAGTCTGCGGAGTCTCAAATCTTTAGATATGGGATCAAATTTAATCTCCGGCACAGTTCCCTCTGAACTCGTTAACTGCACTAGTCTTCAGCTTCTGAACCTTTCATACAACAGGTTAAGTAGCCAGTTGCCTGATCTTTCTCCTTTGAAGAACTTGCAAATTCTTGATCTGTCATCGAATTATTTCTCTGGAAGATTTCCCGAGTGGGTTGGAAATCTATCAAAATTAGTTCATCTTGGTCTAGCTTTGAATAACTTTGATGAGGGAAAGATTCCACCGAATATTGGAAATTTAAAGAATTTGACATATCTTTTCTTGGCCGGATGTAATTTCACTGGAGGGATACCACCTTCAGTTTTTGAATTGAGAGAACTTGGAACATTAGATTTCTCCATGAACAAACTTTCAGGGGAATTTCCTAAGGAAATTACAAATATGATCAGCCTTTACAAGATTGAGCTCTACCAGAATAACTTAACTGGCGAGATCCCGCCTGAGATTGCAAAACTCACGAACTTGCAAGAAATTGACATTTCCCAGAACAAGATATCAGGGAAACTTCCAGCTGAAATGGGCAACCTTAAGAACCTTACAGTGATCCAGTTATTTCATAACAATCTCTGGGGTGAAATACCTAAAGGATTTGGGGATTTGCAGTTTCTCAAGGCATTCTCTGTTTACATGAATGAATTTTCAGGAGAACTCCCACAGAGTCTTGGTCGGTTCTCTCCTCTAAACAGTTTTGACATATCTGAGAATAAATTTTCTGGTCAATTCCCAAGATTCTTATGTGAAAACAATAATCTGCAGTACCTGCTGGCTTTAGACAATAACTTCTCTGGTGAATTTCCCGATTCATATTCTACTTGTAAAACATTAATAAGGTTCAGGATCAGTAAAAATAATCTCAATGGAACCATATCCGATGGATTGTGGGGGCTACCAAATGCTGTCATCATTGACTTCGCAGATAACAATTTCATGGGACTGATTCCTTCAGTCATTGGTAGTTCAAGTAGTTTAACTCAGCTGTATGTGCAGAACAACAGATTCTCTGGTCAAATTCCAATTGAGATTGGAAAGCTTTACCAGTTGCAGAAGTTTTATGCTTTCAATAATTTCTTTTCTGGTTTCATACCTTCTCAGATTGGAAAACTCAAACAATTGACATCTTTGCATTTGGAAAACAATAAGCTGACTGGGCCTATACCATATGAACTCAGTACCTGCACTGAATTGGTGGAGATAGATCTTGCGCAGAATTCGTTAGGTGGTGTAATTCCAGAACCACTGTCCTCATTAACCTCTCTTAATTCACTTAATCTATCACAAAACCTGATTTCAGGGCTAATTCCTGAAGGTTTACAGGCTCTTAAGCTGAGTTCCATTGATTTGTCTAAGAACCGGCTGTCTGGAGAAGTCCCTCCAGGCCTTTTAATGATCGCTGGAAATAAAGCTTTTTATGACAATCCAGATCTTTGTATTGATGGAAGTTTAGAAAGCCAATGGAGGGAGGGTTTGGGAATTTGTAGTTTTAGTGGCAGACATGGATATATCCTAGGAAAGAAAACTTTTTTTGTAGCCATTATATTATCAATCTTGTTTATACTTTTGACTGGATTGGTGGTTGTGAGCTATAGAAGCTTTAAGCAGGAAGAAGCCAGTAGGAGGAAGGATTTGGAGAAAGTTATAGAGAATGATGGAAAGTGGAAATTGGAGTCTTTTCATCCAACTGATCTTGAGGTCGAGGAAATCTGCAATTTGGAAGAGGTTAATTTACTTGGAAGTGGGGGTACTGGGAAAGTTTATAGACTAGATCTCAAGAATAAAGGAACAGTAGCAGTTAAACAACTACGGAAAAATGATGGCGCAAAAGTTTCGCTTGCAGAAATAGATATCCTTGGAAAAATCAGGCACCGAAACATACTCAAACTTTATGCCTCCTTATCAAAAGATGGGTTGAATTTTCTTGTTTTTGAGTACATGCAGAATGGAAATCTGTACTGTGCTCTACGCCGTGAAATCAAGGTTGGCCAGCCAGAGTTGGACTGGAACAAACGGTATAAGATTGCAGTTGGTGCCGCAAAAGGAATCATGTATCTCCACCATGATTGTTCCCCAGCCATCATTCACAGAGATATAAAATCCACCAATATCTTACTTGATGAGGAATATGAAGCCAAAATTGCCGATTTTGGTATAGCAAAAGTCATAGAAGACTCAGATTTGAGTTGTTTTGCTGGTACTCATGGCTACATGGCTCCTGGTAAGTTTGCTAATTATTCTCTGTTATTTCTTTTCTTCCAAACATGGAAATAATGTTTTATCCTGATTTGCCAGCTCCTAATAAGTAATCAACTGCTCTCATGATGCTTCTCGGTAAATTCCTGTGTCAGGTTCTATTTGATAATAGTATTACTAAACCTGGATTATATTATTTTTATCTGTTCACTGTTCTTTAGAACCTGTTTGTACCCATCACACTCCGTATCACTCGCCTCATTTTAATGTATTTAAATTATATCATAATGAACAAAAAAAAAATCAACGTATTTAATTTGCATACAACCAAAAAACTTATATATTTTTAAAATACATGCATTCGAGTTACTTTTATATTTCTAAAATGTATGTATTTAAAAGTATTTATGCAAGCAACCAGTTAGAGGAAGAGTATTTTCACCGCATTTTAACATCAATAAAGGTTTTATTTTTACACCCTCGGCCAATTATTCAAGTTATTATTTCTTCTTATGCAACTTTTGATCTTTCAAAGAGTTTATAAATACTTGTACTTTTGAAGCGAGCAAATTTTCGAACTCCATATATATAGATACTTACATGATACTATTAGCCTTATGGACTATAACTAGATTTTCTTCTATTCCAAGCTTACTTCTGCTTGTCCCTCTTAGAACTTACTAGTTCTGTATAATCAATTCTCAGAATTGGCGTACTCTTTAAAAGTGACTGAAAAGAGCGATGTTTATAGCTTTGGTGTTGTTCTTCTTGAACTTCTTACTGGCCACAGCCCGATCGAGCCTCAATATGGTGAAGGAAAAGATATTGTCTACTGGGTTTCTTGTCATCTTAATAGCTCTAAAATTTGCGAAATTCTCGATCCTCGAATCTCAAAAATCGCAGAAGAAGACATGATGAAAGTCTTGAAGGTTGCCATCCTCTGCACTACCAAGTTGCCATCACTGCGGCCAACTATGAGAGAGGTGGTGAATATGCTTATTGATGCTGGTTCAAACGATACAAAAGAGAAAGTCAAGAATTATGGTAAGAAATCCTAGCTCTGTTCAGCAGGTTATTTTGTTTCCTGCTACTTTAGGGATATTCCTGGAAGTATTTAAGTAGCATAAACTAGGTTTTGGCGTGTAGTTTTGTGTAACATATTGACCTCCCTATCAAGTTTTCTTTGAATTGCGTACATTTCCATGATTTTTTGTAAATACTTAATATGTAGTATTCATCCTCTTTTGTTTAAAAAACGTGAGAATGAGGCCTATCATTGTGAATTAAAATAAGAATGGAAAATTCATTCTGACATATTTACTTGTATTTCATTTTAGAGATAAGGACACATAGATGCTTATTTGATATTGTTTGTTTTGTCTATCTATCTACACATGTTCATCATAAACTTTCAGCTTGATCTATTAAATCAACATTTAAGGGCTACAACACTTCTCATAAAGGTTGTGTGTTTTGATCCAAGCTCTGAAAGATTTTGGATCTCTAATCATATTATGTTCTTTAAAAATTAATTCTTTTTCTCTACTAATGTTGAGCCTTAGCCAGAAATATATGTTCTTCATATTGATGAACATAATTCTAATCATAGAAGATTCAAATTAGGATTTGTGTATGAAAGGTGGAGTTCAATTCTATAGGCTCCTAAATCTAATGTCATCTTAGCATGTGCTAATTGATCTACCACTTGAACTTGTGCAAATTGACCCACCACTTGAGTTAGCTAATGAGATTTTAGGCTTTGCTCCCGGACTATCTTATGAAATTTCTCATACACTAAATTGATATGGCTTTCGCACCGTGTTGGGGTCGATTTCTATTCCTTCAAGCTATTTAGAAGTTAGTAAAGATGACTAATGGAAAGAAGATTTGGTTGGGATTTTATTTAATATCCTCTAATATTGAAGCAGTAATATGCAAATGTGTTTACTTAATCAAGCTTCGCTTGGATGACACCTTAGATTCCTACAAAGTGATGCAACACCAATTCAAAGGCCAATGAGGTGAGCTATACCAAGGCAAAACATTAGTGGAATATTTTTCTATTCTAACTATTTTAACTCGTGATACTGTGCAAGTTTCCCAAGTGATTTATAAAAGAGGATGAGTTCCTCAATTGTACTTAACGAGTGAGTGAGTTCCCCAAATATATTTGAGGAAACCGGGCAAGATCTCTAAGTCATCATTTTATGATTTTTGCAGTTTGCTAGCTTATATTTTGCTTATGATAATTCTTCTTATTCGACAATCTCATGAAGGATTTGCTAGAAAAAAAACTTGGGAGAAAAATAATTTTATTAATGTGAAAGAAGATACAAAATAAGAGTATAACGACTTCCCTTATGAATAGAAATTTGAAGTCACCAATGCTCCAGGTCCTCGACACTTCTTTTCTTGAGTGGGTTTGTAGTTGGTATGATCCATTCTCAACAATGCCTCTTGATTCTATAGACCTGCTTCACATAGTGCTTGACTCCTGGTCACTAGCATCAATCCACATTCATCGCACATAAGAGTTTGGTCTAAACTTCATGTTGATACTTGAATCACGACAAGGAGCACTCATCTAAGGAGAACTACTACAATTATAACTAGGGGTGTCAATATTTAACTTGACCTGAAAACTCAACCCGAAAATTTCGGGTCTAGGCCAACCCGTTTGAAAAATAGGAAGGGTTCGGGTTTCATATTCTAATATGATTGCAATTTTCGATTGGGTTCGAGTCAACCAAAAAACTCAAAAGCAACCCGCGCTCGTCCGTTGCTCTTGTCGCTCATCACACTCAAGCTCACCCGCTCGCTGCTCGTGCTCGCTTGCTTGCTAACTAGCCCTCGTATGCTCGCCAAATGCTCTCCCGCTCGACCACCCGCTCTTGGTCACCCATTGCACTCAATCAGGTCAGCAGGTTAGGTCGAGTCGGGTCAAATCAGGTTAGAGGTGGGTCGGGTTCGGGTTTGAGTTTGTGACCCATTCGAGTTTGAGTTTGTGACCCATTTAGCTAATTGAATTGGGTTTGGGTTGGGTTAGTTGAAGGCAGGTCAATTTCGGATTAGACTCGAATCTGACCCAAAACTCATTTTGATTCCCCTAATTACAACAGATACAAAATAGCAACTAATAAAAAATAAGTATCTATTTTAGAATATGAAGCTTTGAGTGATCAAATCCAAATCAAACACTCAACAATGAGTGTCTAGAGTAAGTATTTGCACATATGACAATTTTTTCTAGAAATAGTTATTGTGTTGCAAGATAAATCAAACATTCTGCAGTATGACCTTACATAACATAAATTTGACCATTAGGCCATCAAAAGAACACAACTCTAAGACCATTGTACATGATATTTGACCTTCTCTTATCTCATTCTCACTCGAATGGCTCATTACAATTGCTCACCTAAAGGCACATAAACAATGGGAGTGAGTATAACTTAGTGAAAAACACTAAAACATTAAATAATACACTAATTAAGAGTATCACCTTAATGGATTTAAAGAACACCTGTTCAAGCACTTAACTAGTCATATAAGAGCTCGACTAAGTCAACTCCATGCATATTTTTATGCAAATTCATTAAGTCACACTTTATCGAGTATCTTATATAATTATATCTTAAAAATGCACCATGCGTTACATTCAGATATCACACTGCCTTCAAAAAATATAGGGGCACTCATAAAGTCAAAATACCTTATAATGAAGGTTACATCACCATTCAAAGCAATAATAAATTAAAAATATATAAATCCACAACACCCTATAATGAAGTTTCACTGTCTTCCTAATCATATTATTTTAGCAATCACACTTATACATATTTATCGCATTTCATGCATTATATAAGTGTTATCCATCAACAAGGACAACCTATTATTATCATTGCAAGGGAATATCACTATATTTTTATCACAAGCCTTAACATCATTCACAAGGTAGCATCTCAATAAGTTTTAGGGACATCTTACTCATACATTCCTCTTAACTCCTACCTCATAGAATCAACACCCTCACTCTACTTTCCCTCTAAGTATTGTTTTCCTATTTATATGATGATGGTCTTTGCTTGAGCATGCTTCCTAATTAAAAAAAAAAATGGTCTCCCATGTTGATAAGTTTGAACGAGAGGAAATGATCTTAGAGAAAGAACATGGGATATTAAATTAGAGTTCTTCTGAGTTCATTAATGTAGAAAATGAGAAAGGGTGAACGTCAAAGTTGATATACATGCTAATGGTGGCTATGCTATAGAGAGTTAGAGGAAAAAAGAAGGCAAGAAGAATAAAGATGGAGGCAACAAACAAAAAAATTTAAGTTGTTCAACTTATCACCTATGTCCACTTTGAGGGGAGAGGAAAAAAGTTTACCATTCTTAGGAAAGAAGAGGAATGTACATGCTCTCTAATCTCTCTAGCTCATGATATCTCATGTTACAAGAGCACATTCTCAACACATTAAATTGCTATAGGGCAAAAGTTTCAAGAAATTTTTTTATCGATGAATAAAGGGAATATTTATAGTTGAGGTGCTAGTTTGAGATGGTGTTAACGTGGAGTGCGACATTTAAGTCACTAATTATTAACTCCAGTGACAACAAAAGATGTGGCGCACATGAAAAAATTGAATGTGATTAATTGATAATAGTTAGTAATTGGATGGTCTGATGATTGACTGGTAGTTGGCCCTAAAAATAGTGTTGAGACATGATGGAGAGCTGTTAAGAGGAGGTAAATGATGTTTCTAGTGTGACAATTTTTCCATACGAGAAATGGCTGTGGTATCATTGGAATGACTAGATCGAGCGGCGATGGTTGCACGAAATTTAGTGCCAAAAAAGGTGTTACATCATAATACATATTCTTAGACAATTTGTAATATTTTCTAACAATTACGGTGCATGACTCACTCTCACAATTTGACTTTTTCCTATTGTCGGTTATAGTCTAAGGAAGGATGATTTCTAAGATACAAATTCCTAAAATGCTCCATTTGAACAAAATTGAATTAAACATGTGAGTCCCAAGAAGACACAAATGATCTAAATTAAGGCTTCATTTGGAATAGCTTTTGGCTATTGATTTTTCGTTGCTTTCAAAAAAATTTTGTATTAAAAAGCTGCTTTATAAAACAGTAAGAAAATTGTCTCAAACAAAGCCTAAGTTGTTCTAAAAATCTTAATCAATATTGAAGCAAAAAATACACTAAATTATAGTTATGTCATTTCATTTAGGTTTATCTGAGCTCTTGTAAATACAACTTCAAAGTGAGTTTCTTAGATCATATACCCTTAAAGTATCTGACCCTCATAATATTACTTCTTAGTTAAGTAGTATTCATTTTTAGGCACATAAATACTAAAAAGAGTAGACGTATTTGATCCGACTTATGTTAAGAAAGATAGAGGTAAACATAAAAATACCTGGTTAGAAAGTATTATAAATGATCTTTTTTTATTAGATATAAATGAGAATTTGGCTCTTAATATGATACATTGGTGAAAAATAATTTATGGAGTCGATCCCATGTATTGGGATAAAAGCTTGTCATTGTTGTCGTTATAGTCTAAACAAATATCATCAACACACAAATGACATCTTAATTTATAAAAATACCAAGAATATGTAAAAAAGCACAATAAAATAAATAATTTGATATACAATATTAATTTAAGAATTAAAGTATTTTTAATTAAAATGACCTAATTTTATATTGGAGTATTTACATACATAGCACACAATTTTTATATATTTATATATCTAACACCTAAAGTTTGATGTAATTTAAAAAATTAAATCTGATATAAATAAATATCAAAATTTAGATATTACATTTGCCAAATATATAAAAATTATATGGTATATATGTAAATTTCACTTTTAGATTTAACAATATTAAAATTTTATTTACATACAATAGATTTTGTATGTACGTAATAGGTACTTGATTCATGTAATAGATATCAGAAGGCTTATATTTAACGATATCAAATAAAAATAATAATAATAAATTTAACGATATCAAATTTTTAATACACTCAAATAATTATGCAATAAATCAAATAATTAAATAATCAATGCTCTTAGGCTTTCTTTGGGACAGCATTTTTAATGTTTTTTAAAGCAATTTTTTTATGAAAAAAATTTTAGCTCGAGAAATTTTAGTACTAAAAAATTGTTTTAGAAAATAATAAAAAAGCTGTCCCAAATAAAACCTTAATTATCATCTCTATTGGAGAGCATCATTAAGCTTTTTCTTTGAAGCATTCACTGTTTTTTTTTTTGAAAGATCGAGTGTAAAAAATATTTAATTTATATAAATAAAATTTAATCTCCAAATACTGAGATTTACTCTTAAAATTTTAAAAATTAAGAGTTTATTTGGGGCAGCTTTCTCATAATTTACTTTTCACACAGTTATTATGGTCCTATTTTACTGCACTTTATTTGTTTTTTTTTTGTTTTTTTTTTATTTTTATGAAAAGCTTCCTTTTTTTAATCGGGTCTATTATTATAGTGTGATATCTGGAAGATAATTATGATTTTTTTTTAAAAATAAAAAAATTCAATACTTAGAACAACTTAAAAAATCTACTCTCAAACATTTCCTATGGGACTGTTTGGTAGCAGTATTTGACCAAAATATTGCTAAATAAGAAAAATAACAAGCTTAAATCCTACAAAATATTAAATCCCAAATTTAGTAAATACGAGCATCCGATAGATTTAACTTAGGCTTCATTTTGGACGGCTTTCTTCTTGCTCTCTAAAACTGCTCTTTAGCAGAAAATTTTTTGAACAAAAACTTTCTGTGCAAAAAAATTACTTTTGAAAATATTAAAAAAACCGTGTCAAATCAAACCTTAATTTCAGCAGTCTCACAAACCTCTTTTGTTTCACATGTCAAGATTCATATATTATTATTTTGTTTTTTTATAATGTTTAATAGTTTTTATATTTTTTTATTAATTTGTATTAATTAAATATAATCTATTACTTAAAAAATTAAAGTTATCATAATAGGATGAATTAATGCATTTTTCATTTTATTTTTATTTTTTAATAAAAATATTAAAGTTATTTTTAAATTAAATGAAGCAATTAAAGCTCAAAATTTTTTTAAAAAAAATACAAGAAAATTTCCTAAAAGTGGTTCAATGCTATCTTGTGTAGGCAGTAGGCATAGTAATTTTCTTTTATAAGCATTTTTTTTTATCAGGAGTACTGATTATCATACATAGGCAGAGTTGTGAGTGATACTCAAAATTTATAATCTTTATGACAGAGCTCTGATCTTCTTGTTGAAAGGAGGTTGATTATTTATTTGGATAAATTGAGATCTAAAATAAAAGAAAATTTTACCTCAGTTCTCGGCTTCAATTTTCTCCCTAATGGGGGATAAGTTATTACAGTTCATGTAAGAGATGATGGTTGATGGATCAATGTATCTTTGGCTTGACGATGCAAATATCAAATATGAGACTTATACTTTGATGTTTTTTGATGAATATAAAACATGTATATTTGAGGTTTAAGCATTCTAATATTTTTGAATAAGTAGATCAACAAATAATAAAAGTTAGTATATATTTTTTATATGAATATAAACTATGTAGCTCATGCCTTTTGAGATTTTTTTTTGAAAAACATGTACTTCTGAGTTTTAGCCTTCTAAGATTTTCAAAGAACAAAGAAAGCCTATAGCTTCTAAGACTTTAAGCCATATGAGATCTTTGGAGAATTGAAGAAATTTATATCTAAGGGTGTTAATATTTGACACGACCTTAAAATCCGACCTAAATTTTTTGGGTTCTGATCAATTCGTATGAAAAACAGGTTGGTTTCGATTCTCATATTCTCACATGCTTGCAATTTCGGATCCATTTAAGTCAACCCAAAAACCTAAAAGCAACCCAAAACTCATATGTCGCTCATGCTCATCGGCTCGTTGCAGTTGTCTGTAGGTTGTGCTAGCGGTGTTCGTGCTTGCCTCGCTCACCCGGACTTCTTCCCGTCGCCGGACTTCCGCCCGTCGCCAGAATTCTGCCCGACGTCAGACTTCTGCCTCACGCCAGACTTTCACCTGTCACTGGACTTCTGCCCATTGCCGGACTTCCGTCGGGCTTCTACCCGATGCCAGACTTTCGCCCGTCCCTGAATTTCTATCCGACGTTGAACTTCTACCGACTACGATTCTTCCGACCTCTGTCTCCCGCCGATTATGATTCTGTTGACCAAACAAAAATATAAATAGTGATTCTTTCAAATCCGATCATGTAATGCATGTTATATGATGTATATTTATTACATCAAGTCAAGACATTCCCCCAATGAAGGGCCTCACTTGTAATTGATTACAAATACTAGTGGATTCATTCAAACTTGGCTAGGCCCCGTAGTTTTTTCCCTTTTCAGAATTTTTCACGTAAAAACCTTGGTGTCACTTATAAATGCTACATTTTGTCTCTTATCTGATTGTGTGCTGGATGTTCGTACAAAGCTAAGACGTTACTTTATATTTTTCTACCGACGCGAATATTCTAGGACACAACACTATTATTATTATTTAGAATATTAATTATCTAATTTATTATATAATTATTATTTATATAATTAATTATCTATTTTTTTAATTTTTAAAAATTATATTAATTAAATTACTTAAATTAATCACTAAATAATTAGGGACGATTTCCAGCTTTCTTCTCTGCTGCATTCTTCGCTGCTGTTAGATTGCGTGCTTCGCGTGAGGTAGGGTTTTGAACCGAGTCGCTAAAACCTTCTTCGCCTCCTTCGACGGCGTTCCTTCCTGTCGAATCGGAAGTCGCGGAAGTTCGCCGTTCTTCCTGTTGGATCGGACGTAGCGACGGGAGCTCGCTCGCTGTGAAAGTAACTATTTTCTCCCTTTCGCGCGCTTCTTCAGCCAAATCCCGTAAATCCGCCGAACTCCAGGATTCCGTAAATCTACCGACTGCTTAAATCCTGTCCATAAACCCTGCATAAATCCTGTTGCCAAACAGCCCCCTAATACCCACCTTCCTCGCTCTTCTGCAATCAACCACTCACTACAATGGCTGCCAACACGCTGCCTCCTCGGCCCATGAAAATCGCGGAGGCTGTTTACCGCATCCAATTCTCCCTCATCGAATGCCCTTCATGCTCCACTGAACAGCTCCTTACTGCTGGTTCTCTCCTGTCCCGCCCCGATTATCAGGACGTTGTTGTCGAGCGCTCCATCGTGGGCTTCTGTGGCTACGCTCTTTGTCATAACCGTCTTCCTGTGAACCGTGATCACCATGCCCGATTCAAAGTATCTCTTCGAGATCAACGTATCTACGACCTTGAGGAGACCTATAAATACTGCTCCGAAGCTTGCCAGGTCCGTAGCATGGCATTCTCCAAGAGCCTCAGCACGGAACGTGTATGTGATCTGAATCAAGCAAGAATTGAGCAAGCCCTCAGGTTGTTTGGGAATTGGGATGTTGGAGGTGAGGAATTCAGGGATGAAGGAGATTTGGGGATTAAGAGTTTGAGCATTAAGGAGAAAGGGATTGCTGGAGCGGGTGAAGTTTCTTTGAATGAGTGGATTGGGCCAGCAAATGCGATCGAGGGATATGTGCCCCAGCGTGATAGAATCTCAAATTCTGGTAAGTTTTGATTGTCTTTCTTTCTTTTTGCTTCTCTTTCCTAGCTCATCTCTGCTTTTTGTTATCTTTTTCATTTATTTTTAATCGAATGGCTTTAAGTTTGCATGACCCTTGAACACAAAAATCTACTTTACAAATTGTTAATAAATATGAAATGGTCTATATAGTTTAAGGAAGAAAAATATTTTACGAATTGATGTGAATAATTTAAGTTACTTGCCTCATCATCTTCTTAGTAACTTTGAAGTGAAGTTTTTTGTTATATTGCTGCATGATTACATTTAGCATTTGACCATTAATCCCTTTGGCTTCACCTTATATTACTTTGTTGGTTGTTGTGCTCTAAGAAATAAAGTCCACTACTCATGCTGATATGGATAAATTGCTCCTGAAGTGTATTCTCCATGATGAAGCTATGGAGTTTGTGCCTTCATTTATTAAGTACAAACATTGATATGAGACACAAACACAATGTGACGTGCATGCTAGACTTGACCTTAAAGGAAAAAGTTGGACAATACATTATAAGCACACAATCTCTTTAATAAATTACTAAAAAAAGAGTAGTTAAAAGGCGAAATGCCATATTTTTTAATAAAAATATATTGCTCAATGAAATATGCAAATATAATATCATAATGTATCATATAAAAGCTTAACTAATATTTATTTAATTGTCATTATATTTTGATATTTCATCAAGTTTACTTTATTCCAGATAACACTAACATTAATATTAATAATCAGGCATGATTTAACATTATACTTTCTATGCAAAATATCAAAAACCCTAAAGAGTTTTTAAGCTTCAAAATAACTACACAAAATATGAACTCATTGATGTAGCAATAATTGGACTTAAGAAACCCAGCACTAGGGATGTAACGCTAATCGATCATCCAATATAAAAAAAAATTACTAAACCAAAAATAATTTGCTCGTGCGCCAGCATTTTGATGCATGTCTTGGCCATGCTTGACTCTAATTTTGGAAATAGTACATCTAGCACAATTTTTAGCATGTCAAATATTTATGGAAGGTGTGTTGTGTTTGATGTGTCCGTGTTGGACATGAAAGTTTTTTTTAAAATGTCTGTGCTTCATATGTGCACATGAATTAGAGATTATAATGTCACATTTTACACAAATATCAAATCTATTTTATAAAAGTTAATGTAGAAACAATATAATACAAGCAAAGTTGCTTTCTAATTGAAAGTTCACTTTTGTTTGATGAGATTTGCTAGTAAACTTTAATGTTATCTACATAGGTAAATAAATGCTTTGAATAGAAATACCAATTTCAAATTAGCTTAATAATGTTGGATTTGATCACTTTATCCCCTTGGTTTTGTTTTCTTTCACTACTTTGCACATGATTACAATTATGCAATACTTGTTTTTTTTAATAATATTGCAGGGTTAAACTTTATACCTCAACAACATTCTAGGAAGAAGATTGAGGGTGGCAGAGATAGTCGAGCACCATTTGCTAGTAGTAGCCTGCTTGTGGGTAAAGAGACTCATGAAATTTGTTTAAAAGAATCTTCTGATGTTAAATTGCTGACAGCTAAAAAAAGAGATGCAAGCACTGCAAATAAGAAAACGAAGCCAAAGAAAACTACATCAAAGACATCCAAACTTAAATCGAAAGAAAATTTAGATGATTATGGGCATGGTAATATGGATTTCACAAACAATGTAATTGTCGGGACTGAATTTGATGATCATAATGCTTTGTCTCTCATAGGACAAGATATTTCAGAAGTGATAGCTAAACAGTTGGAAAATGTGGTCCTTGAAGAGAAGAAAATTGGAAAAAAGGTTGGTATATCAAAACCATCTAGATTCAAAGATCATACAAAATTAGAAGATGCAACAAATGAAAAGTTTCTTTCAAAGGAGATTAATGGAGAATTGGTTGATGTTTGCTTTGGAAATGAGTCAAACAAAACTGCGGTTAATATATCTAATTATGAAGAAATCTCAGAAAAGAAGGCTTCATCAAATGAAACTACTGTTAAGGAACTTGAAGACAAAATTCCTTCAGCGAAGAAGGAAATATCAGAGGAAAAATTGCTTAAGTCTTGCTTAAAGAATTCAGGATCCAGAGTTGGAGACCATTATGTTAAATGGGCTGATGAGAAAAGAAATGCATCTCTTGAGGATAAAATGACCATACCTCAAGAATCATCTGAGGAATTGTTTGATAGCTCTGTACGTTTTGCATCAGCTGAGGTTTGTGCCGCTGCACTCACCCAGGCTGCAGAGTCTGTTGTCTCCGGAAAATCTGAAGTTGGGGATGCGGGTAAACTTTATTCACTGTCAAATAATTTCTGATTAAAACATCTAATTATTAACCATTTATAATTTTCAAAGTATAGAAGATAGCAAGTTAACAAGGCATTGTTGATTTTTTGTGATTATATCCCTATCTCTTTCAGTTTTAGAAGCTGGAATTTTAATCTTACCACAATCACAATGCCTCGAAGCAGAAAGGGAAGATGATGATGATATTTTCAAATTTGATCAAGGTATAGTAAAATGGCCTAAGAAAACAGTGTTTTTAGACACCAATATGTTTGAGGTTGAAGACTCATGGCATGATACACCACCAGAAGGTTTCAGCCTAAATGTACGCATTATTTATGCTATTGATTGCCATGTTATTTTATTTTTGAACCGTTTGTTCTATAAATAGCAACATGGTATTCTATTTTTTTAGCTATCACCATTTGCGACGATGTGGATGGCACTGTTTGGATGGATAACTTGTTCTTCTTTGGCATATATATATGGACATGATGAAAGCTCCTATGAAAATTTCATGCTTATTAATGGAAAGGAGTATCCAAGGAAGGTAATCATGAGTGATGGGCAGTCATTAGAAATAAGAAAAACACTAGATGGCTTCATTTGTCGTACATTGCCTGTTGTTGTCAGGGATCTAAGGCTACCAGTACCAGTTTCAACCTTGGAAAAGTTCATGGTATGCACGTTATAGCTTCTAAGTTCTACATTTTACATGAGCCAAAATGTAATACTCAAATTAGTAAACGTTTAAGCATTTGCTATTTTTATATTTTGTTATTTATTTGTCTTGTTCTGGCATTTTTGGCAATACCTATCATACCTTAAGTTCTAACATTTTTGGCAATAGCTATCATATCTTAATAACTATAAAATTTTCAATTTATTATAGTCAGCATTGCAATTTTTCTTAGGTTGACTTGAGAACTTGGGATCATTCTTATTAAGGTCAACTATCCCATCAAAGTGCTAAGTCCTGAAATTAATGAGAGGCAAGCTTTGCCACTTAATGTATTATTTAACAATTAAACACAAAATATAATCCCACTGGAATTTTTTTACATGTAAATTTTATTTTTCTTGGATATTCAAAACAATATGCTATAGCGTTGTAAAAGAAATTCTCATCCAAATCGTATACTAGATGAACTAGCTTTCACGATAGAGTAAGTTTCTTATTTTACATAACAAAACTTCCTGGGTGCTTGGATGTTGCACTTGCTTAATTCTCGGTTGCTAGGTCCATGCACTCCCTAGCCTTCAAACCAATTGAACTTGATTTGTGGGCATGAGACCACCTTAAGCTCCTTTCAATTATGTGATCATAGATTAGCATGGTCTCATTTAAATGAAACCAGATGCATCTTAAAAAAGGGGTTAAATATTCAACCCACATAAGTTAAGTGAAATAATTTTTCTTATGCAACAATTGGATCATAGGAATCAATTAGCAACCTTTTCATCTCATTATTGCTCAAAAATTCATTCAAAGGAGACACCAGTAAACAAAAAAGGATTATTTCCAATAATATTGAAAAAAATCTAAAAAAAATTGCCTCAAACGTCTACAAATGATACTAATTTCCACTAAACCTCATTTCAAAAAGGCTATATTGATTAGAATATCACATTTTTAGTTTTAGTATGGCCATTGCAAAATACATGGGTGAAACTTGGGTATCACAAAATACACTAAGAAAAGTTCATATGGATATGTCATAATAAGTTGAATGCATAAATTGCAGCAAAGCACAAACTCATAACATCTATTCATGAATGTAGTCTATTAATTGTATACTTTTGAAAAAGTACAAGAAAGTATGCAATATAGAATAGTGGTGGAAGAATATTGGGAAGGTGCCATTTGTGTTCGTTTCCATGTATGAGTAGTAATAGGAGGCCATGGAATTTGGATTACTAGACTCGCTTGAAAAAAGCAATTGAAAAAAAGGCAAGGAAGGGATTAAAATTTTCCTTTTGTCAAAGTTTGATAAGGGAAATATGTTTAAAGTTAGAAGGATTCAATTCATGTTGAATTTACACTTCTTAGCATGCAATAGATGCACATGTTCAATATGATGACAACAATAAAAAAAGGGTGGTTTGGTTATGGTATACCATAAAAAAAGTAACTCTTGCTTGTCCAAAACAATTAGTCTCTAAGCTAATGTGCTATCTATGTGCTATTTACCTAGCATCTAAGCCAAGGCGCTATCTAGGTGCTATTTAGGAGTTCACTTTTTTGATGTGCATTGCGTCCATAGGCTTAGGGTCAAGGAGATTAGTTGCCTCCTCTCTTCAAAACGTAAGTTGAGGTACTTCGGCATTAGTTCTTGGATAGGTAAGGTTGAAATTAGATCTCTTTCTTATGCATCCCTGATGTGGTAGAATTTGAAACCCTTTTCATAGAAAAGGAATGTAAACATTTGAAATTAAGAATAGGACAAGTTAGAAGCAATATGACTTCCCATACCTATTTTTAGATTGAATTAGCTATTGTGAAAGAGCTCAAGTTTCTGACTGAAAATGAAGTTAAGTGAAATGTAAACAATTTAGATGTTGAGTCATTAACCATTGATTTGAGAAGTTTCAATCCCTTTTTAACTTCTCGCTCAAATCCCTAGCTTCAAAATAGAACCTATAGTGTATTTATTGATTTTTAATCATATTCATGCCATTGTAAATATAAATGCTTTTGTGTGTCATTGTCATATTGACTTGAGTAATTCCATAACAAAAAATGAAGCAATCAAAAATTTCTATTTACTTCTAGTAACCTATTAATGTAGTAATACTTATGCTATAGAGGTGGGATGTGATGAGTTGATAGCCAAATGCAAGTAAATAATTACTTTCTCTACCTTAAAAAATGAGATTAATTTATTTATGTTTACACACACCATATGTTGGGTTCATCTCTAAAGAGAATGCATGTTTTTTGTGTTCGTGTAAATTCCTATCACCTATGACAAATGTAGAACAATTTTTCTTGGGAAATGATTACATTGGCTAGAAATTACTAATAAATGACTTTGTTGGGGCAGCTTATGTGAGTCGTAGTCTTACAATTATATTGACGCGGCGATTGTTTTTGGTGGTGTTATATAAGTTGAGAGAGAATGCATAGGAATTGTGAATTGAATTTAGACGAGCATTTTGGCGTTGCAATAAATAATCTTTGTAAATGAACCCAAATTGGCAGGGTTAAAGATAATTTGAAAGAGTATGCTGATCAGGTTATATTTTGTTGTCTGACATATTCTACTATTTTTATGGAAATTTTAAGGGAGTTATATATTTTCAGGGCTGCTTACTGAACACAATGTCTTTTATGGACGCAATACCTTCCTTCAAAATTAGACAATGGCAGGTCATTGTATTTCTGTTTATTGAAGCCCTTTCTGTTCATAGACTTCTGATTTTGGCTCCGCACTTGATGAGCAGGGGTACACAACTCGAACAGGTAAAAACCCTATATTTTTCATTTATTTTGTGTAATATTATGAAATAGCATTCTAAAACTAAGTAGTGAAGTAGATCTATAGTGCTTGAGCTTTTTGTCTTTCTGAACATTTGGTTTCTTGTTGTATTTTACGTTCTCCAAAAAAATCTAAAACTTTTATATTAATAAATCTTTCATCTATTTGTTTCTCTAGTATAGAGGCCAGCTTATTAAGTTTTGTAGAAGAAACGAAATGAGTGAAACTTTTGTAATGAATGCTGAAAATGCATCATAGTGCCAAAATCACAATACTCATGATCATAAATATATTGGGGTTTAACTTGAGAAGTGTGATCATTGACATCATCAGCCTTATCCCTACTATTTAGGTTAAACTATATGAAATATGAACTCTCTATTCATTCCTATTGAATATTACATCTGTTATCAACATTATTCTGGGCAAATAAATTTGATAAATTCTATGAAATTTATCTTTGATATAACTATTTTCCTTATTGTATTTTTTCATTCCAAACTAATTCTATCTTCCCGCCTTTGTGTGCTTCCCTTGTCCTGTAACTTATGTGCTCAAACTAGGTAATCTATTATCTTATTTCCAATAGGCAATACTTCGTTTTCCCATATTGTATTTAATTACTGATTTTAATCTTTTCCATTTTATGACAAGTTTATCTTTGCATTTTATTAATTTACACTCAACTTGTTTATAATTGACTTTTGAATTATGCAACACGTCGAACTACTCAACTTAAGCGAGCAAATTACAAGTATGAGATAGTGCTTAGGAGGTACTTCATTTGACAACCGAACTATAATTCTAGTAATTATGTCTTTATATACATCTTCATTTTTTTTGTTTATTTCTAAAAGTTTTCTTAATTGCTTTTCATTTATTCTAGAATATATATTACTCATAAATATTTTATGTTTTGATTCTTATAAGGCAAAATTTCAGATGAGATTTGGATTTTGTATCATCTTAGTATAAAATTGAAACGAAGTGACCCAAATTATTGCTCATACCATTGGGTAATCAGTCATCCTATTGAAGATTATTACATCTTCAAGGATTGGCTGGAAAAAAAATATCGAAGGGGAGAACTCACATTATCAGATAATCTGTTGGCTCACCCCAGAAAAGAATAAACTCGGGTGGTTACGTCCTCTTCCGTACCTCTGGTTGGAAAAGGAAGAAATGAAAAGAAACTAGCTTAAGATGAGCAATGGGAGATTGTGGTCTCTAAAAAAACTATAAAAAGGCTAAAATAGCTCGAAGGAGTTCCGGGTGTGAAGTAGAAATCTCCTACTGAGTCGGTGTTAGATTTGAAAGGGCTGCTCGTGGTGCGAGCGTCTACTTCCAAACAACATCCTTACCAAGTTGGCTCCTCAAAACCTGGGAAAGTGAAATCTTCCAAAAGAAAGACTAAACTGAAGAAGCCCAAGGAGAAAAAGACGGCAACTCAAAGGGTTATCGATAGTTTGAATGAATACTATCAGACTGTGAGGCATCCCATCAAGCTCGCTGATTTTATGTTAGAGCTTAAGGTGGCTGAAGCAGAAGAAGCTGACGAAGATCCACTTCCTGTGGAAACTTGTTGAGTTATTTCGGTGACATTAGTGGCTCTGACAAAAGAAGAATATGTCGAAGAAGCAGCTTCTGAAACTTGTCTATTGATGTCACCAATAAACTATAGTTTGGAAGAAGATCTGTACTTCCAAAATGAAGAGAGTCTGAGCATGATATAGCGTTGCAGATAGAGCATGTGAGGCTGGAGGATGATTCGATGAGTTTCTCCAAAAAGTTTGGGACATCGTATTTTCCACATGTCGAGGCTTCAAAGGTCAGGAAAGAAAATTTCTTGTCACTACACGCTCTAGCAAGTCGAGCTAGAGTGGCACATGTCCTTCGGCAGCCTGAAGCTTAAGGTTCGAATGGGTGTAAGAAGTTGGACTCAACAAGCTCAGATGTGGCCAAGTCGCTGGCAGCTCCATCTACTCAACAAGCCATAAGAAAGGCCGTAGTAGAGGAACCCCCATTTCATCAACATGTTAGTAGGGACTGTTAGAAGCATAAAGGCTTATTTGACTCGATAAGTAAAAGTGGTTGTAGTCCAGGAAATTTTGCTAAGTGATCGGAGAGCCAATGTTACAGTGGAAAGATGTGTATTCCTCCGAATAAAAGAATATGACAACTGCCCTTTTCAAAATATGCACATGTGGTTTTCTAAAAAGTTTGAGATATCTCCTTCCACAATATGTTGAGACTTTGAAAGTCAAACAAGGAGACTTTTGTGACTACATATTTCAGCAAGTCAAGTCAAAGCGCCATAAGTCTTTCAACAGCTTGAAGCTTAAGGTTTGAATGGGTGTAAGAGGTCGGATTTAACAAGCCCAGATGTGGCCGAGTTGCTGGCAGCTCTGTCTACTCAACAAGCCATAAGAAATGCCATGATAGAGGAACCCCCATTTCGTCAGCCCATCAGTAGGGATTGCATGAAAATCAAAGGCTTATCTGACTCGATGAGTTCAAGTAGCCGTAGTCTACTAAATTCTCCTAAGTGATCGGAGAGTCAAAGTTACAATGGGAAGGACGAGTCTCGATCAACAGCTATCGAATGCGTATAAGCTCTGAGATCTCAAACAATGAAGGGAGCGCGTTTCTCCACAGCTCAAATATAAAGCCTGAATGGGCGTATGAGGTCGGACTCAACAAGTCAAGATGTGGCTGAGTCGCTAGTAGCTCCGTCTACTCAACACGCCATAAGAAAGGCCGCAGTAGAAGAACCCTCGTTTTAGCAATCAGATGACAAGAGCTGTTAAATCCTAGTTCACCTAATCTGATGAACTCAAGTAACTCAGATTGAAGTCTTCTCAATTGGTTAAGGGTCAGGGTATTACTTACATTTGGTACTAATAATTGAACCCAAAATCTGCAAATCCCTCAACAAAATCGTAAAGCACAAAGTGAGGATTGAAGGAATTCTTCTTCAGCAAGTTCGTGAAAGTACAAAGCAAAGGACCGAAGCAATTATACTAAAGTTCTCATAAAGCTTAAGGTTCTGTTATGCACAAAGCTCTGTACCGATGACCCTCACCACCGGCCTAATATAAACCTAAAAGGTTTAGGTCACCAGCATCTACTTCTTCATCAAGCCCGCTAAAGCAAGAAGCATGGGGCAAAAGGTATACAAATCTCCTAACCAGTCGGTAATAACAAATTATGTAATCCTTCACCAATGTTCGCCGTATAAAGCACATGGTAGAAGAAACCAAAACCTCAAAACTTCAGCTGAAACTATGAGTACAACTGCTGACTCCAACGAGTGTCTAAAGCCGTGAGCACCACAACCACAGAAGTCACAGGAGTAGCAAAATGAACTCATGAACAGCTGAAGTTATAAAAACAAATGCTTTATTTCATTAATTCAGAATTTATATACAAGTTTATAATCGTCATTCTTTTATAAGCTTGCACCAGCCAACAAAAATATATATATACATTATCCTTCACAGAGGACTAAAGTCTATCTCTTAAGCCTATGCTAGAAGAGGAAGTCGACAACTTCACTCTATTCCTTCCAAAGGTACTGCAAGCTGCAATTATATAGTATAAAACCTGAGATAGCAAAGTCATGTTAGCTGGTGAATCTGCAATGTTTGGGCAAATTCTGAACGGCAGCTATGATTATATAGTATAAATGTTATATTCATATTTGATTGCAGCAATCATGAATGTTGAACATATGCAAAAAAAAGGGGCTAGAAACTAAGGTGACAGTGGTGGCAAAAGAAGAGCAAGAGGTGGCAACACTACTTATTAGTGTTAGTCGGCAAAGCAATGCTCTAAGGATCTAAGTATGAAACTACTGTGTCACTATCCTATGGGTCCCTATTTGACTAAAGCTAACATGTCAATTTGTCTGTGGATACACCTAAAGATTCATGAAGACAGAGAGCTACGTGATGCCAAGGCACAATCTCTCAGAAATCTGCAAAATGAAACCCTCAGTGTTACATCCAGAACAAATATTTGGAGATCTATAGGGTCAACCAAGTTACAACAAACATGGTTCACCCTAAACATGTACCAAATTTGTTGGGGGGGGGGGGGCATTTGTTGAGACTTAAGCTTCAAATTAAACATTGGAGTGCTTTTTTTTTTTGTCGCCTTAGGAGGTAGGTTAGAGACTTAACGTAGCTGCTTATTGTGTCAAAAGAGACGAACATACACACTGGTGATGCAGATCAAGAAAAACAAGGATGATTTTACTTCATATGTTATCTTCAATACATATAGAATTCAAAATAAGGGTAATTAATGTGGGTTGTAGATTTGCTCTCTTTCCAAGATTTAATTAGAGCGTTCCTTATGGAAGCAAAAAATGAGGGACTCATCAATTGTTGTCCCTATTTAATTGAAAAGACATTAGATGTAGGATCAATGATGTGAAATCGACTGGTAGTGTAGACTATGATTAGCTCAACTAAATGTTTTCAAATGACTCAACCCGTTGTGATTTGCCTTGGCCATCATTGAACTAACCCTACAAGACCAATGTAGAAATGGTTAGGTGGATTCTCTTTGCTCAACTAGTGCTTGATTCAGTATGAGGCAGATGACCAAATAGGTCTACATGGATCATGATGCTAATGATTATTAAATTTTTAGGTCTTCAGGACATGCATTTCAAACATCTAATCCGTGACTAATTTAGATGTTTGACACATGTTCATCCAATGGCATTTGCAAAGACATTTAATCGAAACCAATAATTATCATCTTTTCTTCAAGCATACATTTTATATTCATTTTACAAGGGTGACAAATTAGCAAACCGTTTCTTCGCATAATTGTATTAGTTATTTCTGTAGCACTAGTAAAAGGTTACTTATGCTCGCGAATGTTTGCATGTATTTTATGATTAAAATTCAATCTATTATCATCCTTCAATTCTCAGAATTTGAGATTTCGACCTCTAACAACATTTTAGCCTAAGACTTGAGCATATCTGATCTACCTGAGAAATTATATCTAATTACTCTATTTGAAAGATATGTTAATTATCTTTAATAATTCTCTATTACAATTACTTTACCAATTCCCGTGGAGTGTTCGAAAATATTAGACAGAAAGATGTGGATATGCTTTACAACAAGTTCTTGCAGGCAACTTAGGTTTCATTTGTGACAACTTTCTTACTACTTTTTAAAACAACTTTTTAGTACAAAAAATTTCTTGAAAGCAATAAAAAAATAATAGTAAAAAACTGTTCCAAACCAAGCCTTAATCATAGAGTGTCATTTCATATTTTAATTTTAATTACTTTATTGGACTAACAATCACACTATTTCAATCGAAAACCATTGAAATAAAATTGTATTAGGATGTGTTAAAAGCCATCGGATCTATTTTGAGATTAGTGCCCTATGAATTCTTCCTATATAACATTAAGCTCAAAGCAAATTAAATATTTTTCAAGCCCATCCCTAGTACAAATGTTGTAAGGATACCTTGACAATTGTTTGACTCTCTATGCCATTTTTGTTCTTGAATTTTTCTTAGAAAGTTTGCTTATGCTCATGTAGTTAACTAACTTTTGCTGATGCATGGTTATGTTAGATGCTTAATCCTGCTCAAATTAGCTATGAGGAGTATGAAGCTATGAGAGACCTCATACTTCCGCTTGGCAGATCAACTGAATTCTCCATATAGAATGGTGGGTAAGGCCGCCACAATATAGTGAATATACAATCTGCACGCCTGTGAAGGTAAATTCCTTTGATGTTAAAAGGATGGTTTTAGAGAGACTCTGTAGCTTTTGGTGATGAAACTGTACAACTGTTGTGTAAATAAGGAAAAGAGTAGATCAAATGTGGGCAAGTGGTTGAGCAATTTTTTGTTGGTTATTTGTATAAATCTTCCCATGCTTTGATCTGTTTTTTAAGTGAATCTTTGTTCTATTTTTGATAACCCTCCAAGCACCTATCTGTCTATCTGACATCAAATAGTGAGACCCAATTTGTTAAAAAAATTCCTTGATCTCTGTTAAAGAAGTTCGGTTGAAAATCTTTGGCTTATTATGATTTCTATTTTCTGTTAGTTTTTTGTGTAGAAAAAACAGCAAATGTATTGTGGATTCTATTTGGATGAAAGAGTGGATAGCCTTTGAGGATATAGAGTTCAACAAAATTAATATTACAACAACAATATCAAGTTTTTATCTTAATACGTGGGATCTGTTATATGAATCTTCTTTTTCCATTATATTTTATTATGAGTTGAATTCTCATAAGAGTATTTTTAAAATTGGCTAATCAAAAATTTTTAAGGCTATCTCTATTTTTTTAAATATAGGTTGGACTTAATATATCTACTCTTTTAATAGGGTTATCAGAGTGTTTAACATTTTGTAGGACTAAAGTTTTATTTGGAATAATTTTCTTCCTATTTTGTAAAACAGTTTTTTAGTATAGAAGCTGTTTTTTAGTATAGAAGCTGTTTGAATTAGAAATTTTTATATTATAAAGTTGTTTTAGAAAGCAGTAAGAAAGTTGTCCGAAATAAAGCCTAAATTATTTAAGGCAATAACATTTTTTTCATGTATATACTTGTTCTGGATCTTATCTACAAGTGTAAAATCATTGCATTTGAGCATCCTCATCTCTGTAATACTTCAATTAATTTTCTGCATCTTTTTTAATGGCCAACATTTTGCGCCATAACTAATGAAGAAAAGTAGATTCTATTTGGATGAAATATTGGATAGCTTTTTGAGGATACAGAGTTCAGCATAGTTATTTTTTTAAAAAAAAAACTTTTAATGTGAAAACAACCGTTTTCTCCAGCTCCAATTTCTTCAGTTCAAACATTCAAAGAAACTCAAATCAATTAAAATAAATTTATAATAAATTCATAATTGTGATTTCAGTTCATTTCACACATTTTCTTCTGTTCAGGCACCGTAGCAGCTAAGAATCAAAGTGAAGAAGCTTCACAAAATGAGGCATTTGTTGAGTAACAAATAGGAGCTTCTCACAATACACTTAACGCTCCATTTCATCAGTGCCAAAGAAATAGGAGCTGATAAATATGAAAATTTCAAGGGCATATTGATTTTAGCTTGTAGCAGAAATTGAGATGTCTTGTCTTCTTACTCAGTCCCCACATTCACTTCTGCAGTAAATGTCACACTTCTACTTTGTTCTTAGTGTTCTTAGGCCAACTTCACAATATTAGGCTTTATTGGAACAGCTTTTGAATTGCTTTATAAAGTATTTTTTTAATATAAAAATTTTTAGAAATAAAAATTTTTACTAAAAAAGATGTTTTAGAAAGCAGTAAGAAAGTTATCCCAAACGAAACTTTAATCTATCTTGATTAAGATGAATATGAGATTTTGAACAACTTTAGATTTGAAAATATATCTTATTTTGAAGTATCTTCGGCCTTTTTATTTTATTATTATTATTATTATATTTTTCAGGATTTAGCTCAAGAAAACTTTACAATTTGGTACTGATCTGAGTTGATCCTCTAACTATTGGCTTACTTAGCCTAATTTCAATGTGAGTTAGAACCAGCTCATTAGTTAGTTCTTGCTCGACCGATCTATAATAGATGCAAAATTTTCTCTATTTTTGATTTTTTTCAAAATCAGTCGGTCGAGCTATGTTAATAGATATAACAGAGCTCGACACTCACCGACCCAACATATTAAGCCAATTATTTGAAAATTGATGCATATTATGAAATTATTTCTACATCAATATGCTCTTACTTGTAAATTGTAAATGCATTAATGCATGATTATATATATACATAAAAACATGAATCTGCGTGCGTATGAGTGAGTTTGACTTCGGCTTCATTTGGGACAATTTTCTAACTGTTTTGTTTTTAGATCTCAATCAAAATGTCTACATAGCCACTACTTTTTTGCTGTTTTTTTTAAATAAAGATGCTTTTTATAATAGCTTTAAAAAGTTATTTTATCTACAACAGCTTTACAAAGCAGTAAGAAAACTATGCCAAATGAAGCCTTCATCTTATTCAGCTTAAGTCCTGAGTTCAAGTTAAACCAATATATATAGCTCATTAATTATTATCAATTAAAAATCAATCTTTTAAGTCAAATTAGTAATCTCACTCTCCCAATCCTTTTCTCTTAAAAACACCAAAAGGCAGTCGTTGATATCAAATCTAATAATTCATTATAATACTTAGAAAGTAAACACATAACAATATGATCTTCTCCTCAACTACTAATTTTTGTATAGGAGAGAAACTTGATCTTAGTAATTCATCTTGAAAGGAGTAGCCAACTTGAGGCTGCTTGTGATATCAGCCATAGAGCCAATGCTTGTAGCTATGGAAATCAAGAGACAGAACAAGCTGAGACCTTGGAGAAGAATCCATTTAGGGCTTCCTCTCTTGATGTTTTTTTGTGCAATGTGCATATTGACAGGGAAGTATACGGTAAGAGGCCAAAAGCCGAGAGCGCCAAGGAGGCCAAGAACAGCGTTGAAGAAGGGAACAAGCATTGCCACCAGTGTTGTCAAGAGTATGAGACAAGAGCGAATAACTAGCTTGGAGAGGGTGAAACTTAGAGGGCCCGTTGCGCTGAAAGGCACCCTTATTGAGTATGTTTTACGCAGAAATTTTGCTTCCGGCCAACGTTTTGAAATTGTGCTTTCCAAACGGCTAAAGATTGGTTGAGCATATACCTACTCAACAACAACTTGTTATCAAAGTCTGATCAAGACATTCTTGCCAAAAATTGAAAAAAAATGTATTAAGCTAATCATTTTTCATTTAGTTATAATCATTTTCCTTTCTATAATGACCTAATATATGCATGTATATACCAATTAAAATTGTACTGGAATTTATCAATTGATTGAACAAAATAAAATTAGGGCACCATCATAATTTCCTTACTTGATATGCTCCTAAAAGATGGACAACAATGCAAATATTGGCAATATCTACCAGCCAAAATGGCTCAAAAAATCCAAACCCAGTGAGAATATTGCCAGGGGCATTGTTCCCAAAGGCTCCATATCCAGTGCAACCCAATGAAAGGTAGAAGATTGTTGTGAGCCCAATTCCTATAAAGGTTGCCCTCTTCATTGTCTTCCTCTCAGGAGGTGGTGACTTCAATGTATCCTAAATTGCAACAATATAATATATAGTTAATTGCCATCTCATTTCAATTGGAAATCAACCCACCATATTTAATTGAAAATGTAATTACTTGAATCTCAATCAAGACATCGGCAAAGGTATAAGCAAAGGCCACATTTCCTAGTGCTAGGAAAGCATTCCATGTCTTGATTTTGTGCGAAGACGCGGCGGCGCCCGATAAAGTACCTTTGAATCCACTGTGGGAGATTAGTTTGCCTGTTGATAACCCGAGTCCGATGAATGAATATGCAAAAGATGTCGCCACGGCCACTACTGACAACCATGTGATGTTCTCTAGACTGGGGAATTGTGATAAGACAATTTGCACCGCCCCGAATAGGATCATGAATAGGTTTCCTGAAGACTCACACTTCCATTCATGCCCATTGCGGTGGAAGCAATTTGATCGCTGGACCGCCCTGACGATTAATCATTTAAAGATCAATCTTTTTCTCTTTCTTCATACTTACAATTATTTTATGAGAATGTATGAAATGTTTATGCAAAATGGATTGTACTTACATCATGCTAATGGCAGCAGTGATGGTATAACCTACAAGAGTGCCCCAAAGATTTATATATTGAGCACATCCACAGAAGAAGACCTCTCTTGGACCGAGATAGGCTCGGACTGCATCGATGTAGACTCGATTGATTGTCCCGGTGATTGGGTCAGGATAGCGATAGCAATCAGCAAGGAGGGTAGAGGTGTAGTAGGTGATGATGGCAAACCCGAGGATGACCAATGGGCCAAGAACCCAACCCAATTGAGCCATGCTCCATGCTAGTGCTAGCACACCCGACCCAATCACCGCAGCTACAATGTGGGCTGATGCTGACCACACCGTGCCTACAAATACAACTGAATTTAAAACACAAGTATGCTTGATTTTGATTCTAAGTTACATTAATTTGAAAGAAAAATCTTAAATTCCGTCAATCATTTTTGTAATTATAGAACAATCGATGATGGAAAAGAGCATTTGTGATGTAAGGCTAATGAAGCCTTCAAAGAAATTATAATTTGAATCCAAAATCAGACAAAACTAATCTAATGAGGCTATGATTTCTTGAAAAACAATAAGAAATCAGTAAAACAAATAAAATGAAGGGCCATATTTTAAACTTATAATCATGTCATAAGAAATTGAAAAAGAAAAAAAAATCTAAATATTCAGATAGATTTTTTATGTTATGATATAAGCCAGAATATCAAAATTAGAAGAGAAATAGTTTATAATAAGAGACATTTAAGTAGAAGTAAAAACATGTAAATAACCTAAGGGCAAATTGAGTTTATTTTCTCTCATTTCCAATATAAAACTTATAATCAACTGCTTCAAATCAATCAGTTGTAAGAAAACCATCGGACTTCCACTAGATGATCGTTGCTCGATTGCCATAGTCAAACCTTTCGCCGCCCAATCGCCGCCCTCGGATCACCGTTGCTCGACTACGGTCCCTCGGAATTCCATCGTCCGACTACGATCCTTCCGACCACCATCGCCTAACTACGTACAATCCGACCGAATAACACAAAATTGATTAATCAAGAAACTTATACCTTTTCTTTCATGTTCACCTTCTTCAACATCCTTTCCAGTTCTTCCCCTCTCCATATTCTCTAAGACAGTAACAGAAGAGAGATATTATTTAAAAAGAGAACAAAAAAATGGAAAGAATGCGTTGCAGAGTGTGGGAGGAGAGAAATATATAGTGGTGGCAAGTGGCAATTACTAGCTGGTTGACTTTGTCAACAAAATAAATGAAGCCTTCATTAATTAGGATCGAGTATTAGACTCTTTTATCACTTCATTAGATGATAATAATACATCTCTTCCAAACAAAAATGTGAAGTGGGCCTACCCAACAATTATTGTTTCCCTTTGGGAAAAGCCCTTCTTGTAAGTGGAAACTGTGGGTAGCTATGTTTGATATAAAAAATGAAAATGTAGAGAGGGGGAGTAAAGAAGATGCTCATATAATTAAATTTTTTGAAAGTTTATTATGGTACATAATCAATTGGCATATAAAATTAATTAAACTTTAGCAAAGGATTCTGGGCCAACAAATAAATAAGCTACACTAAAAATTCGTTTGAGACGGCTTTCTTATTACTTCTTAAAGTAGCTTTTTAGAACGAAAATTTTTTGAACGAGAAGTTTTTGTACTAAAAAATTGCTTTAGAAAGTAGTAAGAAGGCTTCGTTTGGGTAGCTTTTAGCCATTGATTTTTTCGTTGCTTTTAAGAAAATTTAGTATTAAAAAGTTGTTTTATAAAGCAGTAAGAAAACTGTCCCAAAGGCTTTGTTTGGGACATATTTAGATCACTGTTTTATCCATGCTTTCAAGAGATTTTAGTACTAAAAAGTATATTTATAAAGCAATAAGAAAGCTGTCCCAAATGAAACCTAAGTCATTTTAAAGGATAAAAATATATTCTCAATATTTTATTAATTAAAAAAAAAAGAATAAAATCATTTAAAGATACAAGAGGTTAGGCCATATTCCAAAATAGGTTAAATTAGAATCTACAAAGAGTAAATATGGTTCTATCTCATCCATATCTTACTCAAACCGCAAAATGCAATAAAAATGTAAATAATCTAAATTAGAAAAATTTCAAAATAGTCTCCAAACTATTCGCGTGTGACCAATTTCATCTCAAAGTATCACGTTACTTCAATTTAGCCCATCGATCATACAAAATTGATCCAAAACAATCTCTTATTTTGTAATTGTGATATGAAATTTATTCTAATTTGATCCCTCGACTATTTAAAAATGGTCCCAATCTAAATTGAAACGGATTATTTTGGATTGATTTTATATAGTTGAGGAACTAAATTGAAGCAATTTGATATTCTAAGGCTAAATTGACAATATACAATATATGACTAATCTAAATGCTTGTAAAGACATATTATTCTCTTCACGTGAAGGAATTTAATTTTATTATAAAATTAATCATAATGATACCAATTCATAATTTAAATTAGGGTTAGTACTATGACTTGCTAAGTCTCTAATGGCTGCGTTAATTAGAAGTATATATTCTTACTTTAGCTTATAATAGTAATAATATGATAATAATAAATCAAATAAATGTTGGATGGGTAAAACATAAAATTGCAATAACTCAAGTAAATATTAAAAAAAAAACTTTGGTTTCTAAGAAGCAAATTCTTTCAAAGTAAATAAATTTTATTGCAAATCATTTTAATATGATAATTTACTTTCAAAGTTGACATTCAAACACACTTTTAATAGTGAAATAAATTGGCAATTAAGCAATGAAGATTATAATTTATATAAAAATATTCAAATGTATTTATAAAGATGTATTATTAAATATTAGTGCATAAATGTACATATATATTATATTTTATGTTATTAAACATATGTGTATAAATTTATTTATACATACATACATATGTGCATATATCGTATATCTCAAATTGTCTTAGAGTTAAATTGAACTTATTTTGAGTGAGCCATCTTTAAGTAGGATCATAGCAATTTTGATTTCGAGTCAATTAAAATTCAAGCAAGTTTTGAGTTTCAAACAAAACTACTAGCCCTAATAATAATTGGTACTATTGGATTCAAGATTGTCTGTAGAAAGATGTGAAGATCTTAATAAAGATATGAATTTAACTTAAAAGTAGAAGGGATGAGGGAGAGAGAGAGGTATGTGTGTGTAGAGAGATTATTACATGTGGAGTCTGAACGGGAGAACCGTCCAAATTCTTTGAGGGTACATAATAAATAAACATCAAATACATAGTTTTATTTTTTGCTGTGTATTTGCTGTATACCCTCGCAGAATTTGGACGGTTCTCCCGTCCGGACTCTGTACGTAATAAGTGAGTGTGTGTGCGTGTGTGTGTGTGTGTGTGTGTGTGTGTGAGAGAGAGAGAGAGAGAGAGAGAGAGAGAGAGAGAGAGAGAGAGAGAGAGAGAGAGAGAGAGAGAGGTTAAGTCTCAATTATTATTTAAGTAAATCGGTCTACAAAAAGTTGCTTGAACTCCCTTTAGCATAGAATGGCAAGTTGAACAAAGTTACAAAGAGATTATTGAAAGAAAAAAATAGATTTTAAAGGAAATCTTAGAGAGATTTCGTGGGAAATCATAGAGAGGTTATGAGAGAGACTTTGATGTGATAGAGTTTTGGCTTAAAGTTTAAGATTGCATGTATTTTTGCACTTGATCAGTGCCTTTGTATTTATGGTGAGGGATAATGTCTTTGCTATAGAAATATCTATGTAGTTCGATTATAACTAGCTATATAGTAGGCAAATATGGCTTGTAGTAGACTACTACTTAGGAATTTTAAGAAAGTTTCATAGAATGGGTGAGTGTCTTTAATGGTCTAACTATAAATGATTTTCACTTTATGAGTACCTGGGGCAAGTAGCGAATTTCTTAGATGAATAGCCTTAAGAAATTAAAAAATTGTGAGTTTCTCAGGTGAATTTAATAGGTCAATATAAAGGGTCTCTTGTAGTAATGAAGTTTTTATTGTGAAAACCTCTATTGGTGAAAAGGTTGCTACTAAGGGAGCTAGTACTATGATGATAAGATTCATAATTGAATCTCCTCAATAAGTAGAAAAGAACATAGAACATAACACTTCAAGGTTCTCTTTTATGGCAGAGATCAATTAGTTTTTTGTATAAATTTGACACACCTCAAAATAAAGTTATGATATCTAAGTTGATATTACACATCTGAAGGAGAAAAAGGAGGTAACTTTTTAGATGCTCAAGCTGACTTCAATTAAAGGCGGGGAAGAGTTCCCCAAAGTCACCCAAGCAGAGAAGGAATGTGTGAAGAGTGATGTAGAGTCAACTTATTAGGAAGTTCCTATTAAAGGAAGAATTTCTTTTATGGAGAGTATTGTGAGTAGCAACTTACATGCTAATGATGCCAAAGTCACTAGTTGTGTTGACCATCACTTGGTCATGCTAAACTGACTTATACTAATGTCACTAGTGGGGAATATGAGTGTTGACCTCTCTAAACAGAACAAAAAAAAAATAATAAATAAATAAAAAAGAGAGTTAAATGATTACCTGCTCATGGATCCTATTGAAGTCCAGCGTATACGACTTGCCCATACATCTGCAACGGCGCCAAAGACGTCTTCTCACGCATGCTCTGCCTCAACCCCGCTTCAGCGTCGTTAAAATGAAAAGGGATGAGGCCCTTCGGTGGTTGTTCTTCCTCAACACTTACACACACGTAGAACTCCTGAACTCCTTTCGCGATCCTTCCTCCTCTGCTCTCTGCGACCGAATCCCATAGCCGAAGCCGACACCAGCACTCTCGATCTCCCTACCCATATCCGATCTATACCTGATCGAAGCTCTACCCGACTTCCCCTGCTCTCGATCTTCTTCCAGCAGGCCGACCTCCCAATACCTGCCCCAACCCGACGCCCGCCTTCAACTTGCAACCAAATCCTTGTCCTATTCGCAAGACGTCGGTCCATAGAGAGAAAGAGAGAGCAAGAGAGAGATTTCCCTACCTTCCGACCTCAGCAGTCGAACCAGAGGTCGGTTTCGATCTCCTCTCTTCAGCCGAATCCCTCCAACTGCTATATCCCGATCTCCAGCTCAACAAAGCCCCTCCGACCCCCAACCCTACCTCAAGCTGCAAGCTCCGATCCTTCCAAGAACCGACCTTCTAGCTGTAGTTCCTGTCTGATTCTACCAAATCACTCGCCCTATTCATCAAACCGAACACCTCTACCCGCCTCTAGTCCTAGTCGACTTCAAACTCAAGCAGACATCAACAGAGGTAGTATGGGTTAAGTTGATATCAATGTTAGTAACAGTAGTTATTATTAACATTAATAATATTATCTAAAATTAGTTATTATTGTTGTTACTAATTATTTATTATTATTATATTTAGTATATTAATTAAATTAATATCATACAATTATTATTATTATTATAATATTTTGTATATATATATATATATATATATATATATATATATATATATATATATATATATATATATTAGTTATATGTGTGTGTGTGTTTGTGAGAGGAAAACAAAAAAAGAAGAAAAAGAAAAGAGATTAAAAAAAAAGAAGAACAAAAAAAGAAAAGAAAAAGAGTTTAGAAAAAGAAAAAGGAGAAAAAGATTCAAAAGAAAAAAAAAGAGAAAAGTTCAAAAAAAAAAAAGGGAAAGAAGGAACTTTGCAAATTTTGAAAACCCGTTTCAATACTTGCAGCACGACAAAACAACAATCTATACACGCTTTTCTTAGCCTGGCAGGAGGAAGTTTGTCGCGATGCATACGACGAAGCGGGTAATCACCCAAAATCTCATTCTTGGCATTCATGTCGAGCCGGTAAACCGCCTATACATGCTTTCCTAAGCGTAGTGGGAAGGGAACCCGGTGCGACACCTACAGCAAGGCGGGTAGGCCCTATACATGCTTTTTTTAGCGTGGTGGGGACAATTTCAAGTACCCGTGCGTGGCTCTGTACCTGCGGGGAAATAATTGCTCTTCTTTTTCAGGTACATTTGAAGACCCATACACGCTTTCTTAAGCGTGGTGGGGGTTGAAGACTTTACGACCACGGTGTTCGAGGATACCTACCATACATGCTTTCTTAAGCGTAGTGGGAAGACCCAGTTTCTTGTAGTTTCTCCTAAACAGGGGAAACGCCGGGAGGCTATCGAAATTTCGGATGAACAGAAGACCACACTTGAACCTGATTTGAACTCAAAAAGACCACATGAACTGAACTCAAATGAACATAAAATCCAACCTAAATCAAAGTTGATTAAATTATGTTGAATTGAACTCATACTTGGACAAGATTTGGGACTTGAACTTGAACATTTGAACTCGAGCGAAGACTTGAGTTGGATCACACGGGACATAAAACTTGAACTTGATTTGAATATCAAGTGAACACAATTTAAATGCAAGTAAGGACTTGCAATTTGACTACAAAGAACTTGACTCAAGTTGAACTTGAACTGAGCTCAATCAATTAACAATGGAGGATTTCCTTTGAACTCGAATTGAATAGTAAGGAGCTTGAACTTGAAAGTGATACAGGAAACTCAATGTGCACCACAAGGAATTGGATTTTAATTTGGCAAACATACAATCACATCAGTGCAAATGTTAACCAAAAGGCTTAGATCATTCTAATGAATATACAAATGCTAAATGACAATCATAATTGTTCAAATGAGGATCGATTGAAAGACTTATGGCTCTCTCACAAGCAATCATGCAAAGATCTTCAAATAAGTAGCCACTTTGATCATTTAAATGCATTCAAATCAATGTCACACAAGCAAACAAGGATTCCTGCATGATTTGATTATAAACCCTGACATGAAACTTTTGGACAATGTTACTTGGCTTGTAAGAGTCATGTCAGTTGGAATTTGATGATGATAGTATCAAATTCATCATACTTGTTGCAAATCACCTTTGAAAATAAAAAGCATCTAAATATAACTTGTTTGCAAGTAAAAGGAAGACTGAAATAAACATGATTTGATCATAAAGTCGTGATATGGAGGAGCTTTTGATCATGATTTATAATGATAGGTGTAACTCATCCCTAAACAACAGGTAGGGGTATTGTAAGAGATGTGACAAATTATCTACAAGCTATAATAACTGGCTCATACAAACTACGTCAGTTGAAGTGCAAATATATGATCAACAATGGCATTAATATTGTCATTCATATTATGAACCTGTTGTTGACACAACGAAAAGTTATATTGCATATGGAGGGTTATTCAGAGGCGACAATTAGAGATATGCAACTAGCATATGTATGAAAGGTGGATATATGCAAGCAAATGATGAATGATGAAATTCAGATGACTTGGAGTGCTCAGCCAAGTTAACTTGTGAGTGAGAGAAAGTGAGATCTATATCTATCATGTAATCAAATGCTACTAAAAGGATTTCGTATATGATAAATACAGAAGCACCTTCACAATTAACATATGTATGCAAACCAACAAATAAAAATCAGAGAAATGAAAATTGGAGGGGTATATATATAGTTGAATGCAAGCAAAGATCAATGATACAAGTTCACCATGCTAACCACAAGCAAGTATAGAAGAGTTCTTACTCGTATAGCAGGCCACGTATGGGTGATGATGATTAATGCGCAGTGGGTGCTAAATCATCCATGCAGTTAATAACCACTCAGCATTAGTCAAATATATCAGCCTTCTATAAGTAAGGATAGAAGATCTGCAATAAATACAAGCTCTCTATAAATACAGATGTACGTACTACCTCTTACTTGTAGGTAGATACATAAAGATTCCAGTAAATGCATTATACTGTAATTAATTTCAGTCTGTGAAGGAATACATCTACCTGCCTACCTGCAGCAGTGACGGATGCGCTGCAAAAGCCAAAGGCAAGCGAAATACAAAATAAAAACATCAAATATAAGTGCCCATGGGCTGTTGTAGAAGACTCGTAGTGCACCCTATCTATTATCCATAAGCAAGACGCCATCGGATCTGCAACATGTATACAAGCAGACAGAAGGCGTGTACGAGCTTCTAAATAAAATGTTATATTCAAATAAGGGTCTTCCACACAACCGAGCAGCGTGAAATATTCCTAAAATACCCTCACACGTCACCTTAATTTGTATGCACATAGGAACACGAAAGGGGCAGTGCAATTATAAACCCGTATGGGCCCCGACGAGCATGTAATAAGAACACACGTGACGTCTAGGGATGCTGCGCGGGTCAATAAGTTTGAACCCGATCCTCCTAAAACAAGTAAATAGGAGTTGACGAGGTTCAACAAACAATTATAAAATACCCCCAAAAACTTGCATGGTCCCCGACAAGCGTGTAATAAGAACACATGTGACGTATATGGATGCTGCGCGGGTCAATAAGTTTGAACCCGATCCTCCTAAAGTAAGTAAATAGGAGTTGATGAGGTTCAACAAATAATTATAAAATACCCCCAAACACATGCATGGGCCCCGACGAGTGTGTTATTGGTACACACGTGATGTCTAGGGATGCTACGCGGGTTAATAAGTGAATTCCAGTTCTAACCCGATCCTTTTATACGGGTAGATAGGAGTCGACACGGATCGAACCATTAAATAAATATGCAGTCGCGAGATCGACCGAGATATTTATTTTATAGTTCTTATTAGGCCTTCAAGGCTCATAATCAAGAGAATTCACTTACAAAGGCATAAAGCATACGAAACCCGATCCTCTGTCAACAGCCCGACAGAGTCGACAAGGTTCACCCCATAAATACAAATGACCTCTTTCTACCGCGATGATAGCCATGTTGAACGTTAATCTCACTCGGAAGGATTTCTAAATACTCAAAATATCTCCTACATTATCAAATACCTTCAAACTCCCACAAAACCCAAAAATGCCAAACAATCCCAAAATCCAAAAAATATTTAAAACTGAAATCCAACCATCAAACACTCAAAGAAAAATCCATCCACCCTCCACAACAGTTTGCTGAGGTGGATAAATTGAAAAATATTTTAGCTCACAAAGAGCTAATGCCTGGTCGAGAATATCACTAGGATCCATTTTCAAATAATCTCCTGTCAATAAGGACGTGGTACGTGTCCTCTAACCGACAGCTTCGCCGCCAAATGACACTGCAGGATAAACGGTTATGACCCGGGGCCCTCTGAACTGAGTGGTTTTGCCGCCAAATGGCACCACGTGATAGCGGTTATGGCCAGAGCCAATACAGTCCTTATTGACATCAAATCCTTGAGATATGAATCAATAGGATATGATCAATAGGGCACAAAGCCCTTTGTTAGCTAAGGTGGATTCAAATTTGTCCCCTTAGGCAAATACTCACCCCAGGTCTACAAGGTACCCTTGGACGAAGCAACCCATGGATGCCAACAAGGATCCTTCTGTCAGGTTAGGTCGACTACCTCCTCTGACTAAGTAGACCAGGGATCAAGATGGCCCGGGACGACGGAACCATGGGATCTTGATCGGGTCCATCATCCATTCCCCCACCATTCGCTTTAAGTGCAAGATGATGAAATTTCTATATTAAACCCTTCAAATATCCATACCCATGCTACTACTATATGCTAGACTTACGTATACTCCTACGTATCGGATTGACGACTAGCCTTAATCGAAAGTTCTCTCTCGTTATCGGGAGGGGTAATTAACTATAGGGGCTTGTGCCCATAGGAAACCAGAACTTGGATCATAAAGTCCTCGCAAAATGAAGGCGAAATCTCTTGGTAGTGTCTTATCTACAAACCCATCTGCCTTTCAAAATTTATCTCGGAACTTAATTCCGTTAAAGAGAACAGTACAAGCTTCTTTTTAAAGAGCTGCAACTTGGCAATGACTTTGTCACGTCCCAAGATCTATAGTGAAAGAATTTTTTTTTCTTTTTCTTTGTCAATCTTTATTATCTTGTCAATTCATTCTATTTATTAATCAACCGTTATATTTTTGTATTTTTTCATTTCTTAATGAACCCCTAGTCCCCCCCCCCCCCCCCCCCCCCTCTCCAAAAAAAAAAAACAACAATAGTAGATTAGTGATATATATTTTGGGAACCTTTGATGAACCAATGGAATCTTTTATCTTTAATTCTTAATTGAAATACCATGTTTTAATATGAATTAAATGACTCTGAATTTCTAAATAAATTTATAGAAATATAAATACGCAGATAATCCATCCCATATTTCATTAATTAAGATTAACACTGTGCCTTTATTGAGTGAAACAATTAATTAAAATTTGAATAATCACCATAATTAGCCAGTGGGAAATCATGCTTTATTAAAGTGGCTATAATATTAATAGCCTTCCCTTAATTAATTACTGATATGGCTATTGCGTGCGCACCATTAATAGAAACAAATACTTTAATTATCAGATCATAATATTTTTTCTTTTAATTTCAGAGTGTAATCTGCGTTGGAATCAGCTTTTCTCTTTTCAATATTCTGTTTTCTATACAAATTTGTTAAATCCAAACTCCAAAGGCGATTAAAGTTGGCCATTAATACAAATAATGACTTAGGTTTCATTTGGGACAGCTTTTTTGCTGCTTCTTAAAGCAGTTTTTTAATAAAAAAAGAGAATTTTTGTACTAAAAAACTGCTTTGAGAAGCAATAAGAAAGTCATCCCAAACAAAATCTTAGACTTATGCTTCGTTTGGGACGACTTTCTTACTGCTTCTTAATGAAGCTTTCAATTATAAAATTTTTAATTTTTGTTCTAAAAAGCTGCTTTAAGAAGCAGTAATAAAGCCGTCCCAAACGAAGCCTTAGTCTTAGTTTGAAACAGTTTTCTTATTGCTTCGCAAAGCAATTTTTTAGTGCAAAAATTTGTAATTTAAAATTTTTTTGTGCTAAAAAATTGCTTCATAAAATAGTAAGAAAGCAGTCCCAAACACAACCTTAGTTTTGGGCAGCTTTTTTATTGCTTTATAAAATAATTTTTTAGTTAAAAATTTTCAAGTTCAAAAAAATTTTATACTAAAAAGCTGTTTTAAGAAGCAGCAAAAAAGCCGTCCCAAATAATGCCTAAACTCCGTTTGAAACAGCTTTCAGAAAAATCCAAAGGCGATTAAAGTTGGCAATAAATGTGAATAAAGACTTAAAAGGGAGAATTATTAGATTGAAAGGAGAGAAGTTGATTCCAACGCACATAACACTCTGAAATTCAAGAAAGCAGAACCCAATAAGTTTGTTTAGTTGATTGATCTGTTAAAGTAATTGTGTGTTCATGACGGTGCACGCAACAGCCAAAGCATTTTTCTCTTTTGGATTAGAGGGAACGCTATTATTTCCACTTTAATGGTGATTGTTCAATTGTAATTATTTTTTCTCAAGTTTAAAAATAGTTACATATCATATTTGATATGCCATAAAAAATGATTTAATGGGAGACAAATCTCAATGCTTATTTAAATTTATTGACCTCTTCCTAAATAAAAAAAAAATCTTATAAAAAAAGATACACAACGTTCAAATCCTGCGAAAATCTACTGAATCTCATTGAGTTACTGTGCATTCGACACCGTTCGCGTCTCTTCCCGCAATTCTTGTGCATAACCTCGAGCTTCAGCCCCTTCTCGTGTTAATAAAACGAAGGCAAGGAGCTCTCTGTTCGGTTCTTCCACGCTTGAGCTCCCGCAACTCTCCTCCTTCCACGATCAAGCTCCCGATTTCTCTGCCCTAGTCCCAATCTTTCGCCTACACCCAGCCGAATCCCTCATCCACACTCGCAAACCGACCTTCCACCCCTGTCTACTGAAGTCGATCCCGCCCTAGCAGGCGACCCTTCTCTGCCATTCACACAGACTTCAACACCCGATGCCAGATCCCACACACAAGTCTCTGCCGACAGCAGCCGCTCCGACTTTCTCCAGCCTCACGACTTCTGATCCCTTTACCATTTCCTGTACCGAACTCCAATCCCAAACACTACGCCGATCTTCCTCCAGCCAACCTTCAGCCCTCATCTGACCCATTCCTCCAATTGACTAATCCAACCGCGAGGCAACCGACCCAATTCCTCACACTCAAAGCCTCTCAATCTCCCTCACAACAAGTATAGGGTAATTCCTCTCCCTTTTAATAATCCTAGTATCATTGTTAATGTTGATTAATAACATTAATATTATATTATTATTATTTAAAATAACTAAATTTATTATTGTTATTATTATTATTTGTTGCAGGCTAGAATATACACCACAATAGAGTTAGATTTTCTCGTCTTAGCGTTGTACGGATATCCAGCACACAAACATAAGGAAAAAGGAAACATCAGAATTTTTACATGAAAAATCTTAAAAAAGGGAAAATCCATGGGGCCACGCCCAGTTGAAATGATTCCACTAGTGTTTGAATAGATTATAGGTGACTGATTCATCCTTAAAATTGAGGACGATCATATCAAATTACAATGGTCAACCATCAGGTTGAAATCTAGTTACGAACGAAGGTCAGATAAAAGTCCAGCGTTAGTCTGTGGCGGGCAGAAATCTGGCGTCAGTCAGCAGTCGGGCAGAAGTCCGGCGTTAGTCTTCGGCCGGGTGGAAGTCTGACGTTAGTCGGCGACCGGGTAGAAGTTCGGCATCAGTTGGCGGCTCAGTGGAAGTCTGGCGTAAGTCCCGGCTGGGTGGAAGTCTGATGTCAGTCGGTGGCCGGGTGGAAGTCCGGAGTCAGTTGGCGGTCGGGTGGAAGTTTGGCGTTAGTCCGTGAATGGGCAGATGGTCGAGTAGGAGTCTAGTGGCAAGAGAACTTTAGTTTCTCTTCTTCATTCTCTTCCTTGCTTGGGTCATCTTTTCATGAGGAATGAGGGGTCTATTTATAATTTTTTGAGAGTGGCATGACCAATAAATAGGAGGAAGATCAAGGGTAAATTGGGAGTGGTTTGAATGGACGACCGATGTTAATCCCCTTGACCGTGGACTATTTACTGGGCATTTGAATGCCATAGTGATATCAGAATTCAACGATCTTGGGCTGGTTGGATTTGTCTCGTCGAGCCGCTTGATTCAATTATAAGGATGTCACATTTGGAAGTTGTTTGATCATACAATTTATGATTTGAACTCTCCAAATGCACTTTGAGTCTTTGATTTGGGTTCATTTGGGCTCGCATTGAGTCAAATTTGGTGTCGTTGGGTTCAAATTTTTGAGACGTTCAATTCGACTATAAGTTTGTTGAAATCGGAGTTGAGATAATCCCAGATTTAATTTTGGAAGTTTTCAACTTGATTTTGCCTCGCATGCCCGATCAAGATAGTTTTTTGATGAAATATCAATATTATATATATAAGAGAAAAAAAGAAAAGAAAAAAAGAAAAAAAGAAAAGAAAAGTGAAGAAACAATTAAAAAAAAAAGAGAAATGAGAAAGAATATTTCAAAAAGAAGAGAAAAAAAGGAGAGGAGAAGATTTTTGTGCACATTTGATCCTCGTCATAGCCGTCGTCGTCGACATATGCAAATGTATAACATTCTTAACTCAAAATTCTGCATTCGACATTTGCGGCGAGCCGGAGCACCCCCTATACATGCTCTTTGTAGCGTAGTGGGAGGAAACCCAGTGCGGCGAGGCAGATAGGTACTGTACATGCTCTTTATAGCATGACGGGGATAATTTTAAGTAACCGTGCGCGCCTTAGTGCCTGCGGGAAAAAGATTATATTTTCAAACAGGTATCTCGAAGACCCATACACGCTCTTCGTAGCGTGGTGGGGGTTGAAGATTCACTGCCGCGGTGTTGTCCAAAACTAACATACATGCTCTTCGTAGCATGGTGGGAAGGCCCAGACTCTTAAGTTTTTTCCCTAAACGGGGAAGGCTGTTGAAATTTTAAGTGAACATGGAACCTAATTTAACATAAGCACAGGGGACATGAATAATTTGAACAGGACGCTTGAACTTGACTTGAACAAGGACAACACGGAACATAATTTAATATCTAAAATGGAACTTGTAATTTGGCAAAATAATGAAACTAATCATACAAGCAAGGATCAACTAAAGAATGTAATTATATGCATATAATTAAATAACACAAAATTTTTAATGAAATATCAAGGAATTATCACTTCAATTGAAATGCAAATATTAATAAGCAAACTCATTATGCAAGCCATAAGTTATCTTCACATGATAGCGAAAGACTTGTAACATTTAGCATGGCTCATCAATAAGTAATAATCAACAAAGATTGTATAAAGTATGGTGACCCGCTTGCAAACAATAGTGGGAGGTAAGATGTGTGCAATGCATGTCATGATTCTTTTTCATGAACATAACGTAGAAGGTGCATAACGAATGACGCACCTTGCACTAACACATAATCAAGCATATCATGCCCCATAAGTAGTGAAGGTCAACATACAAGTGAATACACTAGTCTTCTACGACGTAGGACCGATGTACAGTGAATGTGGCAATACTCTATGGATGATAAGTGAATACATTCAAGAAAAAAAATGAAAGTTGATGATAATCTTCATAGTAGTCATGTAAGATGACGTAGTAATCCCCATTACATCCACTTGCAAACATTATAAAGGAGAAATGTCCTGCAGGATTTAAGTAGGGTCCGAAGTGACTGTAAAGGGATTATTGATGAATATAACTTAGCTGATAGTAAACATCAAGATACAAACAAGCACACTAATCTGCATGCAAGCAAGGATAGAAGATCATAGTGAATGCAAATAGCCACTAGTAGTGTTGAAAAATTTGCCGCAAGCGCTGTAACTACCTACGAACACTGAAAGTCAACATATAGTGGGTGTAGTAAGTTGCTGACGTCGTATGTGGATAAGTTAACATTGAATGCAACTTGTATAGCAATCAGCATTAGTTTATACATGAACTTATCAATTTACCTGTGAACGGTGATGGTAGATATGCAGCAGGACTACAACAAATACAAGCTCCCACGAGCTGCTGTAGGAGACCCAACACATGCACTATATGCCATATGTAGGTAAATACAGAAGGACTTCATCAAATGCAGTATCCTATAATCAACATCAATCCGTGGATGGACACATCTACCTACCTATGAGAAGCAATAACAGGTGTATAATAAAGATTAAAGATTGCAACAAATGCATAAAGAATGCAACAAGTGCAAGTGTCTGCGAGCTACTGCAGGAAGACCTACCATACATACCAGAGGTTACCCATGATGCGAATGGAAGGAAGTGGCATTAAATTCAAGTTGTCTATAAGCCAATATAGGAGCTTGTAATGAATGAAAGTATTTTCCTGTAGAAAGTAACCAATGACCCATACTACGACGCCATGCCATCGGATCCGTAATACTCATACAAGAGGACAGAAGGCGTGTGCAAATTCTCAAGTGAAGTCCTGTGCATTTCTCAATAATAGTTCAGCTATATGAAGCAGCAAATAACTCCTGACTTAACACCATGCCACCGAATCTGCAACATCCATGCATGAGGACAGAAGGCATTTACAGGGTTCTATATAGAGCATTATGCACACTTAAATGCTGATCATTCATATAGTGGAACAATACCAAATATTTTAAAATACTCTCACACATGCACTATAGCATATATACATACAAATATGAAAGTACACACACAACTATATTAACCCATATACATATAAGAATATACACCTGCATGGGCCACGACGAGTGTGTTATGGGTATACACGTAACATCTGAGGATGCCACGCAAGTCAAATGATAAATTTGAATTCGATCCTGATCCTCTTACGTGAGCAGATAGGAGTCAACAAAACTCGAGCTATTAAATAAATATATGATCGTGGTGTTGACTGAAACATCTATTTTATATATTCATATTAGGCCTATAACAAGAAAATGTGCTAGTAAAGGCAGAAAGCCTCCTATGAACCCTACCCTTTGTTAGTAATTAGACAGGGTCGACAAGATTCAATAGATAATTATAAAAATATCTCCTAAATACCCACATGGGCCTCGATAAGCATGTTATGGGTACACATATGATGTTTAAGGATGATGCGCAGATCAAGTGATAAATTTAAGTTCGAGCCAAATCCTTTTATGTGAGTAGATAGGAGTCTACATGCCCCGAATTATCAAACAAAAATATGATCATGACGTCGACCGCAATATTTATTTTAATACACATATTAGGCATTTAAGGTCTATAACAAAGAAAGATTCACCCATAAAAGCATAACACCAACAACAAACACAATCCTCTATCAACAAGTAGATAGAGTCAATAAGGTTCAATCAATGAAATAAAAATGCCCATAAATACCCCAATGATATGTTGAATATAAATCTCAACTGGAGGGGACCACAAGCATTTAAAATACCCCCAAAATTTTAAATGCCCATAAAATTCAAAATTCTAAAAGTTATCAAAGTTTGAAATATTTAAAATTAAAATAAGTTATAAAAAGCTTAAAGCAAAATTCATCCGCCCTCCACAATAATTTGTTGAGGTGGATAAGTTTAAAAATATACTTCAGCTCACAAAGAGCTTGTGTCTGGTCGAGAATATTACTATGATTCATTCTTAAACATTCTTCATGCCAGTAAGGACGTGACATTGGTTCTAATCGGCGGTTTGGCCGGATGGCTCCGCAAAGAACCCATGGTTTGGCCAGATGGCTTCACGTGGTCAATGTTTATTACTGCAATTCTCTGACCTAATGGCTTGGTCAAACGACTCCACTGTATTACAGTTACGGTCATAGTCCATATGTTTCCCAATAGCGTTAAATTCTTGAGACATGAATTGATATGATATAATCGATAGGGTATAAAGCCCTCTTATCCCCTTAGACAAATATTCATCCTAAGTCTATAAGGTACCCTTAGACGAAGCAACCCATGACTGTTGGCAAGGATATTTCTATCAAGTTGGGTCAACTACCTCCTCTGACTAAGTATGCTAAAGATCATGATGGCCTGGGATGACGGAACTATGATATCTTGATCAGGCTAATCATCATTCCCCCACTATTTACTTTAAGCGCAAGATGGTAAATTTCTTATTCTAAATATTAAATTTTCAATAACTAAACCCACACTGCTACTATATGCCATATACATATTACATATATGATCAATGAGTAGCCATAATCAAAAGTTCTCTCTCGTTATAGGGAGGGGTAATTAACTATAGGGGCTTGCATGTGCCTATAGGAAACCAGAACTCAGATCATAAACTCCTTACAAAATAAGGGCAAAATCTTTGGGTAGTGTCTTATTTCAAACCCAATCTGCCTTCTAAAATTTACTCAAAAACTTAATTCATTAAAAATCTCCTAAAAGTAGGGGTGGCCGGGGTGCAAATTTTTGGAGCCCACAAAATTAAAAAAAAAAGATTAAATTCAAGATTATCCAAACTTTGATTTCGACAAACTTATATTCAAAATGAATTTTTTGATGAGATAAACCCATCGATGCTTAATGTAATTCGATCGAACTCAAAATGATTCCCAATGAAGCACTGAAGCATAATTGGGAACTTCAAGATTTTAATTAGAAGCCAAATCATTTCCATATTGAGCATGCTATAGTCCAATTAAGTGCCTCAAATGACACAAATCCAATGAGTATAAAATTAGCTAATTATGACATTATTAAGGCATTTACATATTGAAAGAATGATTAATGATTGAGAGAATTAATACAGGTCATCCAATGGAGTTTTTTAAATTTATCCTATATTTAAGGGGCATGCCACTCTAAAAACTATAATTATTCCCCTACTCTCTACATAAAGCAGAGATTAAACCCTTAGCTTGATATTTAAGAGAGCTCAGAAGCTTAAAGAATCTTAAAGCTCCATCCAAGCACCACATCTGAACCACCACCATCAAACTACCTACATCAAAGCATCACCTAGTTGTCTCCATCGAATAACATTATTAGATCACCATCATCCAACCCCACTGTTAGACCATGTAATCTGACCATCATCGTCTCGTGGGTTTTTACTTATTTTTTCACATAAAACTCTGATGTCTCTTCTAACTCTTCTTATATATGTGTGTAATAGGCCTTTGTGAAATACTAAGATATAAAATTATATTACTCTGTCACCTCAAAGTTTCAAGCATTCAATAATAATTGAATCTTTGATCACTACCCTAAAACAAAAGAATATAATTGATACATCATAAAAAAATTTCATGATCGGTTATGAATCTCGAGGTAAAATCAAGTTGGAAACTTTCAAAATTAAAATTAGGACCATTCGAACTCCGATTTCAACAAAAGTATAGTAAAACTGAATGTCTCAAAAATATAAATCCAATGACACCAAATTTGACTCAATTCCTAGCCCAAATGGGTCCAAATAAAGGGCCCAAAGCGCTATTAGAAGGTTCAAACCACAATTTGGTTTATCAAATGGTTCCTAAATGTGAAATGCTTATAGTCAAATCAAGCGGCTTGACGAGGAAAATCCAACGAGCCATAGTTCACTGAATTTTGATATCATTAAGATATTCAAATGCCCAATAAATGGTTCATAATCAAGGGATTCAACCTCAGCCATCCATCCAAATCACTCCCCATTTAACCTTGATTTTCCTCCTATTTACGGGCCATGCGACTCTAGGAAACCTATAAATAGACCCCTCCTTTCTCATGAAAAGGGACCCAAGCCAAAGGAAATATAAGAGAGATCAGAGATCGCTCTTGCCCCTTGCTCCTCCTCGACCACCGCCTGGAGTTCCACCAAACCACCACCTGACGTCAGAGTTTCGCCAGACCACCACCTGACGTCGGAGTTCCACTAGACCACCACCTAACGTCGGAGTTCCGCCGGGCCACCACTCGACCACCGCCCAGAGTTTCGCTAGACCACCACCTGACGTCGGAGTTTCGCCGGACCACTACTTGACCCCAGAGTTCTGCCGGACTACCACTTGACACTCAAAGTTCCACCAGATCACCACTTAACATCGGAGTTCTGCTGGACCACCACCCAATGCCGGAGTTTCGCCAGACCACCACCTGATGCAAGAGTTCCACCAGACCACCACCTGATGCAAGAGTTTCACCGGACTACCACCTGACGCCAGAGTTCCAGTAGACCACCACCTTTCTCCCGGAGTTCTGCTGGACCACCACCTGACGCTAGAGTTTTGTCGGACCACAACCTGACCCCCGGAGGTTTACCGGACCACCAACTAATGCCTAGAGTTCCACCTGACCACCACCTGACATCATAGTTCTGCCAAATCACCGACTAACACCGGGACCCCCACCAGACCACTAACTGACGCCCGAACTTTCGAGTGACGCTCGACTTTCATCTCTATTTGGCACTATACTACAACTATATGATTGACATTTGTAATCTGATCTCCCTCAAGGAAGAGTCAACCACTTTACTCAACTCAAATTCTAGGGGAATCATTTTCAATTGGGCTTGGCCCCGTGGGTTTTCCTATTTCTAGGATTTTTTAAAAAATCTTGTGTTCTCTGTGTGTGAGCTGGATATCCGTACAATGCTAAGATGTAGGATTATAACTCTATCTCCGTGTATCTTCTAGCCCGTAATAATTTGGTGTCGTCAGTGGGAAACTTCAATCCCACTATTTAAGCAGCACTTTGATGGCTAACATGCGTAGCCATCGCATCTTGGGAGCCTCCCGCTCCAACTCACACCAATCCAGGAATCATTCCATGAATCAAGGATACCAGACATCTACCTCTTTTCACCTCAATGGGTGAAACACTATCGGCGAAGGGACTTTGGGACCATCCTTGAAAGATTACATTCAAAAAATGGAGGAATCTCAGAATAAGATCCATCAACTCCTACGAAAGACCCAACAACTAGGGCTAGCACCACAAGAGGAGATTCTTCTCCCTTGAGATCCACCATGGGTGGAAGATATTCAACCACAATATCTTCATGTTGCGATTCCTCTTCCTACGCCAAGGATGCATCCTCTAACACGTCAAGACAATGAACTTGTTGACACAACAAGCTCTATGAGGGAGCTCAGCAATATGCGATCAGGCTAATTGTATTAAAAAAATAGAAAAATCTTAGAATAAGATCTATCAACTCCTACGAAAGACCCAACAACTGGGGCTAGCACCACAGGAGGAGATTCTTCTCCCTTTGAGATCCACCATGGGTTGAAGATATTCTGCCAGAACATCTTTATGTCGAGATTTCTCTTCCTCCGCCAAGGATGCATCCCCTGACACGTCAAGATAATGAACTCATGGTGGTAGGTCGACAACCTTGCATTCCTCCGGATGTCCCCGAGGACTTAACCCGATCGCATATTACTAAGCTCCCTTGTAATGCCCTACAACATGAACTGCGAAGATTGTTCTGAGAAGAGTTCCCCGTGGGAGGTGTAAGACAATCTCTTCGTCAGTGGGACTTTCAGAAGTCATCGTCCTTGACTGAAGTCATCCTTTAACACCCCATTCCAGTAGGATTTAAGCTACCAAGCATTGATTCTAACGACAGGACATCCGACCCGTACTAGCATATCGATCACTATAAAACCATCATGCACATTCAATGAGCCTCAGACGTGCTCCTCTTCTAAATTTTTCCTACCACCCACAAAGGGCAAGCTCAAATATAGTTCTATTCACTCCCAACCGGAATCATTCCAATGTTCGTCAAACTGGCTAAAATATTTATCAAATAATTTGTTGTTAATCGGAGAAGGGTCAAAGATTCTTTTCACCTCTCAGGAATTCACCAGAATGAAAGTGAGTCTCTCAAGAAGTACTTTCAAAGATTTTCTACTGAGGCTCAAAAAATTTCAGGGGTGGATCCCGAATTACTGAGATGAGTTTTCCTCGGAGGATTTTATTCTAGCTCCTTCTACTCAGCACTCATGCAAGACACAGTCCATTCATGCGGTAATCTGATCCATCGTGTGGAGGTAAAAATCTTCATTGATGAAGCTATTAATGCTCATAGGAAGTAATTTAAGAAAACAACTGGGAAGTGTAAAAGTACATTAGGGATAAAAAATCCATCCTCGTAGTGGAAGAAGCAAGGAAACTATAATTTGCCCCCTCAACCCTCACACCCGCGATGAGAGCCTTACCAAGAAAAGGAGTATACGCTACTTAATGTATCTCGAGTAAATATATTGATAGCCATCCGAGATCAAGAGAATGTGAAGTGATTGAATCCTTTGAAGCCTAACATGAGAAATCAGGAGTAATGCTGTCACTTCCACCGTAGCTGTGGATACACTACTGAAGCATGTAGATAACTTAAGGAAGAAATTGAGAGATTAATCTGACAAAGATATCTCCGACAATTTATCCAAAACTCTCATGCTTGAGATGAAGCTAGTTCTGCTGGGGGGGGGGGGGGGGAGCAGAATCAACAACAAAGGCAATCATCAAATGGTTGGTGAAATTGAAACCATTATCGGGGGCCCTTCAATGCCTAGTCAAGTCTTGATTGCAGCTAGTAAGGAGCCAACACCAAAGAAGTCTCACACCGATCACTTTATTGCTTTCGATGATTCTAACTTAGAGGAATAAAGACCCCTTATTAAGACCCACTCATAATTAGTGTAGGGATTGGTGATCCATGTTACAATGTCAAGAGGATCTTGGTCGACAACGGGAGCTCTGTAGATATCCTATTCTACTCCACTTTTCTCAATATGGGCCTCCCTAGAGAGAAACTATAGCCTGTCGCAGGTTAATTATACAAATTTGATAATCGACCTGTACGAGTAGAAGGAACAATCAGTCTCCCCATCATACTTGAAGAGTTCCCCCGACATGTTACACACTCCATCTAGTTTATTATAGTAAAATCAGAATCAGCCTATAATGCTATCTTTAAAAGGCTGCTCCAGTCGATCTTTGGGATTATTGCTTCGATCCTTCACCTCAAGCTAAAATTTCTCACCATAGCAAGAATTGGTATAGTACAAGGAGATCAACTAGCAACACAATCTAGCTACCTTAGGCAGGCTCAACCATGCCCATCAATTACCCTAAGTGTTGAGGATTTTGATCTCCGAAATTTGGAGATTCCTCAAAAGGCCTCCCCTGTTATGGATCTTGCTTACGTCTCTCTATCAGATTAGCATCCTTCAAGAATAGTGCAAATCAAATCATTACTCTTGGAGGAAGAAAAGATAAGTATGCAGAGTTTCTACAAAGAAATTAAGATGTCTTTATTTGGAGTCCAACCGACATGCCTGGAATCAATCCTAAAGTAATAGTGTATTCCCTCAAAGTAAACCCGATGTGCAAGCCAGTTATCCAAAAGAAATAAAATTTTGCATCAAAACGCCAGCAAGCCATCAAGAAAGAAGTTGATAAACTCATGAAAGATGGATTCATACAGGAAGCGCACTATCCCACATGGCTAACGAATGTTGTTATGGTCAAGAAAGCTAATAGAGCTTAGAGAATGTGTGTAGACTATATAGACCTCAATAAAACTTATACGAAGGATAGTTTTTTGCTCCATTGTATTGATCAATTAGTTGATGCCACATTTGGACACCAAATACTGAGCTTCATGGATGCCTACTCAAGCTACAATCAAATAAAAATGAATCCCATAGATGAGGAGGTAACGGCTTTTTAAACTAAAGGAATATACTGTTATCATGTTATATCATTCGAACTCAAGAATGCTGGAGCCATGTATCAGCACCTCATAAATAAGGTATTTAAAGACCTTATATGGTATACCGTGGAAGTGCATATGGATGATATGCTGGTGAAAAGCCTTAAAAAATCCCAGCATATCTCTGACCTGGAACAATGCTTCTGCCTCCTTCGATCTTACAACATGAGCCTCAACCCCTCCAAATGTGCATTCAGAGTTGCCTCAGGAAAATTTCTGGGGTTCATGGTTACCCACCGTGGGATTAAGGTGAATCTTGAGAAGATCAGAGCACTAAGAGATATCGTGCCCCCAAGGAGTATCAGAGAAGACCAACATCTAAATAGAAGAATTGCAGCCCTTTCTCGCTTCTTGGCTCGCTCTAGCAACAAATACCTGCCTTTCTTTAAGATATAAAGAGGAGCTCGTAGCTCGAGATTCTAGTGGACATATGAATGCCAATAGGCTTTCGAGCAGCTCCGAACTTATTTAGCCTCACCTCCACTACTTTTAAAACTAGTTCCAAGAGAAATATTATACATGTATATTACCGTCTCCTCCCATATAATAAGCTCAGTCTTGGTCCGAGTAGACAATGCTATTCAATACCCTATCTATTATATTAGCAAGATACTTTTTGAGATAGAAACATGCTACCCATTAGCAGATAAGATAGCCTTGGCATTAGTCTTCTCAGCTAGAAAGTTACATCCTTATTTTCAAGCACATACAATTGGGGTATATACAAACCTATTAGTAAAAAATATTCTCTAAAAGCCTGAGGCATCTGGAAGATTAATCAAGTGGTCAGTAGGGCTTGGAGAGTTTGACATTCATTTTCTGCCTAGACCCGACATCAAATCACAAGTGCTTGCAGACTTTGTGGTCGAATATATTAACCCTGCCTTTAACGAACTACTAGATAGGTCTTATTCATCCTCATATTGGACCCTATATGTCGATGGAGCTTCTAAAAGTTCTGGCACCGGTGCTGGAATCTTGTTAATTTCTCCACAAGAAACTATACTTGAATACGGACTTCAATTGAAGTTTCCATCAATAAATAACATTGTCAAATATGAGGCCCTTATTACTGGATTGAGGCTAGCAATCAATTGTGAAGTGTAAGACTTGGTGATTCACACCAATTCTTAGTTAGTCGCCTCCTAGGTGGAGGGAGAATTTGATACCCATAATCTACTGCTGGCCTAGTACTTCCAAATAGCAAAATCCCTTTTGGGTCAAATAACAAAACATCAAATCGTCCATATCCTCTGGGAGCAGAACACACGAGCAAACGCTTTCTCCAATATGGCTACTTTTGTAATCGGTGATGTTTTTAAAAGGAAGTGTATCGAGAAAATCTATTTTTCAAGTGTACAAGGCCTGTGAGTTATATAATCAATTAGTGAGTCAAGAGAGGCTTCTTAGATCGATTCCATTTTATCCTTCTTAAAAGATGATGCTCTTCCTGAAGACACGATGGTGGCAATGTGACTTTGGAGGAAGGTAGTAAACTTCAATGTTATTGGTGGAGAGTTATACAAATGAGCCTTCACGGGACCATATCTCAAGTATCTCCCTCCTTCAGAGGTAAATTATACACTTTGAGAAGTACATTCAAGCATTTGTGGAGAGCATCTAGGTGGAAGGGAATTAGCCAATAAGATCATGACACAAGGGTTTTACTGGCCAACGATGAAGCATGATGCACTTGAGTTTGTATAAATATGTAACAGTTGCCAGTTACACGCCAACCTCACCCATTTACCTGCTGTAGAGATCTCAGCATTACAGAGTCCCTGGCCTTTTGCCCAATGGGGGATTGACATAATGTGACCCTTTTCTATAGCCACCGAACACCGAAAGTTCATCATTATGGCTGTGGGCTATTTCACCAAGTGGGTGGAGGCAAGTCCTCTGATAAAGATAACTGAAGCCAACACGAAATAATTCTTTTGGAAGAATATAATATGTCATTTTGGTATTCCAGTAAAAATTATCACCGATAATGAAACTCAATTCACTGGAAAGATCTTTACAATATTTTGTAAAGATCTCAACATTTAACTGGTGTATACGGCCGTGGCCCATCCTCAGACAAATGGTCAAACAGAGGTCACAAATCAGACCATACTAAAAGGATGGAAGACACGGCTAGAAAAGGCAGGCAGGCAATGGACTGATGAACTCCCAAATATCATATGGGCATATCATACAAGTGCCAAAACTCTAACAGGAGGAACCTCGTATAATCTCTGCTTTGGTATGAAAGCTGTTATTCCCATCAACATTGGAGTCCCAAGTCACAGAGTTAAAACTTTTGACTTCAACGGTAATGAGGAGAAGCTCAGATATAACTTGGATCTCCTTTCAGAAGCAAGGGACATGACGATGCTCATAGTTGCTGCATATCACCAAAAAATTACCTGTTACTATAATCGAAGCATGAAACCTCGATGCATTTCAATTAGAAATTTAGTTTTATGCAGCATTGAGGCAGCAGGGAAAGGCCCTCAACGTAATAAACTCTCCCCCCTCTGGGAGGGTCCTTACTTAGTGGCAGTCATGGTGAAGCCCAAAACTTTCAAGTTAAAGAGTGCCGAGGGAAAGATGCTCCCTAAACCTGGAATATAGAGAATCTCTGTAACTACTATCAGTAGAGGATAATAGTACTATTTGTTTTAAGAATCGTATGTTTTTAGTGTTGAACATTATTTATCTTCGGTGTCGCCTATGTCGTTTGTAACTCCTTTATCCCTCTAAGCTATATCAGGGACGTATGGTATTGTTCAGTGTAGTAAAATTTTATTCCCTCATTTATCTACATTATTATCTCCTTCAAGAAAGAATGCAATAACTATTTCACATATGTTGTGAACTTTAACATCAAGATCCTTAATTCGAGAAGTACATAATCTTTACTGCATCTCAATCACTGGATGATCAGTCCAAGGGGGATTCGATTCGACCTCTTCCACACAGGTTAAAAAGCATCAAATGATACTTTATTAATAACCTCGAATAGGTGAAACATTCTAGGTGGGTGTCACTTAATTCTCAAAATCCTTGATTCGAGAAATATGTAATCTTTATTACATCTCAATCACTGGATGATCAATCCCAAGGGGATTCAACCCAACCTCTTCCACACAGGTTAAAAAGCATCGAGCAATGCTTTGATTAACAACATCGGATAGGTCGAGTTCCTTAGATGGATATAAATCAAACTCACTTAAGTAGAAGAAGATCACTGAAATAGTTTTTACTATTCAACTTAAAATAAAAGCATTAACAACTCTATATCAAATTATAGAACATCTAATACATAATAATCACTAAGAAAGATAAAGTGATATACTAATGAAAAATAAAACTATTACTCAATCTCTACAATCTCATCATCCTTCTCAAGGGCAAAGGCCTTCTACAGCTCACTCTCTATTTCATCACCATCAAAATCTATAGGGGAATCATTAGAAGCATGACTGAGTGTTAAGCCTTTAACTTGCACTCTGGTCTTCTATTGTACTTGTCGAACTCCCTTCAAAAAGCCTCGGATGAAGCCCTCATCAATACACTACTACTCCAAATCCTTCACTTCTACATCATATATGTGATCGTGAGCCTCCTGAACACGATCCTGGATGATGATCTTGAAAGATATAGACTTCTTAAAATCTTCGACGACTCTCGAAGATTCTAAGCCAAACAAAGCGGCCTCCTTCTCGGCTATAAGAGTCTAGGATCTCTTATTCTCAACTTCAAGCGCTGTTATCTTCTCTACAGAGGCATTTTAATCCTTCAAAAGTTGGGCGATCATTGCGTATGCCTCCACCAGATCAATTTGGAGTCGATCTATCTGTTGATTTTGAAGAGAAATTGAGTGCACCATGTTGGCCAGCTCAGTCCTGCACTTGGTCAACTCCTCCTCCACCACCTTCACCTCTTTGGCCTTATGGTCATACTTTCACTTGTACTCTCCTTAGAGATATTTGGCCTTCACAAATTCATTATTCCATTCATTTAAGACCTCAATAAGCTCGACCTCCAGCTCCATGCGCTGCGATAATTGAAATAAGGAAGAAAGATACCTAAAAGGTCATCCCAATTGATAAAAAAAAAAGAAGTATTAAGAATACTACCCACCAAGTCATCCATTTTGTGACATTCGATACACTGGTGGTTAAACACATCCCTAGGAATACATAACTTGATAGGGGAGGAGTCGGGTGGAGCCTTGCTTGTACTCGTTGTAACCCCCTCTAATTTCTTCTTTAGCAAAGCCTATGGATCATCACCTCTCGCCTATCGCTTAGGAGCGACCTTTAAAGCTGGGGCAGCTGGATCAGAAACTTGCATCGGTCCTCCCAGCTTGAAAAGACAGTCCAACTTTGAGCAGAAATTCTTCTTATGTAAATTTATTCAAATAGTGTACCCCATACAAAAGATGCTCGATGTCTGGAACATTGAGAAACCTTAGAATGTCTTCCTCTCCAACTTGTAAAGGTCCAGGCAGATCCTTCATCTTCTCCCATTTCTCTATAAGGCCCCAGTCATTATTCATAAAGAAAAATACACTGGCCCAGCTCGTCGATGGATCTCGGGTATGAACGTTCGACCATTTGGACCTGAATGTTATACGTCTTTATGCATCACTAGTAAATCGGTCCATCCTTAAAAGACATTAGGGCAACAGGTCCTCGATCTCTAAAGAGGGCAATCAACCCCACCATCACGGACATAGCCCTATAAGAAAATTGGGCTAGGCTTACCCCACACCATACTGAAATATCGATCAACTCTGGATAGGAGGAAACAGTAGCCCCGCTCGCAGACTGGTCTCATAGATAACTAGGTACCCTAGGAAGGAAGGCATGCCCGATCAGATCTTTTAGGAACCATCACCATGAGATCATTGGGAAAGTGGAACTTCTTATATAGAATGATTAGAGGATCACTCGTAACTGTAAACACAACATCATCCGCCCTGGCTCCCTTATTTGGCTTTCGCTCACCGTTATTCTGGGCAGCAGGATCTCCCATGACCATAAGATTTCTCGAAGAAGGGTTCTCACCTATCATGACCTCTGTATAGGGAGGGGCCCTCCAGTGGAATAAGGGATACCACTTGTCCAAAGTAGGGGAATACCTTCTGTATAGGGAGAGGACTGAAAGGAGAGAAGAAGGAGGATGAAACTCCTAGTCAGTGAGGGGCCCTAGATCCGAACAGGGGATACCGCCTGAAAAGGACTAGGGGAATGCCTTAGCCTAAGAAAGAGAAGAGAGGGGAAAGGGACAATTTTTGTACCCTAAGAGGGGGTACTTATAGTTATGAAAAAAAAGGGTCGGTTCTGCTCGGAGCCGGCTAATCCTCTCACATGGAGCCAGCTTGGCTTGGCTAAGAGCTGGCTAAAAGGCTCTGTTTTAGCCTCCCACTACTTAGCAGGTCGTGGGTCCCACGGCAGCAACAATCATGCGGGTCGTGGCCACATCAATCATGACCCAACAGATCGTGGGTGCCACGTCAGCCACGATCATGCGTGTCATGGCCATGTTAGCCACGATCCTACATGTCGTGGCCACGTTAGCCACGACCCTACATGTAATGGCCACATCAGCCACGACCCAATGGTCAAGGGCTACATTAGCTATGATCTGGCCCGCTAGCGCCATGTCAAGCAGTGCAGCCCGGGCAGCTCCCAACCGAGCTGGGCAGCCTACGGCCGAGCCAGGAAGGGCTCGACCAAGCCGGGCAGCCCGCCAGCGTGGGCGGCATCGACGGTGGCCGACGATCAGTTTCGACCCATTTCTGGGCTCGATTTTGTCCCCAGAAGGGTCAAATCAAATATTTTTGGGGTCCCCAAGATTATTGTTTGACGTTCCGGACTCTATTTTGGCACTTTTAGAGCTATTCGGGACCTCTACGACTAATTTTAGATTATTTTTAAGTTACAAATCGCACAAAAATTTCCTAGGAACTATAATACATATTTTCAAACTTCTGGAGCCTCAACATCTGAAAATAGGGGGCAACTGATACATCATCAAATAATTTTCATGATCAGGCACGAATCTCAAGGAAAAATCAAGTTGGAAACTTTCGAAATTAAAATTTGGACCATCTAAACTCTAATTTTAGCAAACTTATAGTTGAACTGAACATCTCGAAAATTCGAACGCAACAACACCAAATTCGACTCAATCCGAGCCCCAATGGGTCCAAATCAAGGGCCCGAAGCACAGTTGGAAGGCTCAAACCACAATTTGGTTTATCAAATGGTTTCCAAATGTGACATACTTATAGTTGAATCAAGTGGCTCGACTAGACAAATCCAACGAGCTCAAGTTCATTGAATTTTGATATCATTAAGACATTCAAATGCATAATAAATGGTCCATAATTAAGGGATTCAACATCGACCGTCCATCCAAACCACCTCCTATTTATGGGCAATGCCACTAAGAAATCTATAAATAGACCCCTCCTATCTCATGAAAAGGGACCCAAGCCCAAGGAAACAAGAGAGAGATCGGAGATCGCTCTTGCCCCTTGCTCCTCGACCACCGCCTTGAGTTCCGCCAGACCACCACCTGACGCCTGAGTTCCGCCGGACCACCACTTGACATCGGAGTTCCGTCGGACCACCACATGACACCAGAGTTCCCCCGGAGCACCACTTGACGCCCGGAGTTCCACTGGGCCACCACATGATGCCAGAGTTCTGCCAGACCACCACTTGATGCCCGGAGTTTTGCCAGACCACTAACTGACGCCCGGAGTTCCGCCGGACCACCTGACATCGGAGTTCTACCAGATCACTAACTGACGCTGGGACGCCCACAGGACCACCAACTGATGCCCGAACTTCCGAGTGACGCCAGACTTTTATCCCCGTTTGGCACTAGACTATAACCATACGGTTGACATTTGTAATATGATCGCCCTCAAGGATGAGTCAGCCCACTGTACTCAACTCAAATTTTGGTGGAATCATTTTCAACTGGGCTAGGCCTCGTGGTCTTTCCCCTTTTCAGGATTTTCCACGTAAAAAAATCTTGTGTTCTCTATGTGTGAGTTGGATATCCGTACTATACTAGGATGTATGATTATAACTCAATGGGCGCGTATATTCTAGCCCGCAACAATAATATTTAAAGAAAAATATAAATTTTTTTATCTGCCTCACAATATACATAATTGACTAAAATCATTCTCTCTCTTTTTTTATCAAAAAAAATTGAAAGTTAATTTTAGATGAATTACCCTCAAATGAAAGAAAAAATTTTGTATTCACAAACAATTTATTGAAGTTCAAATCCTTAAAAACTAATTTGAACTTGAACTGATTCTAACATTGATGCAAATATGAACTTTGAATCAGATCAGATTTAAACTTAGATTCGAATCTCCATTCACACTTGTGCTCGGGAAGCGATCGGAGGCAAACTCGAGGACGAGCACGTCGAAACTGGCAACGTCAGTTATATCAGAGGCACATCTACTGAGGAGGTATTCGATCTGGACCAAGGTAGCATATGGTGTCGACAATGATGACGGCATTAGAAGAGTGGTCGTGAACGACATGGTGAGCAAGATCGAAGTCATTGAGTGGTCAATTTTTTAGTACATATTTTTTTACTTAAAAAACTTTTTGTGCTAAAAAATTGCTTTTAAAAGCAATAAAAAAGTCTAAGCCTATATCTTCGAGATTACAAATTTCAATTATATAATAAGTCCTACTTTGACCAGCACAGTTTGCACGCCACTTAGAGGAAAGTTGAGTAGAGAAAACCATGACAAGAAGTATGCACGTTTGTCACTTCAATTATGGTCGCTTTGCTCACAATGCCTTTCTATCCCAAAGACTTAAAGTTGGCTGACTTCGTCCAGATTTAGAAAAAAATTTTAAACCATAATGTTTTGTTCAAAATTTAATTAAAATTTTCAATATTATTGTTTTTCAATATGAATATAATACAGGAATAAATGATCAAATTGATCTACATTATAATCATTTAAAAAATTAATATAATTTTTTAAAGATTATCTTAATTAAAAATGAAATCCAACTATTCTGACCAATTTCTATATTTGTATTTGTCTATCTAGGTGTTCTACAGGTGCTTAACAAGTTTGAGTAAAGTAACTCGAACCTGATGTACCCTAATAATAAAGACTCGGTCAAGAATGCATCTCCTAGAAGCACTCATCAGCTCAGACTAGGGTTTGAGTCACCCTTAACTTGAGCTCAATTTCAAAAGTTCGAGTGAGCAGACTTATCTATTATGAAATAATAAAAAATAATTCGAATTAAAGTATTTATTACAATAAAATAATAAAAATAAAAATAGATTAAAAATTTTAAGAATTCAATTGGTATATGGAAAGGATATATAAATTTTAAATATTTTAATAACTTCAGTTATTTTAACAATATTTAACATTAATATTTATTAGCGACAATTTCTTACATAATGTGTTTGCAAACAAAATCATTGCATTTTTCTATGTAATGTTGTTTATGAAAAATTTCAGTACTATATATATATATATATAGAGACAGAGAGAGAGAGAGAGAGAGAGCCCAAAGAATAGGAAGAACTGGGATTGTTTGGAACAACTGTAATTTTTTATAAAAATGATTATAAAAGTATCATATGAACAATAATTTTTTTAAAGTTGTTGTAAAACGTAGCTTATTAGCATAGAAATTTCTTTAAATTAATGAGAAAATTGTAGTTAAAAGAACTATGGTTGCGATCTAAAAAGCTAAGAAGTAAGAAAGTTATCCCAAGCTGACCCTTAGAGATTGACTTTTGATGAATTGGCTTATAGATAACCTGCTTGACCTCTTCGACATAAAAGGGTCAGCTTGATTAGGTGAATAAGATAAAATATCTCAAAGACATTTCAATTGATTAGGTGCTTTAGCCAAAAGTTCAAAATCTTATGATATTTGCAATGAACCCCTATAATTAGGTTATGATCAATGCTGACAATATAGAATTAGCTATACATAATTTGGACTCAATGTGGTTAGTTGTGCAATAAGCAAGTGTGATTGACACTCATCTATTTGTTATGAGTGAGCAAGAACAAAAACCCCTTGTCAACTAGCGAATTTTTTGAACTAGTAGTCATGTATGTTCTCAGACTAGTAGGTGACTTTGTGAGTCCTTAGACAAAATCAATATGATTATAACTCGTATTAATAGTCTAAATCTTATCTAAATTCAATTTATTGAACAATGTCACATAATAGAAAAAATCATAAAAGTGATTTTGTGGCAAAGGTCTATGATGTATACTAGATCTACTTACATTAAATGCATAAATTCACTAATCAAATTAAAGGGATGCATATGGATTAGTGTGACAAGTGTTTTCATGCATGGCTTAAGATTGAAATTTTCAAATTGGAGAGAAGATTTGATTGTTTTATAGAGAAGAACAAATGAGAGAGAGAGAGAGAGAGAGAGAGAGAGAGAGAGAGAGAGAGAGTTTGGAGGAGAAGAAGGAAAAGAGAATTTGGGAAGAAAGAGAACGAGGACTAAAGAGGAATTCTTGCAATCTGAGGTCTGAAGTTTGCTATATCTGATATTAAGCATGTTCACTTGATTCTAATGGATGTAATTTAAGTTGGAATTATTATATTTCTTTTGATGATTCTAAGCTTTACATTAGATTATTGGATTTTACAATTGCTAACTTCCATTAACATTCAAGTTATATGTTAATTTGGCAAGAAAAAATGATTAGTAAGAAGCTTAAATAAATACTTTTCATACTTCTATCATGTTAATCATGGTAGGTTTAGAGATATTTTTGTAAGATGTTAGATATGTTACAAGAATTCACACCTCCTCCCAATTGGAGAAGATGATGTTACAAAGTATGTAATACAAATTTATCTTTTATGAATATAAGAGAAATTGTTGGAGAAGCGGCAATTGAATAATGTTAGTTTAGTGATAATGATTAGATGACAATGTTCAGGGGATTATAATCAAATAATAATGATCAATCGAAGATAGTTTGATGATGGTGGTCGGACAACAATGAATAAATTATAATAGTATGGCAATTGTAATCAGAAAACGATAGTCATATGATAATAGCTAGATGGCGATAGTTAGGCTTATCTTTGTACCACTATTACCACCATCAACTATGACTTCTTATTTTCCACTCACTTTTTGTTACAAATTATGTGTAATATCTCAAGTTTTAATATTATTTAATATTTTAAATAGCAATGCAAAATAAAAACACACTAAGTGTCTGTTTGGGATGACTGCAACTTTTTATAAATGTGATTGTAAAACTGTTGTAAAAAATTTTTTTTTTTGAAAGCTGCTATAAAAAGCAGCTTCATAACAAAAAAAAATATTTTAAACGGTGAAAAGCAGTGGCCAAACATAAACAATGATTAAAATATGAAACTCAAAGCAGTAAGAAAGTTGTCCTAAATGAAACTTAGATCTAAATATTCTAATTCTTGGTTTTTTTGAAAACAATAAATGTTAAACCTAAAAGTTTTTAGGTAGAGAGGTGTTCTAATATATTTATTATTTAAAACGAATCTTTGTTATTTAAAATTTCATTTATTTGTTAAGTCGAGGGTTACGAAATATATTTTTAGATACAACAACAATAACAACAACATCAAATCTTTATCCCACTACGTAGGGTCGACTGCACGAAATATATTTTTATATAATAAAAAATATTTAAATTTGAAATGAACTTTCAATATATTTCTATAAGAAAACAACAAGAAAATATTTTAGCTAACTATATGTATTATGAGACATATAAAACCACAATTTTCATTCTTATACAAAATTTCTATCAATATAATTATTTATTAAATTAACCCTTCTTAAATCATTATAAAATAAATATCCACTCAATATCGATCACAAGTATCATTATAAGATAAATATAATTAATCATTATTATAAACTATGTATTACTTTATATTCTCTTTCATTTCGAATACTAATTAAAAATTAGAATATGCTTGAAAAACATTTATTAACAAAACCAGTAATCTTAGAATTGAACTCAGGCTAAAAGCCAATTTTATTGGCTGTAAATAGTTTTTCTGTAAGGTTTTAGACCCTAGATAAAAAGCAATTTCACTGACAAACAGCTTATCAAAGTGCATGCTAGAGGTTAAGCCTGGGCTGGGGAGGTTAAGCTCAATATCCACTTTTCTATCATTGATAATCGATGTGGGATTGGTGGTCTCATAAGAGATTCTGATGGCAGGCTAATTGTTGGTTTCGAATGTTCCCATTCGACTCCTGATGAGATTGCTGTGATTTTTTATGGTATTTTCAGAGGCCTTTTGAAATGTCAGGCTTTAAACTATCACTGTGTTTGGATTGAAGTTGGCAATATGGTGGTGGTTGATACTATCATGATGAACAAGGGTGTGAATTTGTATAATTTCTATATTGTTCATCAAATTAATGTCATGCTCCAAAAGTTAGTTTATAGAATTTTTTATATTAATAAGCATGTCAATGGGCCTGCTGCTTGGATTGCTAATCATGGTACTCTTCGTTGTACTCCTAATTTTTTGATCTTGTTAACGCTCCTATCTTTCTTAAAGGCAGTTTGCGTATGGCTGCTTTAGGTATGCGTTATATTTGATTTTCTTTGGGTGTTTGTTTCTTTTTGTGTTTTTCTCTTGTTCTTGGCCCTTTCGGCTAAGGCTTGGTGTTTTCCTTGGGAGTTGTATGCTCTTTTGGTGTGGTTTGGTGGCCACTTATTGTCTAGTTTAAGTTCTATGCTTTTTAATTCATTTTCTCGTTGCTGTGTGGTCTTTCTTTCTCCTTTTTGGGTCTTCTCCTATTCCTCTTTCTGATCTTATTTATGCTTTGCCCGTTTGGGTTATTGGTCCATTTTATGTGTGGTATGCTGCTTATTTCTTATTTACTATTGAGGACATTGTGTTTATGCTGAGTTCTCTGCAGGATGATTTGGACTTTCATGGGCCGGCTCTGCTTCACTATTTCCTTAGAGTTTCTGCTTATATCTTATATCTGATTCAAATTTTTGGTGAAATTAGGGAATGTGGCTGCACCTGGCTGTATTGTTCTCTTTGACTGGTTTTTGGGAGCTATCCTTATTGTTTTGCAGGTCTTTTTTTGTTTGTGGCCTGACGATTGAGCTGAATCATGTGGGATTATCTGGTTCATATTTTTTTGGGTGCTGGCCTCTGGCCGACCTAGAATGTTATTAGGTTTTACTGTTCTGGTGTTTAGTGGGGAACTCCGGCTCATAGGTTTTTCTTTCTTTTTTGATGGTTTTGTAGTTTGTTCGAGTGGTAGAGAGCTAGAAATTCCCTTAAGGATCTTGTACAATTTTTTGGATATTAACGCGTAAGCCTGTCAGTGGGTTTTAAGTTAAAAAAAAAAGTGCATGCTAGAGGTTTTAACCACTAAAGTTATGCCGAGCCACGTTATATTAGGGAAAAAATTGAGTCCCATTGTGGTGACATAAATGGCATCATAAGATCATTTCCAACCGGAAAACACATTTTCCACTCCAAAATGCAGTAATACTTCAAAATGCAATAATTCATCTCCAACCGAACTCTATTTATTTAACATAAAAAAAGAATATTCTATGTATATTCTTTCTCAACCACACGCGCTAGCCTTTCTCCCCTCCGCTTTCTCTATTTCCGCCAAAAATGTGTATGTGAATAGTGTGACACAAATATTGGTGTCACACTGTTCACGAACGAGAGAATGTCGTGCCTTTTGTTGTTTGATTAGAGAAATTCACAGACACCAAACAGGAGTATGGAGATCGGTTGGAGATGCCCTAACAGGCTTAGATAATGTCCATTTTGTGCTAAGATTTATGCAACATATAATATAATATATAAGAGATACAGTAAAATTGACAACATTAACCATAAATAATAAGTGTCAATACAAGAATGATAATAATGCTGAAGGGTCAGCCAAAAGAAGAGCCTGTGGAGATGATGCCTTTGCCTTCTTTTCCTTATCGACATATTCATGGAACCAAATGGATCCAAATACTGAAAGAACCCAAAATTAGCAGATTAGTACTAAATGATTGACGCGTACAGAAATCTGGAAGCAAAAGGGGAAGAAAAGACTGATGCAAAGATACGAAGACGAGTGACTAGCTCTCACTATTAGTATGATCGTGGGATGGTAAAAGGCTGTGGACGTCGTTGTTGTTGGAACAGTTGATGAAGACGATAAACCTCTCGCTTTAACATGTCATTTTGTACTGTAAAATGCAAAGATAAAACCTTTTAGTTCACATTCAGGCAATTTCAGACAGGAAATTAACAGCTTAGAGTGAGTGTGCTTACTGCATTTTATAAGTTGTTCTTGTAACATACTGTTGAGCCGTTGCTTCAGGACCTCATTTTCGAAGCTCAATATAAAATTTTGTTCTTCCACATATTGCAATTGAGCTAAAATTTCCATTCCTTCAGCCTATAGTGGTGAACAAATATAAAATTTCTTTAGGCTGTTCTCAGGAAGCTTAAGCATTTCTTCATAGAATTGTTATTATATTTTATAGGCAGAAAATTTTTTGCTTTTCAGTTTTCTATTGTTCTTCAAATCATCAAGATTGACATAATTTATTAACCATAAACGCAGATCAGGAGTACTTGCCTGTAATGCTTGAACGCAGTTCTCCAGCTCAGTAATATATTGAAGTTTTCGAACCCGAGAGCTTTGAGGAAATTGCCTGTGTAAAATGGAAAGATGAGTCTACAAGGAAATTATGGATACCACATTATCATGCAAGCAAAATAAATTATAATGTAGTCAGGGGCTTTAAAAAACATCAAGAAAGTTGTCCAAGTAAAATCTAAATAGAATTTTTTATATAAACTAATAATTAATAACTTATTAAGATATTAATGATAACTAAATATAATTTAATTAAAAAAATTATTTATTTATCACAATCAATAATTTTTTATTTATTTATTGATATATTTAATTCAATTAATTATGATTTAATTAATTTAAATATAATAAGATATTTTATCAACTAAATTATTAAATTTTAAATATTTACAAAATTTATCTAAATATAATTAAATTTAACATCTATTATATAAAATATTTTTTCAAAATTTTAATCTATATAAGCTTTAGCCTACGTGCACCCAATAATTTAAAAGGCTTCTTAATATATGGTGACAGTTTTTCACACAGCACCGAATAATTTTGTGCCGAGCCTTGCGAAAATCTGAGCAAAGAGAAGGAGATTTTAAATCCAAACAAAAAAATAACAAATGTAAACGTATTAGTTGAATGCTTACTGTTTATCTTGCTTTGAATCTGTCTGTAAATCAGTATGCTTAGTCTGAGAAACATCCTTATTTTCTGATTCACTTTTTAATTCTTCAGGAGAAACAACCTTATTTTCTGACCAGTTCGGGTCTGGAAAGTAATGTCGAACATCGTTAAAAGGATCAAATTCAAGAGATCCCCACAAAGGCAAGGGCATGATAGCCCTTTGCCTACATTCTTCCAGCACAAAATTGGAAGAAGGACGATGAGCACATATTTTTATTGGAGTATCGGGCTCATCAAGTAAATCAATCAACCAAGAAAAATGCTCCTCGATTGAAATGCTCTCAGGGGAGGAGGGCTGATCATGTATCAGCTCCTTTCTTAACCATGGCTCATCTTTCGATCCAGATGGATCACAATCCTCATATGTAGGAGTTACATTGTTTGGAAAGGAGGTTTTTGGTGGGAGTAAAGGGTTTTTCTCAAGGTTGTTGAAGTTGGCTGCCCCAGTCATGCGCTCCATTTTTCTAATTCAGCCCAGCCTAGCGACATTAAAAAGAAATTACATAAAATTGAAAATTATTAAAAATAAGCAAATATCAAAACACATGAAATATCGAGTAAACACTTACAAATGACCAAGATCATTAAACAATAAGAAAATCTCACTTTGATGTTAGCAACTTAGAAGGAAACAAATAGCATTGAGGTGGTCGAGATCAAATTAAATGCCAAGGAATCGTCCAAGAGGAGAACCTAGTAGGAGGGGAGGAGCAAGAGAGACGACAATCCGGTTGGAGAGGAAATTAAGAGAGCAATGCAGTAAGGGAAAAGAGGAGAAAGGAGAGAGATGGAGCTTGCGAATTGGATCGACCTCTCCCTCAATCCCTCCCCACCCCCAAGCCCGATGCCCCGAGGACGAAACCCTGCAAATAATAAGAAAAGGACTCGCTAAGATCGACGGGGTTATCTAAGGTAAAGAAGAAAGGACGCAAGGAAAATGGGGAAGACGGAATTTATTCCACTCTATGGATTATAGTTAATCAGCTAATTATAGTTAATTACCTAATTATAGTTAATCACCTAATTATACTTCAAAGCTTCGGTGGATGGTGAGAAATTTTATGCACCTAATTTAGGAATCTAATGGTACAGAGAGGAGTTAGGCCATTTTGCGGTTGAGGGCTTTTATATTTGATACTTATGAAAAGCCTCCAATAAGATACAACGATATGATATGAGTTTGGCTGTGGGCTTGGGTGGTCCAACCAGTGCAAACCGATTGGACAACTATGTCTATTTTTGAATATACTTTTTATAATTAAATTATTTATTAAATCTTTTTTTTTTATTTCAAAAAAGCTCAAAAATAATTTGATTAAGGTTTAGAGAAAGTTCAAATATTATTTGAACATGTTTTATCTTATAGTAGAAATTAACAAAGAATTATAATTACAATAGTTATAACACAATATATTATAAGACAGGCACAACATAGCACAATCTCATTAGCATAATAAAGCCGAATAATTCAAAGTACATTATTTACAAAACTAAAATAGTAGAAATAAAGATATTTTCATATTTATATATCAATTCAACATTTTATTGTTATTTTATATGAATCTACATATTGAATTGTATACAATCATATGTAACTTTAGAAGAGTTTTTCTTGCAACTAGGTAGATTATGTGGTAATGTATAACAGTACACTCTCTACCAAATATGTATTATAGTACACTTATCAGGCTATGTATGACAATACTTTGCACAAATGTTTGTTAAAATTTCGAACGCATTACCTTACAACAGATCTAAGAGCCTCATATCTATTTGTCCTCCTTCACTTCCAAGAAGATTTGGATGAGAAAAGTTTTTGCATGTTTTCAAAATAATCTAGGCATCTCATGCAATCTAAAATGATTTCACTTTATTTACCATCAGTTATAAATAATGTCCTACACTATAACTCGAAAAGGTTTTGATATAATACAATAGAAATAAACTATATAAAATAAATTTTGTGGTGAAAGTTGAATAGTCTAGTGCCATGGGAGCTATCTTCTAAAGATCTTTTGTTGCATGTATTAGACATATTAAAATTGCATTCATCTCGTTGGGAGGGTTTGATCAGCTCATTTGTAATCGAGCACCATTTAACGTGCGTCAAAGTCAATGAATAAAAATAGAATAAATTTTAAAAAATAAATATAAAATAGTCACAATAAAACTATAATCTAAAGTCATAATCAAAAAAAAAATCAAAAAATTTGATGCATAAAATACAAAATACATAATATAAAAATCTGATAAGAATAAATTTTAAAAAGAAAGATTAAAAAACATATATTACCATAATATTATTACAGAAAAGATATTTTCAAATTTGAACAACTGTTTGGTGTATTTGGAAAATATGGATGCGAAAGAATTTGTTTTATGTTTTAAAGATTGTTTAATAAGTTGAACTTTATTTATTTTATGTTTTGAACTGTTAGAGTATCTGTTGATTGTGGATGTCAGTGTATTTCATATATTATGTTTTGAATTGCCTTAGTATATGATTAAAAGTATTTCATATATATTTTGAACTACCTACAGGTAATTGTTAAAATTTATTTGGATAGACTGGGGGCTATCAAAAAAAAAAAAATTTTGTAATTGCTACAGGTTTCTGGTTGCTAACTGGCGGTTTAGCCGCCAAAAACTTCAATACCGGACGGACTCAATTTGCCGCCGGTTTTTTGTTTTGCCGCCGGTAAAAACCGGTTACTAACCGGCGGTTTAGCCGCCAGAAATATCGGCGGTTTGATCGCCAGTAATACCGCTGGTAAAATCGGCGGTCGCAGCGATTTTTGTACCGGAATCTTCCGGCAATTTACCTGCAGTTTTGGGTCAATTAATTTTCGGCTGTTGTAGCCGTCGGAAAACCGCAGGAAAATATTATCCCCGAAAATATGCCACCGGTTTGCATTTCCTACGCGGGTTTATTCCGGTGGTTTGAAAACCGCCGGAATATAAGAAAGATAGTTCTAAAAATTGGACACTATACGATGTTTAAAAAAATAAGAAACTTGATTAAGATGATTATGAAATAGGTTTATAAACATACAAAAAAATGCCTATGAGATATATAATAATAACAAGATGGAGATATATATTTTTTTATTCACTAATAAGTGATAAAATTAAATAATAATTTGACTCATAATAGGACATAATAGAAAAAAAGATTCAAGTAGCCGACCACATGTAGTGGGATAACCGCTTGATGTTGTTGTTGTACTAATAAAAGAAGAAAATTTTATAGATGATGTGAAGTCACCTGACTTAGTATCAACTGAAGATCCATCCATTAATTTTAAGATTGTCAAGTTACATGATAGAGTGAAAGTTTATCATATAATGGGTTGACTCTAATATGGAGTCTTGAAATGTCCTAAGTCTTTCACTTAGAAGAAAATTAAGATGATCAAGAAGATACCAAACTTAATTAGAATTTTTGACAAGCGTTCTCAAATGGCGTGATAGAGTCCAGAATAAACTTAGCTAGAGTTTAATTTGATTTCACCACCATAAGAGAAAACCTAAAATTGTTAAATGAGTTTTTAATATGGATGATAAGAGGTCATTCAACTTAGCACATGCCTTAAAATACACTTTCCATCAAAGTTAAATCACATGGAAAAGTACAGATCATCATATCCATGCAATACCCTGATGGAATAGGATTTTAAGATATTAAAAGTTCTAATCTACAAGAAGATTTAAAATGTACGAAGATGAAAGAATTTTGAATATTTTTTTATTCATAAAATTCTTTTTTAGCTTTAGTTTGATTTTAAGTGACAAGGGCACTTGTAAATATATTTTCGAACTTCAATGCATCATCCATCAAGTATACTGCTAAGATATAGAAAGTAATAACACATTGAATAGAAAGCTTGGAAATATATTTCAATTAAATTTAGATGATAAAAATAAACTTTGTAAAGCATGCTGAAAGTATCATGTTGAACTTTCATTCTTTAAGTTTTCTAAATAAATATGAAATGTATCTTCCACCTAAGGCATCAATACACACAAGTGGTGGGAGGGAGTGAGAATTTTGGTCATTTCCCACTAAAGGATCTTATCCACTTAGTATTTGTTTCATTGGTATTGAGGGGTTAAATTTATCTTATTTGTATTAATGATTATATGCCTTTTTTTGTAGAGTCAACTACATCGAATTTTTTATTATACACTACAGAAAAATCAATCGTTTGCGACGAATTTGTTGTGGACTTTACGGCGGAATATTATCTGTCGAAAATGTCGACGGAATTGACACGAAATTTTGCCAAAAATTTTGGATGGAATTTGCAGTGGATTTGAGTTAAAATATGCCACAAATTTACAACAATAATTTTCACCGTAAAGCCACTACAAATCTGATGCAAACTATTCTATCTAATCATGTGCATCCATTTCAGTTTTGTTTGCTCGTTCGTTCAACTTTGCTCCTCCTCCCTTTCTTCCTTCTCTTTGCTCTCGCCTCCACTGCCACATGTCCTCTTCTCTTCTTCAATTGTTCGTTGCTATTTAGGGAGTTTTGAATGAGTCGCCAAATTACTTCTTTGCCTCCTTCGATGGCATCCTTCTTGTCACATCTGAAGTCACACATCCTCATCGTTCTTCTGGGTCGCATTCAAGTTTGCATCCGAAGTCACACCTCCTCGCCATTCTTTTGTCGCATTTGAAGCCACACCTCCTCGTCGTTCTTCTGTCCAATCCGAAATCACACCTCCTTCGCCCTCTGATGGGAGCCTGGTCATTGCAAAGGTATCCATCTTTCTTTCTTTTGTGTGCTTCTTCATCCAAATCCCATAAATCCATCTCTGGTGTATCCTTTTTGTTGATGATATCTTCTTGTTGATAAGACTAGAGTGGGAGTTGAAAGTAAAATTATATTATGAAGGTCAACCTTATATAGTCCAAAGGTTTTCATTTTAGTAAGATCTAAAACTTAATATATGGAGTGTAATTTTAGTCGTAATAGATCTAGTTGAGGGAGTGTGACTTTGGGCGATCAAGTCATTAATAAGAGTACACATTTTAGATATATTGGATCTATTGTTCATAGTGATGGTGAAATAGATGGGGATATTATTAGCAAAATTTAAGTTGGATGGTTGAAGTGGAGGAATGCATCTACTTGTTGTGTGATAGAAACGTCCTCCTCAAACTTAAGGAAAAATTCAATAAGATGGTGGTGAGACATGTAATGCTTTATGGTGTAGAATGTTGACTATTAAATATGAAGCATAATATTAAGTTAAGTGTTGCAAAGATGAGGATGCTTAGGTGAATGAGTGGCTTTACTCTTAGAGATAGGACATGAAATGAGCATATACGTGAAAAGGTTAGAGTAGCTCCAGTGGAAGATAAGATTAGATGAGAGATACTGAGGAGACATCTTTTTCATAGCCTATCACCCATACCTAGTCGAGCCCACCTTTGCCTGCACCTCCCACAAGGACTCCTCAGTTTTACTCCCCAGACTCCGCTTTTCATCATAAGACACTATGCAGATGACTCCCTTTACCCATACTACCACCCCCCCCCCCCCCCCTCTCCATCTTCTCAAAGAGTCCCTTCTACTTATTCCTATCCACCATATGTTTTATCATTCTACTACTCACCATCCCCTCAACCCTCTACAGCTGGACCTTCCATACATACCACAACCGTATCGACCACTGATGGGCGCATGTTGATTCAACTCAAGAGTGACACGCACGTAATGCATGTTTTATATTTCTTAGATATTTGAGAAGTAATATTTTCAACTAAATATTTTATGTAGGTTTTATCCATCAAAGTAGCCCACGCACAAGATACGGGTCATCATGCGGCACAGGTTTGATGCTCCATATATTTCTTAGAAGAAAATGCGCGATATATGATTTAGGGAATTTAAGATTAGTAAGTTGCAATATTGGTAATATTTATCAATCTTTTATTAAGTTAATAAAGAATAATCTTTGTTCTAATTTATTATATACAACGAGATTTCTATTGGTTGCCAAAGTATGACACACATATTAGAATGAATTTTAATAAATGTGGAGTAACTCACGTGCGAGACATGTTCACACACATTAGGAGGACAGGTAAGCAACCATTTTGGATTGGAGAGAGTGTATGGGTTGACCTCAGTAGTGCTTGGGGAAGCTCAGATTATATAGCGAGGAGGGAGCAGAATAAATAGAATCAAGCTTCTAACATCGAGGGCCTTGGTAGCTCCCTTCATACTGAGGCTCACTACCATACACTGAGCATAGATGAAATTGATAAGAATTTTAATAGATTTTAATAATTTATTTTGTTATACGTATTAATCTAAATATATACAAAAGGAGATGCTAGATAGAGAACTCATTGTTGTTAAGTTGCACAATCACACCCACAAGTACTAAGAAGACCAGCTATTAGTGGAAGAGCGAGCAAGGAGGGTCTATGTAAGTATATACGATTATAATACTTGGAGAAATATTATAAGTGATAATTATACGATGATTAATCTTATGTTATATTTTATAGGATGAGTATAAAACTTTGAGAGAGCCTCTGGGGGTTTCGTAGATATTTTTGACTATCACACTTAGTCACAGGCGGTAGGCATAATTTAGAAGGGACGAATTTATAGATTGGGCTTATAAGCCTACGTGTATGAGGGACAGTCCTCTTGTGCCTCCAGCTACTCTGCAAATAGTCAGGAGAGTTTGTATAGCCAACAGGTAGCTAACTTGGTAGTAGAGTTAGAATATATCTGAAAATCATAAGTGGACATGCATATGTAAATACTGAATGAGCTTCAGAGATTGAGAGAGCTGAATAGTGAAAATCAGTCTGCACCTACATCAGCTAAGTAGGAGAGCGAGGATACATATTTTAATTAAATTGTCTTAGATTTTTTATGCATTTTACTTTTCCTGATGTACAAAAACTATATTTATTGTAGTCGTGTTGTATTATTATAGAACTGTTGGATTGTGATTATTTATTTTAGTAGTTGGTTTGTAATTATAGAACATTTTATGAAATATGTTTATTTTAACAGTATTTGTTGAAATATTAACATTATTAACTACTACTTTTAGCATTATTAACTACTATTTTTAAACTTTTTGGATTGTGATTGTTGAAAAGCTAAATAATTGATATTACGTGCAATTTTTTTTATTTATGCTATAGATTTCTTGTATATTTGCAACAAAATTTCTGTTGCGTACAATGAAATGACGAAGCTATATCATACATTGCAATGGAAATTTTCGTCGCAAATTATGGATGCTTTGCGGTGAAAATTATGCCGTAATTTGTGACAAAAATTTTTGCCGCTAATTCCGTCGCAAATTATGATGGACCAGCCACCGTAAGACCGCTACAAATTACGGTGGTATTTCCATTGTAAACCTGCCAAAAATCCGTCATAATTTGCGGCAGAATTAGCGGTGACTTGTTAAAACAAACACATTATTTTTTGGAGTTTAATTCCGTCATAAATCCTCCGTAAATACGTCACAAAATATTTGTGACGGACTATTTTCAACACAAATATTTTTTTGACGAGACTTTTAGTGTCGAAATGTATTCCATCACAAAGCTTAATTTGCGATAGATTTGGCTAATTTTGCAGCTGATTTTTTTGCTGGAAATTACTTACTTTCCTATAGTGATAGTCTTCTAAAGGATAGGTATGAGTATATATATATATATATATATATATATATATATATATATATATATATATATGCTTCCTTTTCGTAGAAGCACCCTATAGTGTTAGGATATGTATGAGTCCCCACACTTAGGCAAACTTTCACTTGGACTAGAATGAATTCCAACTTGTCCTTTTGGGATAGGTGTGAGTCTTCATACTTAGGCATCCTTTCCCTTAGGACTCAATTAGCTAGTTGAGCATGCCTTTGTTGGTACCTTCCTAGTTTAGCCATCAAGATATTCCAGTTTTTCCTTTGGAGATAAGTGTGAGTCCACACACTTAGGTGTCCTTTCCCTTAGGACCTGATTAACTAGTGTTGGAGCATGCCTTTACAAGCACATTCCTAGTTTAGCCATCTAGATATTCCATCCAGTCTTCCAAAGGATAGGCATGAGTCCCTACGGTTAGGCATTATTCCCTTAGAAGCACCCTTTAGTTTTGTTGAGAGCACGCACATGTTAGCACACTTAAGCATCCTCTCCTTAGAACTAGGTATCCTTTTGAACTCAGTCAAACTTAATTCTTCACATCTGTCAAATCAAATAAAATTTTAAACTCTCGAAAGATCATCTTGACAAGCATTCAAGTCAAAGTCAAAACTTACTCTTTCCTGGATCCTATTAGTTGTCTCGGTCAACACCAATACATGTGGCATACTTTTATGAAGTCTGTCACGCATACTTGGGGTTCCATTTGTTGACCTCATTTTGATGAGGTTAGTTTTCTTTCCCCTTAGGGTCTTTTAGGAGTTAGGCCTTCATACCTTAGTGTAGAATTCACCTTTAAGACTCCCCTTAGGTGGATATGCACCCGATGGTGTAGCATCAACTAGCTTTAGAAATCATATAGAACCTTTACAACATTCTTAAATTCCCTTAAAAATATGATAATCTTTCTTGATCAAATCCTAAATCGGTCTTGGCTCAAGATTCATAGGAATAGTTCCCCTTGGTGGTTCGACCTTTTGAACCAATCTAGGTGAGCCTAGTGGGTTGAGCTGAATCAACTCATTTCAATGGGTTTGATTGATAGATTCAATAATAACTCTATTAAAGTGAGTCAAATCATATTGAATCAATTCGATTGAATTGAATCAGTCCAAGTAAACTCAATTAAGGTCAAATTAAAAAATCAATTTATATGAAATTAATTTAAATTAAATTCCCTCAACTTGAATCAAATTTTTAATAAATATGTTATCTACTTGATCGATTTAGACTAAATTAAATGATACTAAATTGAATTTTAATTAAATCAAATTCATTTAAAATTAACTACATTAGTTTGCCTACTTTCAATTTTGGTAAATATTTTTATTTCCATATGAGTATTCATGAAATTTGATGGCTGAAATTGAATCAAGCTCCACATCTTGTTTTCTCATGTCTCCTGTATGATAGACCCTCAAGGTATTAAGGGCAGGAAAAAAGTTGATTTTAGTCGTTGGATTGAACTCTTGAAGATTTTTTTTTGCCATTTTCTTCCATGCCAAAGTAGGACAATTTTTTTAGACTAGATATGGTTTAATTTATATTTTCTTATATTAAAAAAAATTATATTTGCTTATAGTGAAAAAAATAAAAGAATTCATGTTATGATTATTCAACAAGTTGTATGCTGGCTGTCGACTACCTAACACAACCCTCCAATTTTCTCATCCATGACTTGGGACCTGGCAATGACAATGTTAATGCTAGGGAGTTCCCTGGAAGTGACACGCTGTATGGCCTAAATATAGTGAGAAGTGTGCAAGGGCCGCTGCATCGGTGCCCGGATGCAGTGTTAAATAGGTAAGGGTTCCCACATCATGGACAAATATGGGATCGGATGCAGTGTTAAATAGGTAAGAGTTCCCACATCATGGACAGATGTGGGAAAAGAAGCTAGTCTATGAAACTAAAATTAGGTTAGGATTATGGAATGTAGGTTTTCTTACAAGCAAATTAATGAAATTAATTGATATTATGATTCATAGGAAGATAAATATTCTATGCATTTAAGAAATTAAATGGGTGGGAGGGAAGGCTAAGGAGATTGATAGTTTAGGGTTTAAACTTTGATATTCTAGTAGGAGTCGTACTAGAAATGATGTATGTGTAATTATAGATAAGAGTTTGAAAGATATATTATAGAAATTGATAGAATTGGAGATAGAATTATAGCTTTGAAGATTATTTTTGATGATAAGATTATTAAAATTATAAGTATTTATGCTCCTCAAGTAGGTTTAGATATGTGCTCAATATTAAAATGTTGAAATGACTTAGAAGAATTAATATAAAAGATACCTCTTGAAGAAAGAGTTTTTATTTGGGGAGATTTAAATGGACATGTTGGTAGAGAGGTAGAGGATTTGAAAAGCATTCATGATAGATATGTGTTTGGAGCGACTAATGAAGGTGATTGTTTAATTAAAAAAATATAGTTTTGAAAAAGTGTTTAATTTTTTTTGAGAAATATTTAATTTCTAGAATTTTTAATTTTAAAATTGCACGCTCATTATGAATGATAAATCACCTCGAGAGGTGAACATATCGTTCCCTAATGGGTTCAAATTTTAAATCCTTGGATTTACCATGATTATCATAATCAAACTCAAGGAGAAACAACATACGATCTCGAAAGATCAAAATGATGTTTAATCAACTGTTTGATTATGTTAATCTGAATAAAAAGGATCATTAATTTCATAATAAAAAATACGATTGTAATTGATATATCTCTCTGAAGAAAGAAGATATCAATTACTATCTATAATTTGAATATGACGATAATGATCGTCAGTTTTAAATTTTCCAAAGATAATTAATTAAGGGTTTTGAAAAGTTTGATTTTGAAAATCTGGTCTGGGTTTCTAAATCTCCTACGAGCGCAAGCCCTCGTAATTAATTACATCGTAGGAAATCAAAAATTTCCTACAAATACTCTCGATTAAAATAGCGATACGAATTTCATTTAAGAATTCAAAGTTTGATTTCAAAGGAGGTAAGGACTAGAATTTTCAAATGGGATTAGTTCAAGATTGAACAGTTTTTCTGGAAGCAAAAAAGGAATGGTAGGAGGTGTTTAGAGATTCTGAATTACTTCAGAAACACTCCAACCTATCCTAAGTGTTGGGCTTGAATTTGATGAAAAGAGATTTAATATTTGAGTGGTCAATTTTATTAGAAAGTGAGAAATAAATTCTCAGAGGTTGAGGTCTTAAGATTGAAAATCTACCTCAGAACCTAAATCTAAAATGGGCACTGAAAATCAATAACCCGGATCCTAGCTAATGCAATGCAATCCTGGATTTATCTCAGCCTGGATTGGGGAGCGAGCTAAACCACATAAACGCTTCAAAACCATGTGTTCGGTCTTTTAAATGAAAGAGTGGTTAGGGACGTTGTTTAAGATTGAGTTTTAAGGAATTGGGGTCGACTTCTAGAGCAGATTCCTAATTGACCCCTTTGACATATGTTGGGTGAAATGCTTAAGCTAAAAATGCAATTAAGAATTAGACTTAATTTTAATTTGTTACTAATGCGATGCATGCTAGTTGACTCGATTAAATGCTTGAAATCAGAATGAAGCAGTTTTAAAATTTAGGCTTAAAAATAAGTTTTATCCTAGAGATTGCACAACATCCCCTTGGACAGAACTGCACCCTAATAGGTCAGGTGGTCTACCAAAACCCGCAGGCGATGAGGTGCCTAACACGGAAGAGAAAAATCAATATGAATGCATGAAAAACCCCCCAGCGAGTCCGGGCTTACTTCTTAAAAGCATTAGAGTTACTATCTGAGCCTAAAGTTTTTAAATTTTGTTTAAGTAGAAATAGTTTTGACCGTACCCTCACGAGCCTCCGATCAGATTCCAGGCTAAATCAAATACGACATGCAAGATCGCCAAAAAAACTAATAAAAGCATGTAAATCCTAATCGCAATCAACACATCAATCAAATAATTAAATCAATTAAATAGATATTCAAAATGAAAGTCCATAGGCAAGTGCCTTTTAATTATACAACCCAGGGTCTGCAGGAAAGTAAAGTGGCCAGGTACCACTGACTACAACCCAGATTCTACTCCTAAGACTCAAGTGACTTTGAGAATGGGTCTTCTTGTTCTTCACTTCTTCGTCCTTCTAGAACTCCTTGGATCATCGGGTATGGATATCCAAATGAAAAGAAACTCCCCCTGAATAGAGGTGTTATCTTTTCTCTTTGGATACTTGAAAGTATCCTAACTTGATCTTCCAAATGGAGGAAAACTCTCCCCTTAGGGATGTTTTCTCCTCTTTGGAATTCAAGTCAGATATTAAATCCCATCTCAAAACACTTAACGTTACAACTCGAATTTAAATTACATCAATTAAAATTAAAAAAAATGTAGACTCGATCCTGCAGGGTTATCCTAATAATCAACAGTTAAAATGACGTCCCAAGCAGTTAATATTTTAAGAATTTAAAATGCTCAAACCAGCCACACTTGGCCATGCTCTTTTAATTTTAAAGGGGGTCTTAGCATGCTTAGCACCTGCACAAAACATGTCAATTTTTAAAGCTTAATTATTTGCCCCCTTTAGTTTTAAATGTCCTATGCGAGCATGGCCACCTACATAAGATTGAATTAGTACAAATCATCCCTAGCCTAGGGGTGGATCTAACATACAATTAAATCAACGTAGAGTGCAGTAAATAAATAAATAATCACATCAACATCAATTACTTAAATCTAGCAACTAGCATGCAATGAAAATCACGGAAAATCCGGCACACGCAAGTAACAGAAAAGTAAACACCGGCCTAGCCTAAGACTAGAGTTGGTTGTCCTAGAAAATCATCTAAAGTGTGTGAGGTAGGCTGTGTGTTTTGGATATGTCCTAGATAGGATAATTTGATTGAAGTTGTTTAAAGTTCTGGTTGGTTGAAAGGCTTGAGGAAGATTTTAATTAAAGTTTAAATCTTAATGACTTCAAATTAATTATAAAATTGATTTCAATTATTTTTTGGACACCACTTTTGTTGTACACTAAGGCCGTGAAGTTTATTTCACCTTCCTTGGGGTTAATTTAATAGCCTCGTAGGCCTAGGTTATCTAGTGGTACCCGATATAATTAAGTAATTTGATTTTACTTAAGTTTGAAAGTTAATTAATTTTTAATTAAGGTTGGTTCGTTGTTGGTTTTAATATTGATTTAAGATTTTCTGGAATTTTTGATGATTTGTTGAATTTTGGAATTTTCTGGATTATTTTAATCATTTAATTAAGGGGTCAAAAGTTGACTTTTTGATTTAAAGTATTTTCTAGAAAGTTAGTATTTTATTAAAATACTAGATCTTAATACGATTAGGTAAACAGTAAGTACGCTGAAATTGGATTTTTTTACATTTTATTATGAAGGTTTGAAGTTTTGATTTGATTTTGAACTAGATTTGACCAAAAGTTGACTTTTTCAAATTTGATTGATTTCTGAAAACTTAACATTTTTGATAAATATTAAACCTCAAGATGAGTTGTATGCCTTTGATTTTGCTCAATTTGGAGTTTATTTGAATTAGTTATGAATTTTTGAAGTTTTGACAATTATTTGAATTTTTTTAAATTAGTTTAATTAAAGCCCTTTTTGTGATTTGAATCCAAATGACCTATAAACTCCTTGAAATCACTTCCAAATATCTAGAATGATCTAAGGAGTGATTATTAAGTGTTTGAGAAATTTTTAAAATTTTTAATTATTTTTAATTAATTAAATTAATTAAATATTGAATTTAAATTAAACTTAATTTTGATGTTCAGTCAATGGGCTTTTATTTTTCATTGATTAAGGATTTAATTCTGGTTAGTTTGAGGTATTATATGTAATTTTCGGACTTAATCATGATTTATTATATTTTTTGGAAGTTTTTAAGGTTTAATTAAGCTTTGATTTTGATTAAATTAATTAAGGGGCTTGATGACTTCAAAATTCAGTGGGAAATTTTCCTAAGGCTGAGAGTGTCACTAAGTTCAAGTGTTCAAAGTTTCAAGTCAATAGGAGGTGAATCCTAATTATTAGAAATATTCTAAGTTTTTACTTAAGGTCCTTAATTATTGTCCTTAACGACGTCACTAGGTTTTATGGGTTTAAATCAATGTTTACACTAACCCTTGGACTCAACACTAATATTATGCACATATATGAGCACAAGCAATCCCTAGATCTATGAGAGCCTTAAGCTAAGTGGTGTGTGTACCCTAAGCATGCAATGATTAGTACTTAATTAATTACAAAAAAACATGAGATTAATGAATAATTAGAATACAATCATTCATTAACACCCCCACATGATTTCTATTCAAACATGTCAAATCCATGTTTAAACTTCAAAGTAGATTTCTCAATCCTAAAAGATTTATATATATATATATATATATATATATATATATATATATTATTTTAAAGTAATTTCAAATATATGTATAATATATATAGAACTATATATACATAAACATAAACTTTAAATTTAAAATACTTGAAAATATGGTTTGAGTAAATTTAATATCTAAATGAGAGATCTACTGATCTACAATGGTTATTTGAAAATAAAGTTTTAATTTTCAAAATACTTAATATAATATTTAATTAAATATTAAATTAATTAAATGATCAATATTAATTAAACATAAATCAAGTTTTAATCTCTGAAATTAGTTTTAAATTAAAGTGCTCAATTTTCTAAAAATTTTGATATATTATACTCATTTTTCTGATTTAAATTGAATATCTTATGAATTTTTTAAGTTTAAAATTATTTAAAAGGGGTTTTTAATTAATTTAAAATTAATTAATGATTAAAACAAATTTAAATTTAGTTAGTTAAAACTTAAACATTCTCTGAAATTTTAGAATTATTCAAAATAATAAAATATATTTTTTATTAAATAATTAAAATTAAATAATATTTACTCAATTATTAATGAGATATGATTTAAAAAAAATAAATATTTAAAATAAAAGATTTTTAAAATTAATTAAATTTTCAAAATAATAATATCTTAAAACAATTAGATATTTTATAATGAAATTCTAATTTTAAAAAAACTAATTTTAAATTTAATCAATTAATTATTTAATTATTCAAATGACTTAAACTATTTAATTAATATCAATTAATTAAAATTAACTCTTAATTTTCAAAATATTTAAAGTTTACATTATTATTTAGATAAACTATTTAAAATGATTGATAATTAATTATTAATAATTAATAATTAATATTTAAATAGATTAATTAATATTTAATTATTAATTATTAATTTATTGTAATTAATAATTAATATTAAAGTAATTTCAAAAATATAACTAAGAATTTAAGTTAATAATAATTTTAAATTAAAAATATTAACATATAATATATATTTTATTATTTAATATTAATTTTTGATATTTATTTTAAAAGAAAATTAGATTTAAATAGGATTTAAAATTAATTTTAAACCAAATTAAATGCTCTGGCAGCGGCGGCGGCGACGCAGGGCACGTGTCACGCTCGGATTCGCTGGTTCCAATCGCGGGATGGTGCCAATCATTGGCGGCGGTGGTCAGACACGCGTCAACTACTGGTAGGCCCATGTGGTTTCACTAAACCACGTCGGCAGTGATCATACAGTTGATTCCGCGCGGTGCCGAATCAACGATTCTGATCCAATCGGACGCGCCCAGGTTTGATTACCCACTGATACACAATTGGACAGACCGCGGCCGCCTAGTTCAGCTGGATCAAACTGAGCCCTAGACTTCATTTTTTGAGGTTTTCTCTCAATCTGGTTAACCACTTACGATAAAATTTTAAACCTAGATAGCCTATGTGAAGAGAAATCATGTGGATACATTTGTTCATACTAAAAAATGCTTAATGAAAAGCTAATTTACACTAAGTGTAATAACTAGGGTTTGAGTTTTCTTGAAATTTTACCGATGGATCTTGGATTTCTTTGATTCTCTGAACTTGTAGATTGTCCTCGCTTATTTTGCTAGAAGAAATCGTGAGCTAATAACGCCTAGATCAAACGATATAGCTCCTTGAACGGAAAGTGGTTTGGTTCGTCGGATTCTGGTCGCCAGCGAGCTTTGACCGGAGGGAATCTGGTTGGAGAGTATAGAGGAAACTGTGGAGAGTTCAAATGAAAAGGGATATGGCCTGGAGAGCTTGAGTGTAGAGAGATAGAGTTCAAAAATAGAATGAGAGCTCATTCCAACTTTTTGCCCTATTCAAAACCCTAGGATTCAAAGGGACGGCTAGGATTGATTGAGTGAGCTCTTGGATGGCTGCCATCTATCCCTGGAGTTGTTAGAATGGCCAGAGCTAGGACAGCCCAAGGACACATATG